>OZ029920.1:7914643-8172143 GCA_964023275.1 Norana najaformis
TTATCATTTGCAGGCATTTTAAATGCCTAGCCAACCCACGGGCCAACTGAAATGACGCCGCGAACTAACTTTGGCCCATTGGCCAAAGCTTCCCACTTCCTGTATTACAGGAAGAAAGGTTGAAAAATGGAAAATACTGAAGAGTGAACCCCCTCCCCTTTTCCCTTCCCCTTTTCTTTGACGAACCTCTCATTTCAACACCAAAGACTGATAAAGCTCGTTAGCCAGTGACACATATACAAGGCCGTGGTACAGTTTAGGCTGTTCCCAACAAAGTCCACTATACGATCCAATGCAGCACAGGCCGTTTGCTGTCAGACAGTAGTTGGTGTATAGGAAGCAGACTGTACTCAAATAACTATATTTCCAAATTTAGATGTGGACGCCCCCATTGTGCATAACCCTCTCTCCCTCGTCTGCATTTGAATGACCCCTCATTACGTACTTCTTTAATGGACGACCCGAAAATTCGTGATGGCTATAAAAGAGTCATCGACATTTCTCACCACACGATCCATGGACAGCTGTAAAATTTGTCCCGCTTTTCTTTCTCAGCTTCTGACTCCTGCATCGCATCTGGAAGATTATGTTGATAGCAATTGTGTTGGGCATCGTTTGGCGCCGTGGACGCCCTAAATCAGAATAAATTTCAATTTATTTGCCATTTAAATCATGAAGAAAGGCAAGCTGGACAACCCACGAGTAAAATACCCGATCATGTAGATGACCGTAGAGATAGGTACTCAGTCAAACTATCAGACGTTAAGAGAGATCGATAAATCAATCGAAATGGACCTAATGGTCGATTAATGGACGGACTAACGCACATACGTACCGACGAACGAAGAATAAACACAGCTATTTCTTTGACTGTGTATTTTGAAAGCTATGGCACGGCCGAAATGCCTAAAAATTATCCAAAACAAACCGAACACTTCTATCTTTGTTCCTAACTACTCCAGTATAAGTTGATTCGCCCGTTCTATGAACAGTGCAGTGAGTGTTATAAAAGCAGGCCAAAAGTGTAATAGTAAACGGGAGATTTATACAGCACCCAACGAAAGCTAGGTCGTGGGAACCAGCTTATTCACAGGCGCGTTCCTATACTGCTTCAAATTCTAAATCAGTTTACAAAACCACAGTTAACGGCTAATCACAAACAATTGTAAAACTCGGCCTCTGAAAATAACCGTTACTAAGAAGCTCTGCCTGTGAAAATAACAGTCAGTTAGAGTAAGACTGTTGCTGTGAAAATCACAGTAAGTTACTGTGTAATTCCGTCTGTGAAAATAACAGTCAGTTAGAGTAAGACTGTGACTGTGAAAATCACAGTAAGTTACTGCGTAATTCCGTCTGTGAAAATTACAATAAATCACTGCGAAATGTGTCTTTGCAAATTAAAATAAGTCATCCTGGGACTCGACCTCTGAAAAATTGTCAGTTACTTCAAAATTCCGCCTGTGAAAATCACATATAGTTATGCTCTGCAAGGTGAGTTTCCCGCTGATTTAGGTCTAAGGTATCGTATGAGTTTGTCCATAAAGTTATCCTTAAAGTTTCAAGTAAATGTAAATGTACACGTTTTTCTACAACGACCGTATTGTCTCGACCATGCTCATGAATTTCAATGAATTAATCGAGTGGGATCCTTCATCACCGCTGTGCGTTTGAATGGTCCTCGTGCTAAAAAAGTACCCCATATCCCACAAGTGAAACGTAGGGGAGGCGCTGATTTCATTTACTTTAGGTACTTGAGTCGGCAATTGACGAACCCCATTTAAGGTCCATGTGTACGTATCGTGCTAACCCGAGATTCAATTCTCTAAAACAAGATTCAAATCTCTGAAGCGTTAAACAGTTCAAGATTTTTCACGAATACCGCTTCTATGTTGAAAGCACAAAGTCTTCATTTCAGCTTCTAAGTCACATTTCGCTTGACACGTGCTTCACGCAGAACCGACAAACGCCATCGAAACTAGCAATAATATTCCTAGATCGATATAGCTATAGATGGAAATCTAAAAGTAGCAACATCAGGATTCCATATCCCTATAATATCGATCTATATGGTGGAGGAATAGCTGTCTGCCTTGTTGGACGCATAAATTGATCGCAAAACGATGACGTGCTTGTAAATTTTTATAGCGCCTGTGCAAAGAAACGATGGGAGAAGGAATTAATGAATGCCTGATGTTCTTCGGAAGATGTCCACAACGACTCTAAAATCAGAATGACATCGCAGGCGGATTTCCAATCGGCAAACAAACACGAACGGTGTGGCACACTCTGATAACTAATGTGGCTAGTACGCACTTAAACACATCGTGTCTGATACTGAGACTGAGACCAAATTACCAGAAACGGCCACGAGACCAGTCTGGCCATAAATACGGCGCTATACAAATGCTCAGACTGGCCATAAATACGGCGCTATGCAAATGTCCAGATACATACATGCATACATACTGAGAAAACAGGTACATACATACACATAAACATACATAGATACTTAAGTACGTACATACATACGTACACATATACACACATACATACGTACATAAATACTTACCTATATATATACGTATATACATGCATACATACACAGATACATACATATATATACATTACATACGTTTATACATTAACAGATACAGACATACATACATATATACATAAATACTTGCATACGTACATACATGCGTATATACATATATACATACAAATATACATGCATACATACATATATACATACACATATACATGCATACATACACAGGCACATACATACATACATACATACATATATACATACATACATACATACATACATACATCACCGCGCTATATATCATGCTAAAATCACAGTTACTGTGATGATTGGTGCCCAGCCATTGACCGCAACAGTCACACTGGTACTGTGCGGTACGACGGTCCATTCGGTAGCGCTGGGTCTATAATCCAACGATGCACGTCCCGGGCGAACTGCTTGTAACGATCCTGGACAAGTTGTTCGTGCACAATTGTCTCGCGCCTACGATTACTCTTTACTGGCCTTATTAACTGCAGTAAAAATATTCATAGTCTCTTGCTGTGAAACTCTTAGCTTAGCCACAGGTCACAGTTCTTTATGTATGTACTCAAAAACTTACGTAGCGCCTTTTAAGAACCTCACAGAGGCTCTGCGACATGGCTACCTAGCATTTCCCAAAGAGGTGAGTCTTAAGATGGACCGAGAATGTTTCTTGAGCCGTTAGAGGGGAAGAGTTCGAATTTCCAGAGGAAGACTGTTCCAGAAGGACAATCCAACACACAAGAGAGTACTTGAGAAACCTTTCTCTCCCCCTCTCAGTATCCCGCCCCCCCCCTGAAGACTGTACTGTTCAACAGTGATTTTACTTTTTAGGGTCGGAAGCACCTCTATTGAGTTTATCCTCTAAGAGGCGTTTTATAAATCTCAAGTTACAATTACAATTACGTTGTGCCCATGCCGACAGTGAGACGTGAGATTTCGAAACACAATTGTAATTATAACTTTATATAGCGCTGATTCAAGAGAAAGCATTGAGCGTTCGTAGCCACCACAACAGTGTCTGCCGCTATCAGACGTTACATAATCCCGCTGCCTAATCGACAACGAGTCCATATGGAAGCGGTGGAGATGGAAAGATCCGGAATATTAGACGGAGGCCGGTGGAATACGTGACAGAACCGGATTCACGGTCGGTCGATCGGTCGTCTGGTTCCTCGTGGGAACAGCCGTGGCCGATCCAGCAGCAGTAACCGCAACACTGAGATCCAGAGCATCCTATCGCTGACAAGATGGACTGATTACAAAGGAAATGGTCGCAGAAATGGACTTACCATGTACACTCTCGATGCATACATATGTCTGTATTTGCATGAACGGATATGGATGTATATGTGCATGTATATATGTATATACGTACACATCTGTGTATATGTGTGTGCATATATAATACATATATGTTTGTGTGTTTGTGTGTGTGGATGTGTGTGTGTGTTTGTGTGTGTGTGCTGTTTGCATATTGAGAACGCGTGTATGTCACTGTATGACTATGCATATGTGAACATGTCTTAGAAATATCCGATGAACGGTTCGATCTTTGCATGCTATACAATGCATTCATCGATACCTAGAGGATCATTACAGCAAATAGATTTCCTAAACGTGCCTCGTAAATCGCAGATGTTTAGAACAGTTTGACATCCAGCTGCTTCGAGAGGTATTTAAACATAAATAACCTAGATACATAGTTGTGTACATACATACATACATACATGCATACATGCATACATACATATAAACATACATGCATACATACATATAAACATACATACATACCTACATACATACATACACGCATACACGCATACATACATACCACATACATACATACATATAAACATACATGCATACATACATACATACACGCATACATACATATAAACATACATACATACCTACATACATACACGCATACATACATACATACCACATACATATATACATACATACATACATACATACCTACATACATACATACACGCATACATACATACATACCACATACATATATACATACATACATACATATATACATACATACATACATACATACATACATACACGCATACATACATATAAACATACATACATACATACACGCATACATACATACATACCACATACATATATACATACATACATACATACATACATACATACATACATACATACATACATACATACATATCCTCTGCTTAACTCTTTTGCAATTTTCAAAGAAATCGACCCGACGTCGTTCATTTGTCAGTTTCATTGAGTCAAACGCCTTTGCGAAATCTCTTTTTAGAAATCCGCTCTCATCGCAAACAACGAAATCGTAGCTGTTAAGATATTGAAGCTTCCGTTGGCATAAATACATATTAATTGACACAGTTTGCTGCCCCTTCGTTGGCTGTTTTACAGGTCACACGTCACAGCACAGAACAGAAACCTGACATAGATACATATTAATTGATATCGTTTCCGCAGCCTTCTGTTGGCTGTTTTGCAGGTCACATGTCACAGCACAGAACAGTAACTGACATAGATGCATATTAAATTACTAACTGATGTGGTTTGCTCCGTCTTCCGGTGATTGTTTTGCAGGTTACAAGTGACAGTCGAGAACAGTAACCTGACATAGATACATACTAACTAATGTCGCTTGCTCCGTGAATAAGCTGGTTCACTGCGCTTAGCTTTTAAGTAGCGCTTTAGGGAGGTTCGAACCCGTACTCTCCGCGTTACAAGCCAAGCACTCGAACCAATCGGCTACTGTGACGCCAGTGTAATACCAGATTATAAATTACATCGTAAAACAATCGTCAAAACTCTGGTGTAATACCAGATAAAATTACACTTTTTACATCATAATCCGCTGTACGAGATCACACTGCACTGCTGAATTCTTGATGCTCCGAAAAGAGGAGGAGATGCCATGTTGGATAGAAGAGGCAAAAAGAGGTGCCTGCCGTAATGGACGGGTTGTATTCATGGCCAGCGCCTTTCTCGCCTCCGACCCCTCTGCTCTTAGGGTCACGCTGCTTCCCTGCCCTCTGCCGACCCTCATCCAAGCACCCGCCCTTCCGTTTGCCCCTCCACCCAGCGCCATGCCCGTTTAATAACGTTAATAATATTTGTCCTGCTGCTGCATCTTGTCTTGCTGGGTGGCTGGCTGCGTGTCTGTGTGTCTGTGTGTGTCTGTCTGCCGATCTGTCTGTCTGTCTGTTTGCGATTTCTTGCCTGATTGTCCGTCCTTCCGTCCGTCCGTCTTTCTGTCTGTCTGTCTGTCTGTCTGATTGTCTGTCTATCTGTCTGTTTGTATGTCTGTCTGTCTGTCTGTCTGATTGTCTGTCTATCTGTCTGTTTGTCTGTGATTTCTTGTCTGGTTGTCCGTCTTACGGGCATTCCGTCCATCCGTCAGTCCGTTCGTCCCTCTGTCTCACCCCATTATCAATTTATCTGTGCTTGTGCGTGTGTACGTAAATCCGTCTGAATGTGCCTGTGTCTGCCTCTGCTCGTTGCCAGTGCTGGACAGTGAGACGAAGAAGGCTGAGGTCGTATTAACCTTACACTGGATCGATGAAACCGAACTCCGGCAGAGTTTCCTGTGTCTTCTTTCTCCGATCTATGGACGAATCGCAACTGAATCCGCAGAATTTAAACGACGATCCGTTGCTACTATTCGTACTCCCGTTAACCTATTTTGCCTTTCCGTTTAACACACAAGCGTTTCAAACTTTTTTGTTTCAATATTTCATCGCATATATCGGTGGCGCTAAACTTAAGAGGCGCTTTATAAATCTTAAATGACAATTACAATGTATTGATGTATATATGTACGTGTGTGTATGTAGGCTTATGCATGAGTAGGTATGGCACACGTACATACATGCATGCACACATGCATACACACAAGTATACACACATACGTACATTTATACTTTTATGCATATTGCTTTGCGCATACACACAAACACACATTGTATGTTTGATTGCATGTATGCGTGTATGTTTTGTGTATATATATGGTACGTCTATTTTCACAGGACATTTTAAATTTATACCGTCTAATATCAACCTTAAAACTGAAAAAATGATCAGGCAAGTTCGTATTGAAAGTCGAATCATGGCGTCTTGAATATGAGCATGCAAGTGTAACGGCTTATTCTTATTTGCTATGACTGGGATTTGCGATCAAAGTACGAATGATATTCTTTGATGCCATTCAGATCTAAACCAAAGACTCACCTCTTTCAGCTTGGTTACCCATCGTCTTGTTTCTCTGATCTTTAGGAATTCGACCCGGCTTCTCCAACAGATTATGATTTTGATTGCGATTTTCACTTGAAGCGACACCGACTGATGCCTTTGGCATTATATTAATGGCGCTTTAGATTAGATTAGATTATAATAATAGGGGAAAGAGTTAGAGAATTTTCCTTTCTGCTTTTTGGCCCCTGCTGTTATGGTCTTCCCATGTTGGTTCAGACCATTTCCCACTGAATATGAACTCCACAATACATTTCGCTCCTGCCCATGAAAAGATCTTCCCCAAACACAAATCGCCCTCTCTTTGTGGATAAGCAACCGGTGCATGTAACCTTAGTCAGTGTTTGGCTTTTACCAAGACACTGTTAATCAATTCTTTGACCCTAACAACTTCCTGTTAATATCATCCAAACATTTTCACATTTATTTTCATCCAAACATTTTCATATTTAATTTCCTCCAAACATATTCGTATTTATTTTCATGTGTCGACGCATTGGGCCACTTCGATACAGCCAAAGTGACGCAGAAATACCTGACAGAATCAAATATTTACAAATCAGAATCCATATTAACACAGTATTGAACAGATACGCCATTGCAGTCATCGTGTGGAACAGCGTTCTGTTTTAGTATACGCTAGACACTGTTTCCATTTTAGTTCTAACTACGCATGGATTTCACATAATGTGTGACGTGATACATTCGATATCGTAGAATCAATGAATACGCGGAACTAAACGGGAAACAATGTCTAATTCACATTGGAACGGAAAGCCATTCTACACAATGACTGCTTTGGTGCTGCGGTTCAATCAAGTCGGCTTACAGCTCTGAGATATATCGATGGTTCTCGGAAAGAGTCAATCGTAAATTGGGAAGCTGTAACGAACTGTCAGTCGGCCTGTGCGTGAAAAATCGTTATCGTTTTGATACAGCAAGAAGCTTGTTGTCAGAAATTGTGCACTGATTTTGTATGGCCAAACGAACGTGACTTACAGGAAACCTGAGGCATCAGGCTATCTGGCTTTTGTGTAAACAGTAGAAAATGGTGGTTAGTTAATTTAAAATTCAGTTGTTACTATCAGAATGCATGCTTAAACAATGATCTTATTTGGAAAATTCCTGTCGGTTGACATGAAGCCTTAATACAGGCGTGACACACACAGACACATTCACCCATACATACTTGCTTAATATCTTCATCAGAAAATCGTTGACCATAACAATTTCCTGTTAGTATCATTCAGACATTTTCACATTTATTTTCGTCCAAACATTTTCATAGTTATTTTTATCCTAACATTTTTATATTTATTTTTATACCAACATTTTTCTTTTGCCAAGCAAAATAATATTTATTTGATTTTCGCATTTTTTTGTGTTTACATGATTCAAACAAATTTATTTTTATTTCACCCAGCAACTTCATGTTTATTTTATCCAAACAATTTTATGTTTATTTGATAACAAGGTAATAATTACCTGTGTCCGTACCGCGTCAAGTTTATTCATTGCGCTGAACATTATCTTTAAAACAAAGCAGTCACTAGCGAACTCAGCTACTGTACAATGTGAGTACAGCGACTATATACTGTCGGTGGGCAGATCAGGCGGCGAGTGAGAGGAATGGCCAATTGGCCTTATATGCTGAAGCTAAGAAAATAAAGTTGCTAACATTTCATATTCATGGCTGACTCTGTAGAGCTGGCTTAAGGGTATGATCTTCTTCAATATTTTTGTTCTTGTTCTTCTGTCTTTCTTCTTCCTCATCATCTCTTATCCTGTATCCCTCCTCTTCACATTTCTTGTTCTTGTTGTTCTTGTTCTTGTTGCTTTTATTCTTGTTCTTCTTCTTCTTGTTCTGATTCTTCTTGTTCTGATTTTTCTTATTCTTCTCTTCTGCTTGACAGTCTTCTTTTTCTTCTCCTTTTTCTTCTCCTTCTTCTCCTTCTTCTTTTTTTTCCTTCTCCTCCTCCTCCTCCTTCTTCTTCTCCTTTTTCGCCTAAATCTCCTGCTCCTCCTTCTCCTTCTTCTTTTTCTTCTTCTTCTTCTTCATCTTTTCCTCCTCCTCATCCTCATTATTCTTCTTCTTCGCTACCGCTGAAGAGCCTTTGAAGTGGCTCCATACAAATGCTTAATAGCAACTTTTGAGGAAGGCGCGTGAGTTCATAAGTTGTGAGCTGCTGCCTCCGACCTGTACATCTGACAACAACAATTGATAGAAGCATGGAGAAATTATTCAGCTAAAATATTCTTTGGAGCGACGACTAGTAATAATTTATGATTAATTAAACTTAATGACGATTTGCTAATTAATGATTCTCTCCCGGCTGTTTATTGATTCGTAATAAATATCGAATAAATCGAGATGAGAAGAGTTAATAATTGCGGATCAGGCGACCCACCCTGCCTGCCTGCCTGCCTGCCTGCCTGCCTGCCTGCCTGCCTGCCTGTCTGTCTGTCTGTCTGATTGCCTCTCAATCTATCTCTCTGTCAGTTTTTGTATGTTTGGCTGTCTGTGTTTGACTGCCTGCCTCTGCCTCTTCCTTTGTCTCTCTGTCTCTGCCTGTGTCTCCCTGGCAGTCTGTCTTGTCTTGTGTATGTATGTCTGTGTCTGTCTGTCTGTCTCTGCACTCAGCGTATTCATGGCAAACTGAATAAACCGGCGTCATTAGACCAATTGCACCTTTTCACTTCTGCTTTCATTCAGTCTGTTTGCACAATTTATTACTCGCAGATGGAGATACTGCAGTCAACACTGAGAACAAATGTGTAAACACGAACCTATGCATTATTCATGAGCACAGATACATGTCCACAGATGCAGATGCTATTTACAAGTATACATGTCAACGTAAATGTAAATGCAAGCACAGAAGTTCTATAAAAGGTGGCTCGGAACGGGGAAGAAAAGGTGGGGCAGAAAAATTAATGTCTTGTGACAAAGTCAGTGTATAGGTTTGCGTGCGTGTGAAATCGAGACTGTGGTACAGCTAGAGAGTGGCATAGGTGAAGGAAGAGCAAAAGAGATAGAGATGGAGAGATGGAGGGATAGATAGATAGATAGATAGATAGATAGATAGACAGACAGACAGACAGACAGACAGACAGATAGATAGATAGATAGATAGACAGATAGACAGATAGACAGATAGATAGTCATATAGATAGACAGATAGATAGACAGACAGATAGGCAGATAGATAGACAGATAGATAGACAGATAGATAGACAGATAGATAGACAGACAGATAGACAGATAGATAGATAGATAGATAGATAGATAGAGACAGACAGATAGACAGACAGACAGAGAAAGAGAGAGCCAGAGAGACAGAGACAACACAACAGCGATACTGTAAGACAAGAGAATGTGTGTGTTTGTGTGTGCTGGGCTACTGGGAATTGTTTCTATATTTATTAAGCCCGTCTTTCCGAATGACAAAGCATCAATCGATGGCGCTGCGCAGTTATGCGTGAAGGACTTGCTCGAAGTCCCTATGCAGTAATCGTCTCAGTGGAGACTCAAACCGGCGCACTCCAAGTTACAAGGCCAGTCCTCAACCAGTCGACTACCGTGTCACAAGAAGAGAGGGAAGAAGAGAGAGCGATAGAAAGATACAGAGAGAAGAAATAAAGGAGAAAGGAGAAACGAAGGAGATAGAATAGGAACAGATTAGAATGGAAGAGAAGAGAAGGAAAGGGACGAGAAGGGAATAGAAGAGTACAGAAGAGGAAAAAGAAGGAAAGAGACGAGAATAAGGAGAAGAGAATAGAAGGTAAGACAAGGAAAGAGAAGAGAAAGAAAGAGAAAAGAAGGAAAGAGAAGAAAAGGAAAAAGAAGATAAAGGATAGATAAAGCCAGAAATGGGAAAGAGACTGGAGAGTAGATCGAGAAAGAGAGAGGGAGACAGACAGAAAGAGAGTGAGAGAAAGAGTAAGTGAAAGAGAGATAGGGAAGGAGAGAGAGGGAGAAAGAGAGAGACAGAGAGAGAAAGACAGAGAGAGAGAGAGAGAGAGAGAGAGAGAGAGAAAGATAGAGGGAGGATAGAGCGACGAAGAGAGAAAGAAAAGAGAAGCTATCGGAGAGACATAGAGGATAGATGACGGAATATAAGTAGAGAAGTTAGAGATAATAGCGGACTCAGCTGAGACAGAGATGGAGTGAGAGAGAGACAGACAAAGACAGAGACAGAGAGACAACGAGAGAGACTGAGAACGAGGTAGACTGAGAAAGCTACAGAATGACACCAAAACAGAAAGAATGAGAGACTTCGAATATAAGGCGAGTTCTGACAGATAGGAACACGGAGTCGAGATAGACAGAGGCTCATAGAAAACAAAATGAGCAACGACAGAGGAAATTGAAAAGAGGGCAGAAATGATCTGACGAAGAGGCAGGAAGGCGTGGAGGACTGAGGAACCGGGGCTAGGGAAGCCAAGTGGAAGTCTGAAAAAGATATGCACAGACATCGGACGAGTGGAGAGCGGGCGAGGGCCGACTGATGAAATGATAACAGCGTGCAGGAGACACAGGATTAAGAAGGGCTAGACATGAAAAGACTCAGCAACGAGTCCGAAACAATAGGTGCTGAAGAACATGGCATGTGACAAGACGGAGACGAAACAGACGTAGGACTTGTCACTGGAAATGAAACAAGACTTACTTCTAAAGACATACCTACAGAGACATAAAAGTTAGACAGGCAAAGACAGACAGACACAGACTAGATAGGTGCAAACAAAGAGACAGACACACATACATACAGGACAGATAGGCAGAAGACAGACAGCCTAGACAAGACAGACAGCTGAAAAGAGACAGACACAGACAAACAAGACAAAGACAAAGACAGGCAGACATACAGACAGACAGACAAGACAGGTGCAAACAAAGAGACAGACACACAGACATACAGGACAGATAGGCAGACTGTGAGTGGCGATACCTACAGGCAGAGATACAGATGCAAACGGAATGAGAGTCAAACATACAAGGAAACAAACTGATAGACACAGAAAATTTGGAACGCCTACAGCCAGGGCGACAAGCAGCTATATACAGAACAAAAAACACACACAAGTACAAAGACAGGGGCAAAGACACATAGACAGACATTCGGCTAGCCAAACGAAACGTAACACCACAGAGCAAGACTTTTCCAAACATTGAGAGAGTGAGAGAGAGAGACAGAGACATAGAGACAGACAGGGAGAGAGATGAAAGAGAGACTGAGACAGATATGAACAAGGATGCGAGAGAGAGACAGGGGCTCATAGAAAACAAAATGACCAGCGAAAACAACAGACAAAAACAGACAGCGAAAACCAACAGGACAAAAGCGACATCCACAGAGATCAAGACACATACGGACAATCAAACAGCAGAAACCGAGAATTAGCTGGAACGCACATCATATTCGTTGCTATCGTTGTCATCATCACCATCATCATCAATGTCACCGACGTCGTCGCTGTCATCATCATCATCACTATCTTCATCATCATCGTCTTCAGCATCGTCGTCGTCATCATAGTACTCATCTTCGTCGTCGTTTTATAGATCCGAATCGATCGTGGTTTCATTTTCCTTCGCTGGGCGGCGTTGCCTTGTCGTTTGGTGTGCGCCACTTTCGTTTCGGATTATTGAGCCCTCTACTCCCGTCAGAACTGTCCAGCCGTATACACGCCGCTGCCTTCGCTGGATTATACGACCTAGTGGGTGGCCACGAAAACAGGCAGGGAGGCAGATAGGCACTCTGACAGAGAGGCAGGGAGACAGAAACGGAAGAAGAGAAATAGGAAGTGAGGGGCTGACAGGGAACGATGAAACGGAGAAGGGCTTTTTCGACAGAAACAGAGAACTATACCGAGCTTTGAAGAGCAACAATCGCATCGGGTACCGTATGGTTTTAGTTCATTTGAGATAGCATGACATATCATGACATAACGAAACCCGACATTGCATAATATAACATAACATGCCAGCAAAATTTAACAGTGTTCGTAATAAAACACAACATTAGCATAACATAATGCAATTTAACACAACATAACATAGCATGCATAGTATAAAATAATGCAACTTAACATAACGCTGGTTATAAATTGATTGAGAAGACTCAGCCACTTTATAACCAGCGTTATGTAACTTTGCATTATTTTATTTTATGCATGCTATGTTATTTTGTGTTATGTTGCATTGTGTTATGCTGTTGTTATGTTTTGTTTTGCTAGCTAGCCTAAAGCCTGTGTCTTAATATTCTCTTAAAAGTGTCAGTTAGGTTTTGTATTATCCTAGTGTCACCCAATATAATGTTTCTATTAAAGTGTTGAGTATTGAAGCTGATATATTACGCTACTTCGAGTGGACTGGAGCTTCCGACTTGCAATGCGTGAACCTTTCGTAACAGAGTAGGAGTCTATTTTTCTTGACCTGAAACTGAACTTCTCTTGACTTTATTTTGCCTCTAAAATAAATGGCCCGATTAAGACTCTGATATCAACACTATTTGCATTGTCACTCATGATTTTATCGCGCAAGCTACAACCGTGGAGACGTTCAGACGTATGTATCCATCGATTCTTTGTCCTTGCCATTCCTCTCAGCCTAAACACAATTACCCATCGTAACAGCTACTTTGTCTCCTTTCCCTCTGTGGTCTCCTGGCAACAGGGTCTTGTTCTTCGCAACGGTATCTCTGGACAACCCCTCTGACTCAACGTTCGTAAACAAGATGAAGTCCTGCGCTTAGCCCTGTTTATAGCCTGTTTATAATTTATAATCCTGTAGAGCTTTATAAATTTTCGAGTTTCCAATTGCAGTCATGATTATTGCGCTGTTGATGTTTGTTAATAACGTAACGGAACATGTGCGTTGCTCCCTCCGGTGGCCAGCTCAGCTGAAGGTAGCCGTGTCCACGAGGCTATGCCTAGCTGTTCTGGCCCAGATCTTCCTCCATGCTGTATGAAACTCGTTTTCTTCCTTCAAACACGCATTAAAACTCACTATTTATCACTGTTTTTCACCTGCCGTTTGACTAACCGCGCCTTTGATTTTCATTTCTGCGTGACTTTTCCCACGTTAAAAATTTTCGTAATGATAATAATAATAATAATAATAATAATAATAATATTATTATTATTATTATTAACAATAACAATAATAACAATAATAATAATAATAATAATAATACCCACGATCCACTGGAGACCAGCTACCTGCTTCAAAGACTCTCAGTAGCTGTCCAGCGTGAGAACTCCATCTGCTTCTCCGGAACTCTACTGTAAACATATAGGCTGATTATTATTATTATTATTATTATTATTATTATTATTATTATTATTATTATTATTATTATTATCATCATCATTATTATTTTACCTGAGGTAAAAAAAAATAATAATAATAATAAAGGACAAACACTATTGCTGAAATTTTACCATTAGCCTATAACCTATACAGCTCCAAATCTAACTACATATCTGTATTTAAATTTGAATCTTTATATTATATCATATTATATAATAATAAAAATAATAATAATACTAAAATTAATAGTAATAATAAAAATAATAATAATAAATATAATATAACATTATAGATCGACCACGTGGTCTGCTCCAAACCCTCGGGGATTGTTCACTGCGACGCACAGGTACCGCGAAAAGTACAGCGTTGAAGCGTTGAATTAATTAAATCAATTAGAGCATTTGTAGAGTTTTTGTACAGCACGATGGTCTATCGGTAACGCGTTTGGTCAATGATCATGTGGTTGCGGACTCGACTCTGTGTAATGACTATGAGCATGTTGTTCACACACAAGTGCCTCTGTCATCAAGGAGTTTAATTTGGTGCCGGCGTAAGCTGGGAAGAAGACGGCAAGTCCTGCGATGCACTGGCCCTGTGTCCAGGACCTTTGGATTCGTCCATAGCCGGCTCAACGGTCTGAATAAAAAGAAAGGGGCGCCTCCCCTAAGTCTCATTTGTGGGATATGGGATACTTTACTTTACATAAACTGGGAAGGAAACGTCAAGTCTTGTGGTGCACTGGCCCCGTGTCCCGGACCCTGGGATTTGTCCATTGCCGGCTCAAGGGCCTAAAGAAAAGAAACTGAGCGCCTCCCCACCTCTCACTTGTGGGATATGGGATACTTTACTTAGGGGGCCTCTCAAGAGGTATCGGAAGTTTCTTACTTGACTCAGTGTGATTGACTTGTTTCCCGCTAGTGGTCGATGGGGCGTGTGGGCTATCTTAGTCAGGCGGGCAAAGACGCGGACCCACCCCCAGTGACCCTCCCTCTGAAGCCACCTCTTCCCTCGCACGAGCCGACGGCGTACGCAGCCACGCGTGGACGACGCGCGGTTGTGTGCGCAAACGTCGGGGCGGAAATAACCGCCGATCTCGATGTATCCGGTTTGACGGCCGTCGTTCCGGAAACGAGTTGGAGGCAGAACTTCCGGTAGGGGTTTTCCAAGCGCTATTAAAAGTAATCTATATCGACACGAGAAATTGGATATCTACGCTGCATGCGGTTCGTCTTCGAATATGGGGACAATCCTTTGCAGTTTCTTACAAGAGTACGTAGGTGGAAGAGAACAAGCTATTCTAGCGTACAATGTATCCTTACTCGTCTACACAACAACAACAACAAAATTAATACTAATACTATTACTAATAATACTAATACTACTACTACTACTACTACTTCTACTACTACTGCTACTACTACTACCAATAATAATAATAATAATAACAATAATAATAATAATAATAACAATAATAATAATAACAATAATAATAATAACAATAATAATGATAACAATAATAATAACAACAATATTAATAACAACAATAATTATAATAATAATAACAATTATAATAATAACAACAAGAATAATAATAATAACAATAATAATAATAATAATAACAACAACAATAATAATAATAACGGACAAACTCTTGCCGAAATTTTACCATTAGCCTAAAAAATATTAATGATAATGTTAATTTATTTAGCGCCGTTACACGACTTTAGTCGAGAAAAGGGCTTTGTACATTCGCCAGTGCATTCAGCCGTCGAAGGATAGGCTGAGAAGGAATGTTTTTAGCCGTGATTTAAATGTCTCCAATGAAGGGGACGACTTGAAATACTCAGGAAGACTGTTCCACACCACAGGTCCAGCAACCGCGAAGGAGCGTTCTACGAATTTTGTTACGTTACTAGTCACGGGAAAAATCATGAATCAACTTATGCTAGTAGCTACTACTAGTCACGGGGAAAATCATGAATCAACTTATGCTAGTAGCTACTACTAGTAACGGGAAAAATCATGAATCAACTTATGCTAGTAGCTACTACTAGTAACGGGAAAAATCATGAATCAACTTATGCTAGTAGCTACTACTAGTAACGGGAAAAATCATGAATCAACTTATGCTAGTAGCTACTACTAGTAACGGGAAAAATCATGAATCAACTTATGCTAGTAGCTACTACTAGTAACGGGAAAAATCATGAATCAACTTATGCTAGTAGCTACTACTAGTAACGGGAAAAATCATGAATCAACTTATGCTAGTAGCTACTACTAGTAACGGGAAAAATCATGAATCAACTTATGCTAGTAGCTACTACTAGTAACGGGAAAAATCATGAATCAACTCATGCTAGTAGCTGCGAGTGGAAAACTTGCTCAAGGTCCATCACCGCTTCTGTCTTAAGAGCGGTTCGAACCATATAATCTAATCCAACGGTATCCAACCTTTTCGGATGAAGGGCCACATTGCCATTTTTTAAAGACTTCGGGGGCCGAAGACAAAATGTCAAGGAACTTGGGATTCGTTCATTGCCGGCTCAAGGGCCTAAGAAAGGAAATTAGCGCTTCCTCTAAGTTTCTACTGGACACGGAATCTTTACTTTACTTTCTTTACTTATGTCTAAGTAACAAGAATGTTTGAACGTTGTCCTGAAGGCGCGCTAAGGTGTTCGGCCAGTGTGTTTATGTAGTTTCTGAACAGGCCTACATGTATATTATAAAGGTTATTCACTTTTGCTTACTTACTTTCTTACTTATTCACTCTTTCTTTCTTACTTACTTACCCATTTGTGCATTTTATAGCTCCTTAAGCAGAGAACCGAGTATATGACGTCTTCTCAGTGTGTCGTTAAGAAGGGGAGAGCGGTTCCGCTATGGATCGGTTCAATCATTTGCGCTATTCAATACACAGTCTGACGATCGTGGATAAGAGGCAACGTTTGTTTGCTGAGCTTGTGTCCAGCGGCCAATCGGGCGGCTAATAAATGTCAGAAAGGCTCTCTGGGTCGGGAGAATGGAGCGTCCTCGTTGGCGACAGTGACCAGTCGCAAGAGATGGTTGATTGTAAGATGGTTCTCTCGAATGAAGAGCACATTAGACGCAGTCATCGATCAGAATTCATTCAATGCACAGCAATTGTGTTCTATTTTCGTGGTCGATTTGTGGCGATTTAGACGAACTTACCATTCACTGGTTTAAACTGTCCCTACGCCGGGATGCAGTTCACCATTACTTTCAACCTTTGAGAGGTTTTCAAAGACGCTAAATAAATGTTCAGATTTATATACAGATTTGGCGAATTCCAAAGCCATGGACCAGCAGCCGAGAAGGCCCGCGAGCCCAACGCAGTTCAGGTACAGGGGTACAGCAAGGGTCACTGTGTCCACTGATCGAGTGCAACATTTGCTGGTGTAAAGGTTGAGCATGGATATACATAAATGCATACATACACACACTTACATACCTACACACATACATTCACAAACACATACATACATGTATACATACCTACAGACAAAGAATTGGCGATGTATCACACTGTTACGTACCTTATCTCAACTTACCCCATTTGCTGATATTGTAGAAGCTGCTTGTGCATGCGATGGCATGGAACTTGTGCACACGGCACAATATATTTGCAAGCATTGTGTTGATTAACAAGAGCTGTTGCCGAATGAAGGTGTTGGCTTCAATCCTCAGTCACGTCATTAATGAGATTGAAAGAAAATTAACGAACTGTTGTTTGAATTAGCGAACTACACGCGAAGACTGTGTATTGATAAAAACAAAACAGACAGGAATTTCGGAGGAATTTAGCCAAGACCTGACTTTTCGATAGGGATTATTGTACCGCACACCGCAAAACTAAGACTTTGAGCCTTGAAAGTAAGTCCTAAGGCCTGACTTTTATGTACAGAATATTGTACCGCAGACCAAAACAAAGACTTGAAGTCAAAAGGCATTCGATTTCGCTTCGACGAATCGTTTTATTGCGAAAGATTTAATGAAGGAATCGTCCGAAATCATTGCATCAGGGAAATCGATACGTCGAAACGAAACTGCCGTCGATAAAGTTTTCACGCCACATTTGTAAAGCGCGTTCGGCTCTTGACTGCGGGTGGAAGGATTCGTAAAGCGAACTGGATCGAGTTAGGCGTTCGCCACAGAATGTGCTCGAAGTAACACATCACGCCACAGAAAACGATAAGAATACAGATAGCTCCGCAGAGAATGTAGTGCATTGTTAACGTAATATTAATTTATGTTAATGCGATGTTAATTTGAAGTCACGCGACGTGATGAGATGCGATCTCATGTGATGTGTTGTTTTGTTATTCTAAGTATCAGTTGAGGCGCTTCAAGCCATATTAAATGTTGTTGGCGTTAGTTAAGAAGTGTAGATGAATGCGACGCAAACATAACAATAGAGTACTAACAACAGTGATTGGAAGTCTAATGTTAATCCTAATGAAGAACGTATGATATGCTTAAATAAAGATTCATATAGATCAAAGAGGTAGTTACGTATATGCTTAAATAAAGATTCATATAGATCAAAGAGGTAGTTACGTATTTGCTGTCTGTCTAGTGATATAAATTGACCGATAAAATATTTTGCGATAAAAAATCCTGGCTTTTAGCGGTGGAATTGGCAAAATATGATTAAAATGGTTAAAACTGTCACGTAATCCCTTGGTTACTTCCGACACAGCTGTTTAAGCGTTTTCAAGTGAAATATCAACAATCTTCCTTTCAATATACGTACTGTTGCAAATGATTCAGTTCAACACACATTTTCTGTTCATCTTAAGCCGCACTTGCGTAGATCAATTAAAGAGCCGTGTAAGCAGAGCTTTTGGGAGGCGCTTGAGCGGCGCTATACAATACATGACATTGGAACATACTCATCGTACAGAGCACCATTGCAGCGCTTTTGACAGGTTCAAAAGGCGCTATATAAAGCCTCTGATACAAACGAGTACCTACAGATACAATGACGAATTCCTTGCGATCTTTTATTACTGCACCAGTTTGCCCTCAATTTTTGCAATTAGTCTGCGACTTGGAGGAGGCCGGGACTGGTGAAGTCCTTTATCGACCTGTTCCCCTTCTCGGTTGGTCTGCTATTGTCGTCGGTCGGATAGTGTGTCGGGCCGCGGACAAACAAAGGGTATAATTGGTATTAACAGCAGCATATGGTCAAGCGGGTTGTCCCAGTTTACGATTTCTGTGACGGACTACTTCAGTCTGTCATCAGTGAAAGATCGGTGATGACTGCTATCATTCTGGTGCAGATGATGATGGTGATGGTGATGGTGATGATGATGATGATGATGATGGTGGTGATGATGATGATGATGGTGATGATTATGTTTGCTGTTTTAGGTATCGTTTGCATGTGCTTCCATTAACATTCATGTTTAAATTGCGCACTTCTTACATTAATTACCATCGTCATCACCACCACCATCATCAGCAGCAGCATCATCAGCATCATCAATACATTAATGAATATATTATGATGACAGTAAATACATTTATAAAAAATAATATTATTGTACGCAAAATTATTATATAAATAACGATAAATAGTAGCAGTACTACCACTACTACTACTACCACTTCCACTACTACTACTACTCCCACTACTACTACTACTACTATTAATGATGATGATCATAATAATAATAATCATTATTACTATTATTATTTTAATAATAAGTTTAACAAATCATTATTACTGGTACTTTGAATAGAATAATCAATAACGCTTGTAATTTTATTTCTTTCAAGAGAATTAACTGCGTGGTCTGCAAAGAGGACAGTTTAAAGGCGCCACAGTTAATGAATTAATCCACTAGGTAAGGTTGACGTGGAGAAAATGTGTTGACGACAGGCGATAGTTTTACTTCTTTGTTCGTTGATTGGTTTCCAGGCATCGTTTTCCAGTCATCATGGCAACCGCAACTCGGTCGGAAAGACCCACTGCCTAGCAACGCTTCCTCTGACCCCTGACTGACCTCGGGCAACGATGACGGTGGAACTCAACCTCAGCGTCTTCGGCCTGAACGTCGCTCTGTCGTCCGGGTTCCTCGAGAACACGACGGGGGTCTTCTCCAGCCCCGAATGGAACCGTTCTACGTGGGGTCACGCGCACGAGCGTCGGAAAGGCGATCGGTACTGGATGGTGTCCGCACTTGTGACCGTCGTCGTACTCGGGATTATCATCCTGGCGACGATAATCGGTAACGCATTCGTCATGGCAGCCGTCGTCCTTGAGAAGAACCTTCACAACGTCGCCAACTACCTGACGGCGTCGCTCGCCGCCGCAGACCTGCTCGTCGCCATCCTTGTGATGCCTCTGGCCGCCGTTCAGGAGGTCAGCTCTGGCTGGTTCCTCGGGAAACAGGTCTGCGAGATGTGGACGTCATTCGACGTCATCTGTTGCACGGCCTCGATCCTCCACCTGGTCTGCATTTCACTCGATCGTTACTGGGCCGTCACCCGCGTTGACTACATCCACAACCGATCAGCAAGGCGGATGCTCGTCATGATCGCCGCCAGTTGGGGTCTGTCCATCATCATATCCGTTCCACCTCTGTTCACCCAGAAGGACCCCAACTACGACCCCAACCAGACGGGCGAGTGTATGATCAGCCAGGACCCGGGGTACACGATCTTCTCCACGGTCGGGGCCTTCTATCTTCCATTCCTACTCATGATGATCATCTACCTCAAGGTCTTTCGCGCCGCTCGGTCGAGCATCCGCAAGAAGCGATTCAAGGAGTACGTTCTCCACGAAACGCCCCAGCTCGACGCCCGAGTGTCTCCTGGCGGATTCCAACCGACCCACTCCCCAGGTGACGGTAACAACACGGCTTCATCGACAACCGCCGTCCTAGCAATCAACAACGCCTCGGCCGCCACCACTGCCGCCACAGCCAGCCCCGATAACTCGACCGCGGACGACTGCGGCGGTGGAGAAGAGTCAGTCACGCGTAACGGGCGCTATTTGACCGTGACGACTCCGTCAAGCGCGACGCCGCCGTCATCGCCGGTTTTTCTCGGACACGTGACCGTGGCGCCGGGGAACCTGCGCAGCAGCTGGCTAGATCTCACGAAACACTGTTCGATTGACCGCCGACGAGAGACGTCTCCGAGGACGAAGGAGCAACGAGCGAGGGAGAAGATCGAGCAGAAAAGAGAGCGCAAGGCCGCCCGTACCTTGGCCATCATCACCGGATCTTTCATCATCTGCTGGCTTCCGTTCTTCATTATCGCCATCTTGCGTCCGTTCTGTAAGGATCAGTGTGACTTTCCGCCGCTCCTGCTTAGTGTCATACTCTGGCTGGGGTACTTCAACAGTCTTCTCAACCCTGTCATCTACACCATCTTTAACCCGGACTTCCGTCTCGCGTTTCGGAAGATCCTCTTCGGAAAATATCATAGGCCGAAGTATCGACGCGCTGCTCCGATTCTGACGAATCACTGACAAGTTTGAAAAATGAGAACGTCACTTGCAACCAATCATCGCAACGGCACGCCCATTCGGTTCATATCGTCTTGAAAACATCCTCATTAGATTCAATTCATCTTAAAGACACCCTCATTCGATTCAGTTCATCTAAAAATAGACATGAATTGATTAAAATAGGTGTTAATTTATCAACTTAGACATAAACTGAATTCATTCAGTTCAATTCATCTTAAAATCCCTGAACTTCCGTTCAAGGAGTCTTCATACCACTCTCATTCGGTTTAATTTATCTTCATGTCACTCCCATTCGATTCAGTTCATTTTAAAATTACACCCATTCAGTTCAATTAATCTTAAAGTTATTCCCATCCAGTTCTATTAATCTTAAAGACACGTCCATTCAGTTCACGTCTTCTTAAAGTCACTCCAATTCGATTAAATTCATCTTGAAGGCATGTCCATTCAAATCATTTTACCGCAGTCAAGCCTATTTTGGCCAGACTATATAAATACTGCGTCCATTTATAATAGTGTCATTTCAGAGCCAAGACAGTTTTCATCGTCTCAACATCACGCCCATTTTGTTTCACTACGAAGCATAGTGTGTTCTAAGTCTATTTTGATCAAATCAACCCAAAGCTACGCCCACTTATAATAAACTCCTTGCAAAGTCAAATCTGTTTTGGTCGAAATCATTACAAAGCCACGCCCATTACTAGCGAAATCTTGATGCAAGAGTCTGTTTTGAGCAAGTATGTCTAATTTGATAAGTTAACATCTATTTTAATCAACTTATAGCTATTTTGAACAGAATCGGCAACAATACCCACGTTATTATTCTTAAAGAATTGATTTCGGAAACGTCCAATATGGAATTGCTTTTGCACAGGAACATATTTTAGAATGTTCTAAACACAGATTTGAGTATGCTTAAGGATATTCAAGTCGTCCGCGTTTATAAGAAAATACGACCGTCTTTTTACGGTTTTAAAGATGTTCCGAAAGACCAGCCTTAAGCTTAGCGACTGTTTAATCAACAACGAATGGGACTCGCCGATTAAAAATTCCCCGAATTTCATTGGTGTTTGACAATCCAAACACGCCCACTATGACAAATTAAGGCTTAGTTTTTGTCAGTTTCTTTTAAACAATCGAAGTGTTTTGCTAATGCTTTCTACTGTTAACTGACGGACATCAATTTTAGCGATACATATCGCTGTATTTTATTTCCGGACGGATACAAGATAGCGTTTGTTGCGCCTATTGGCGGAAAACCGTTTGCACCGTGTTTTTCAATAACCAATCAAAAAGAAACCCACCTATAACTCCGCCCACCGTATCGGTATGTCTAAACCGGTTGGCTACGACATGCCTGCGTATTTAATTGCGTTTTTCTAAATCTTCATGTAATAGGCCTAGTTTCCAAGTTTTTCACAGGTTATTTTAGTTTATCTATCTCCCAATGTTTTAATAACATAATAATAGTGTATCTGTATATTATGCCAATATTGCATTCGTTACATTGGTTACCCAATCGAGTAAAGAATCAAGTTTAAAACCTGTCTTTTAATTCACAAAGTACTACACTTAAATCAGCCGACCTATACCTCTTAATTCCCTGTTCAACCTTCATATCAACAAACATTGCACTCGATCAGTGGACAATGTGGCTCTTGTTGTTCATCGTTCCATGATAGTGTTGGGTTCTAAAGCGTTCACGGTTGCTGGTCCACGGCTTTAGAATTCGCTGACAAGTTCTATTCGTTCTATCGGTTCTGTGATGTCATTCAGGTCTAAACTTAAGACTCATCTGTTTAAACTTGCTTACCTACCGTAGCCTAACTTCTGGTTTCTCTGAACTATCGGAATTCAATCTGGCTTCAACCTTTTATGATTTGATTACGATTTCATTTGAAGCGACCATCGACTGATGCCTTAGGTAGTATGATAACGGCGCTATAGAAATCATCTGATTAGATTAGATTAGATTTAACTTTCACATTGATGCTCATGAGGACGTTTACTTTAGTAAAAATTGAAACTGTGCTTGATTTTAATATGCAGTTAATTAATTAATTAATTAGTTGATTGCAGTAAATTTTAAATCCAAACTTTTCCTTTGCGATGATTTT
The DNA here is from genome assembly GCA_964023275.1 of Norana najaformis. Classification (NCBI taxonomy): domain Eukaryota; kingdom Metazoa; phylum Annelida; class Clitellata; order Crassiclitellata; family Hormogastridae; genus Norana; species Norana najaformis. The sequence continues at coordinate 7,938,415 of OZ029920.1, forward strand.
GCTACTGCGCTATTAAGTAATTGTAACAAAGTACAGAATCAAAAACCATAGCTCTATTCCTAGCTTCATCTGACAACAGAAAAATAAACATAGCGGTTCTTCACTATGGTGAAACATTCCTGACTCATACATGCATATTAAGTATAATGCATTATATCAGATACATACATGATTATACAAATTTATAGTTTTTTATACGTATACATACATACATACATACATACATAGATAGATACATACATATATAAAAACAAACATATATGCATACACACATGCATTCATATATACATAAATACATACATACATGCAATCATACATATGAACAGGCATACTTACACACATACATACGTACGCACATACATACACACATACATACACATATACATACGTACATACATCCATACATACCATCATAATATGCAAATATTAATTGTTATGCTGAAAGAAAGTAACTGTTGATTGTAATAATCTTTGTAGTAGCTTGTAACATTTCTTGTGAACGAGATCCTACCGCCGATAAAATTTCATTTGTCATTCGATTCGATGTTTTGGAGTTCTGTAAGTGCGATTAAAGAATATGGGATTTTACAAACTGTGATGAATCTTTTGCAATTATTTTGCAACTTCATTTCGTTTGACACCATCCTAGCAGTTGATATTGAGGACTGCAGTCTTCGATGTATGAACTTCTGTGGATGGATGGATGTATGTATGCATGCATGTATGTATATATGTATGTGTGTGTGTGTATGTATTCGTGTGTGTATGCCTTCCGTGTCTGTCTGTGTCTGTCTATGTCTGTCTGCATCTGTCTGTCTGTCTGTCTGTGTCTGTCTGTTTGTGTCTATCTGTGTCTGTCTGTGTCTGTCGATGTGTGTCTGTGTCTGCTTCTGCCTGTGTCTATCTATGTCTGTCGAATTCTGTCTGTGTATCCGTCTCCGTGTCCTAGCAGTTGATATTGTGGAATTGTAGTCTTCGGTGTAAGAACTTTTATGTATGTATGTATGTATGTATGTATGCTTCTCTGTATTTCTGTATTTGTATTTGTCTGTGTATGTCTCTATCTGTTTCTGTTTCTGCCTCTGTTTGTCTGTTTCTGTAGAATTCTGCCTCTGTCTCCGCCTTTGTGTCTGTCTATGTATTCGTCTTAACTTAAAAGCCAGTCGTGGTTTTACATTCCTAAGTCTGAGCACACAAAGGGTAAATATTGCTTAAATCCCCTATAGCTATTGTTCATATGCTGTTCCCATCCTTGCTTTCCTTCTCTATCTATCCTTGCTTTCATCTCATATTATTCCTGTCTTCCTCTTTATCAATTCTATCTTTGCCTCCTTCATATCATGTTATTCTTGTCTTACAATCTGACCCTTGACTTCCATCCGACTCCCAACAAATAGCACAAATAAACAATACCTCGTTGATCAGCTCGGATTAATTCTTCAGAGGTTAAGAGATACAACGAAACTATTATCGGCGAGAGAACGGGGAGAGCTGGACACAATCAACCGCATCGCATTCATCTTGTCAATTAAGTGCAAGGGTTTCGAAGAGGATATTTCACAAGACGCACTCGGTCGTTTTATGTATTCAGAGATAAAAGGCGAATTTTTAATAAATCATTTCCTATCCCGTTGGAGTGTTTTCTGTTGGAATTCTTAGACGTTTTCGTGTTGTTGTGGAGAATTGATATGTGAATTTCTATCAATCGATGGTCGCCACTTATAAGCATTTTGAAAATGTCATTCTGAACACTCTGTTTACTTACTTAGTATGTATGCATGTAAACTCGAAATTTCTATAGCGCCCAACGAAGGCTAAGTCGTGGGAACCAGCTCGTTTACAGGCGCTCAGTCAAAATAAAATCGATAGGCAGGAAGGGTTCTGTTCCAGGTCAAGATTCAAGAGTCAGGCAAGCAGTGAATGAAAAATGGTTTTTGGAACTAAACCGGAAGTGAGACAAGAAGGTTATGGCTAAAGCGGACGTCCGGATCTAAATTTGGTGTATGTAGTTATTTAGGCACAACCTGTGTCATAAACACCAACTTCAGTCAGATAGCGGGCAGACTGCACCAGGTCTAATGAGGGTCCTTTTGCTGGACGTCTCCCACACCCCAATATCGAAGTGCCTACTGGACAGTATAATTTAGGCTTTACTACTCTGCTGGAATGCAGTTGGGGAAGGTAATGCCAAGTGCATACAAATGCGGACTGGGGAGAGGGGGATTCGCTATTCACTGGGACCTTAAATGGCGTGGCCCCCATTCAAAAGGGGCAGCGGTGGTGAAGTGTCTCACCCGATCAATTCACTGGAAATATGAGTAGGGTCGAGGCCATACGGTTGTTATAGGAAACGTGTACATTTACCTGTACTACACGTCTGTTTTGGGGACGTATTTTATGGATGACCCCTTTCTTATATATGGCTAACTTTGAGCAAGACACAAATTGATCTATGTTGGGTATCGGAGAGGGCATCACGTAATCGTAATTGTAATCTCGAAAATTTTTAGCGCCTCAAGAAAGTCAAGTAATGTGAACCAGCTTATTCGCCGGCGCTCAGGCAAAAAAAACTCGGTAGACAGACAATGTCAGTTTCGGCCCCAGTTTTAGAATCAAGGGTCAGGCGGGCAGACAGTGGGTGGTGCTTAGAATTGGACCAGCGATGGAGATAAGCAGAAGAGTAGGTAGGAATCATGACGGAATTTGTCAAAGAGGTAATCGAATCGCTTCCACACTTTTCATCGGCTGATATCAAGGAGTGGCGCCATTGGACGTTTGAACCTGCCTGAGGGCAGAGAACCAGAAGAAGAAAAAGAGAAGATATCATTAGCTTTGCGCATCTATATATTAACACAATCTTTCAGAATCTATATCTAGACTCGTGTCCTAGAGGATGGATATGTGTTTTAGCAGTACCCTGAGCTAACCACAGAGAGACAGCCATGGGTATGAAATGTTATCGACTTCATTTTTCTTAGTCTCGGCATATGGCCAGCCGTCTCTCTCGCCGTCTCATCTTCCGACCGACAGTGTGCGGTCTGTGTGCTCATCTTGAAGCTGAATACACCAGGTGCGCGAGTAGAGCAGAAATCTCGAAACTTACTTCTGTCCTTGAACCCCTGAACACTGGGTTGGTTGTTAAGCACGCTAACCACTCTGCAATCGAACATACATTACTAGATGTAATGTAATATCCTGGCCTCGTCATTAGTTATGTACATGGGCCTTTTCTTAAAATCGACGCTATGTATGTATGCATGTATCTGTCTATTGATATAGCGCCTTTTAAGGAGCTCACAAATGCGCAATATAAAACCTACATAAAGCTGTGTAAGCGCCGGCGCGCAATGCAGTCAGATACGCTTGACTGTGGATCAGCGATCGGTATGATCCGTAACTCGTGCTGCCATTTTTGTTCAGCATAGAAATGTATGTTTATATGTGACTATTCACATAGCCCCTTTTAAAGCCTCAAATATCTGGCTATTTATTTATATAGAGCCTTTTAAAGCCTCACAAATATCTGGCTATTTATTTATATAGAGACTTTTAAAGCCTCACAAATATCTGGCTATTTATTTACATAGCCCCTTTTAAAGCCTCACAAATGTCTGGCTATTTATTTATATAGAGCCTTTTAAAGCCTCACAAATATCTGGCTATTTATTTATATAGAGACTTTTAAAGCCTCACAAATATCTGGCTATTTATTTACATAGCCCCTTTTAAAGCCTCACAAATGTCTGGCTATTTATTTATATAGAGCCTTTTAAAGCCTCACAAATATCTGGCTATCTAGAGCCTTTTAAAGCCTCGCAAAGGTTCGGAATTTTCCTCTAGGCGCCGCGCGGAGTTCCAGTGAATTCGTTGCGTCGAAGTCTAGATTCGTCGTCGGTCGACCAACAGATGGCAGATCGTTGTATTCGACGGCACTCGACGCCAGGGGGCGTCGTATGACTCCGATCTGGCGCCAAAGATATGAAGAGTAACGCTCATCAACCACGCCCAACCATTCATTCCTCTTCAGATGCAGGGAGACAGGGAGACAGACAGACAGACAGACAGACAGACAGACAGAGACAGACAGACAGAGACAGACAGAGACAGACAGACAGAGACAGACAGAGAGAGAGACCGCAGCCTCCTCTGGTTTTCAGCAAAGTGTGTCTCGTAGAAACCATTTGGCCATATAACCACATGGCCATTTAGCTATACATCCACTTAGCCACAGTGACATAATTATGGCTATATTATGACCATAGAGTGCAGGAGAGGACATGCTCTCTATGTCCAGATATTGGGGGCATTGCCATCTCTGTATAAATATGTTTCCATAAAATTATTTGTGCCCGTTTAGCACTGCTGCCAGCGCTGTACAGTTCCATGTGAAAGAAAATAGGTCGAGGTGGCACAATTATTTATGGGGCAGGGCCAAACTCAACCCCTTTCAATGCCAGTTTCAGTTCGTTCTGTCAATTCTATGATGTCAGTCAGGTCTAAACTAAAGATTCATCTCTTTCAACTTGCTTACACAACGTAGCCTAGCTTTTGTTTTTTCTGACTTATCGCAATTCGACCCGGCTTCTCCAGCGGATTATGATTTTGGATTGCGATGCTGACTTGAAGCGACCATCGACTGATGCCTTGAGCATTATGATAACGGCGCCATAGAAGTCTTTAGATTAGACTAGATTAGATCTGCCAGTCGACATGAACTCTTGGCTCTAATTTTCGCGTGTTAGCTCCTCGCTTGCTTTGTTGTCACTGATAGATATCCCGTCCAGAACAGTGTCAGTTGCATGGAATAGTAAAGCTGTATTAAACAGATAAGAAATTAGGTAAATAATGGGAAAAGCTGTATTAAACAGATAAGAAATTATGTAAATAATGGGAAAAGCTGTATTAAACAGATAAGAAATTAGGTAAATAATGGGAACTATTTGTCAAGAAACATCTTGCTGCATCTTGGGTCTAGGACTGGAACCGCATCCTTCCTGCCAATCGAATTAGTTTTGACTAAGCGCCTGTGAATAAGCTGGTTCTCGCGACTTAGCTTTCGTTGTAGAAATATTGAGCTATGATTGCGATTGGTGGCCGCTCCAATATTTAAGTTGCAAAAATCGGTAAATCGAAAAGTTAAGTCGCGAGAACCAGCTTATTCACAAGCGCTAAGTCAAAACAAAATCGATAGGCAGGAAGGGTGCAGTTCCAGTTCAAGATTCAAGATGCAGCAAGATGTCTTCTAAAGTCTTCCGACTGACAATGACTGGACCCCTTTTGCAAAATATTTCAAAGGCCCGTGCCCCGGGCCCGCCTTATTATCGACGCAACTGGCAAAAATCACAATGATTTCTTGAGAAGTGATTGAATAAAGCATGGGCATAGCAAGAAGGGAAGCAACCTTTAGCTAGGGAGAGATTGACAAGATGGGAAGAATGACAGAGTCCACATCAAATCGTTCCTTGAGAAGAATGCTTGGAATCTTGTCCAGAACGCATCGCTTGTTGAGGGAAGACAGAATTAGGCTCTGGATTCTAGTTGCTGAGCTGAAGAAGCTGAAGACGGGTGGAATAGTAAAGCTGTATTAAACAGATAGGAAATTAGGTAAATAATGGGAAAAGCTGTATTAAACAGATAAGAAAACAGGTAAATAATGGGAACAATTTGTCAAGAAACATGTTGCTGCATCTTGGATCTTGAACTGGAACCGCACCCTTCCTGCCTATCGAATTTGTTTTGACTAACAGTAACAAAATTCAATCTGGAAAAATAATAAGTGTAAAGAAAGATAACTTGAAGCATTTTTACCAATAATAATAATTAGAAACTTCTAATGCGCCGGTGTCTAATGCACAAGGCATCAACCGATGGCGCACCATTTACCATAGTAAAATATAAATCAGTAAAAATCCGGCTTTTTAACCGGTAAAAAATCATTTCACATGACTAATATGTGTGTACAATACAATACAATGCAATAATCCACTGCATATCTTGTTATTATTTATGCATTTATTAAACGCCACTATCTAATGACTAAGCATCAATCGATGGTGCTGTGCAATGGCTCAAGGTTTCCACACAGCAACCGCCTCAGCGGAGGCTCGAACCCGTACTCTCCACGTTACAATCCGAGCGCTTTAACCATTTGGTCACTGTGCCCTATTTCTATCGAGTCACACCAGTTATGACGAACAGCGCATAACACAAGTTTCTACTCTTTGCAGACATTACATTCGAGACCGTTCAAAAGGTCATCTGGCTGCAAGCCACTTCAACTCTCATTACTGAACGGAGCTTCCTTCCTCGCAGGCATTACGTTCACGCGTGTGTTCCCGGAATCGCTTAAAGACCACTCTTGTGCGCGGAAAAATTAAGATTGCATACGTGGAATCATTAAAATAATATTGACAGCTCCACAAATAGGTCAGTATGTACTTACTTCCTGGAAGAATTATTTTTCATCGAAGCTTTGATGTAATGGCACGAACGTCGTTCGCATGTAGACGTCTGTGCTTGTGCGTCTGTCTGTCTGTTCGATGGCTCTGATATTTTCCCTTTCGATCTAATCTGAATGAACCTAAGGACCTTAAGACCAGATTACAATTAAACCTAGACAACATCAATCGATGCCAAATTATTGCGAAGGGCAGCTGTGTAGAACAAGCCAACAGCCGAGGACCATAAGACCAGATAAAATATAATTTAAGGACCTCAGAACCAGAGGACAAGATAATTCAAGGAACACAGGACCAAATGACCACATAATCTAAGGACCTCAAAGTTAGAGGACAAGATAACCTAAGGACCTCAAAGTTAGAGGACAGGTTTATCTAAGGTCCTTAGAGCTAGAGGACAAGATAACCTAAGGACCTTAGAGCTAGAGGACAAGATAACCTAAGGACCTCAGAGTTAGAGGACAAGATAACCTAAGGACCTCAGAGTTAGAGGACAAGATAACCTAAGGACCTTAGAGCTAGAGGACAAGATAACCTAAGGACCTCAGAGTTAGAGGACAAGATAACCTAAGGACCTTAGAGCTAGAGGACAAGATAACCTAAGGACCTCAGAGTTAGAGGACAAGATAACCTAAGGACCTTAGAGCTAGAGGACAAGATAACCTAAGGACCTCAGAGTTAGAGGACAAGATAACCTAAGGACCTCAGAGTTAGAGGACAAGATAACCTAAGGACCTTAGAGCTAGAGGACAAGATAACCAAGGATCACAGGACCAGAGGGTAAGGCAAGAACCAAGTAAAACAGGACTAGAAAACCTGAAAACAGAGTTAGAAGCGGAAATGTTTTCATGCAGAGATGGAAACATGGAAGAAATATAAAAGTTGATGGTACAAATGATGGATTGTCGGACGGCAGTAAATTTTACAGATGAATAGAGAGAAGCAGGAAGATCTACTGTTTGGAGATACAAAGAGTTAACCAGGCAAACAGTTCAATGGATCGCTAGCTAGATGGTTGGCTGGTTGGCTGGATAGATGGATGGTTGGATGGATGGATGGATGAATGGATGGATGGATGACTGGGTGGATGGATGAATGGATGGGTGAGTTGGGCGGGTACGGGTGGGTGGGTGGGTATTGGGTGGATGGATGGATGGATGAATGGATGGATGGATGGATGACTGGGTGGATGGATGGATGGGTGAGTTGGGTGGGTACGGGTGGGTGGGTGGGTATTGGGCGGATGGATGGATGGATCGCTGGCTAGATGACTGGGTGGATGGATGAATGGATGGATGAATGGATGGATGGATGGATGACTGGGTGGATGGATAGATGGATGGATGAATGGACGGATGGATGGATGACTGGGTGGATGGATGAATGGATGGATGAATGGATGGATGGCTGGGTTGCTGGGTGTCTGGGTGGGTGGGGATGGATGGATGGATGGGTGGGTGGGTGGGTGAATGAATGGATTGAATGAATGGATGGATGGATGGATGGGTGGACGGACGGACGGACGGATGGATGGGTGGACGGATAGACATATATACAGATAGACAGTCAGATAGACAGACAGACAGTTAAACAGAGACACACAGACAAATAGATAGACAGACGCTAACACAAACAGAACCTTTGTTTCAAATGTCAGTTAGTCTGGCCAGATGAGAAACGATGCTTGTCTGTATAATGCAGGACCACATTCTGCTTAGGTTTGGTCTGGTCTGGGTCTGGTCTGTTCGGGAAGGGTCTGTATCAGCTGCCGTCGCTCGGCCACTCCAGATCTTAATCAATCTTCTCCGATTGATCGATAAATCAATGCCAACCGCATTTAATATCAGTGCCATGGAATTTATTAAACCAGATAGGAGTATCGAATTTCCACTAGTATCCATCACGCTTCAAGACTCTGCAGAAACTCCACAGAGTTCGGAATTCTTTGGCTAGAGGTATAAGCAATACATCAAAATATGATCGAATAACCATTCTACTTAAGTTTCTGCACTGGCTTTCTGTTCAGCAAAGGATTTAGGTCAAATTGGGGCTTATGGTGTAGAAAACATTGAACTCTGGCCAACCACAATACTTGGGAAAAAGTTCTTATTCCTCAGACTTGTCGTTATTCAACCAAGTCATCTGATTGCCTTTCTCTGATCATACCTAAGACTAAAATCGTTCTTGATGAACGAGCTTTAAAATCGTTCTTGATGAACGAGCTTTATCGGCTGTTGGATCTAGATTTTGGAACTCTCTTCCTGTATCAGTTCTGCTCAGTGGCTTATGTCATTTCTTTCTCTCTTCGCCTACGTTGGTCCCACTTGCTGGAATCGTCTCCTTCGAGAATTGCGACTTGAGCGCCTTTCTCTCCCCATCTCAGTGTTCCGCAGGCGCCTGAAGACTGTATAGTTTAACAGTGATTTTAGTCCTTCGGGTCGGAAGCACCTCTGTTGAGTTTATCCTATAAGAGGCGCTTTATAAATCTCAAATTACAATTACAATTACAAAAGCAATTTCTCAGCTTAAGACTTCCTTTTTCAAATTGCTAATCCACCATAGGCTGCCTGTCTGTCTTGGTGGACTGATACATTAGACACTGACCCGATTTGGTGGGCCATGGGTTGAATGTCCTGTGCATTAGGCAATTAATTAATAATAATAATAATAATAATAATAATAATAATAATAATAATAATAATAATAATAATAATAATATTAATAATTGTAATAACAGTAATAGTAATAGTAGTAGTTGTAGTGGTAGTAGCGGTGGTAGTAGTAGTGGTGGTAGTGGTGGTAGTGGTAGTGGTAGTAGTAGTAATAGTAGTAGTAGTAGTAGTAGTAGTAGTAGTAGTAGTAATAATAATAATAATAATAATAATAATAATAATAATAATAATAATAATAATAATAATAATGAAGGCCACTAACAATCGGTGAAGGGCTGCGTAACATGGCAATCAATAGGCTATTGTATTAGCCTACTCAACATAACAATAATTACCAGTATGCTAATCGCGTGGTAATCCCAATGACGACGGGATTTTCCACGTCTAATATTTAGATTAGTTGTTTTACAACACAGAACAAATGAGTGACACCCAGCTAAACACTGCGCGTAAGGGGCCGTCCATAAATGACGTCACGCAATTTAGGACAATTTTTTACCCTTCGCCCCCTCGTCACACGTCGTCACAAAAGTCATACACCCCCTCAAATATGACATCACAAAGCTCTGCACACACACCCGAAAAAAACAGATTCCAGAATGTTATAATCAAATTTTCTTATAATTATCAAATAAAGTAATTATAACTATAAAAATACTTGAAACTATATAGTAGAACGAAGAAAAATGGGGGAGCATAATTATTACAATCATTATGCATTCCACAAAATAAAAAGCTCTGGTAGAATCATTACAATTATTTAAAATGTTTAATAACAATAACTCGAAACAATCCAAACCGTTTGATGTGATGATGTTACGTCACATTTCTTAAACACCCCCTCCCTTCGTCACAAATGGTCACAGATGTGTGACCCCCTCGCCCCTAGGTGCGTGACGTCGTTTATGGACGGCCCCTAAGCAGAACCTAAAATGTTGCAAATTACGCCATCTTCTGTTGAAAATGTTGGGTTTTGAGTTTAATAAACTGAGCCCTAATATCGGGAATTCATATGCTCTGGTTATCCGAGATTTCAGAACTTAATGTCAACATACTATGCTTTTTTCTCTTATTGTACAAACAGGGTATTGATTGATGAGCAGCGATTAAAGGCTTGTAGGTCTAAACGAGACGAGAAAATAAATGCAGTCCGTGTTCAAATTAAAAATGACTTGTAATATGAAAATTAGGCCTACGAACTTCAAAACAGAGCATTTGTTATTTTTGTGGATGAAGATTACACGATTTATTCACAGGCGTTCAGTCAAAACAATATCAATAGGCAAGAAGGGTTCGGCAGGCAGCCAGACTGCTACGATGGGTCGTGTTTGGGCTTGTTATCAGCTGTTCCCTGGTCCCTACATTGTAACGTAACTTGGCATTTACATTTACGTCCATCCACTTCTAATGCGTTCACCTAAATCTTGGTCTACTCTCGCTGTTTCGTAAATCCCACCAATTAGTTACGTCGATATTGGCAGCTGGCCTGGACATTACATCATAGATGTTTGGCTACGAAGGGATCGAGCATGTATGGATAAGCTGCTTACCTCGATATTACAAACGCGATTGCCATATCAAGCCACTGATCTAGATACAGCTCTTATGTAATTGTAAAATGTAAATGTACACTTTTTCTACAGCGACCGACACTGGTTATTTTTTAATGATTTGATCGGGTAGATCCTTCATAACCGCTGCCCGTTTGATTGGGAGCCATGGCATTTGATCTTCCCACGTAAGCAGTGTATAGGAAATAAGCAGTAATTATTTAAACGCTTTATATGACGCCTTTTAGGCGCCTCGTGCATACATTGAATATATAAAAAAGAGGTGCCTACGTCAAGTAGTGTTAACATTCATTAATAACAAAACACCTACGTACATACACATACATACATCCATTCATACATACATACATACATACATAAATCCATGCATACATACAAACATACATACATGTATACATCCATGAATACATACATAAATCCATCCATACATACATACATGCATACATATCTGTATACATACATCATCATACATACATACATACATACATTCATACAAGCATTCATACACACATACATACATACATACATACATACATACATACAAAAAATATATACATACATATATACATACATACATACATGCACAAATGCATACATAAATACATACATCCATACATACATACATGCATTGATACACATACATCCATGCATACATCCATATATGCATACATACATAGATACATACATACATACATACATACATGCACCCATAGATGGGCCTACATACACATATACATAAATATACAATTATTGTCTGGTAGTATGATTTGTATCTAGTAGAGATCAGGCCACGTAAGTCACAGTATCGGACGTTGCTGGATGTGATGCCCCACGGAATCGTAAAACGAATTGGCGATATCGCCTTCCAACTATCGTATAGCACTCAACATTAACTCAGATATATTCACATAAACTTGTGGCATCTCCATAAACGCCTCCTTCTTCCAGCTATGGCATCGGCCACTGGCTCTGGCCGATGTGATCATCCGCAGATCTTGTTTCCGGCTTCTGAATCCGACAGGGAATCGATCAGACCGTCGAAGAGATGAGGATATCATCGCGGTACTGGATACGGCCTGTCGATGCTGGTTTCCGCGGCTGCAGAGCACGAGATTCAAGATCTCCCTGTGGATGCTACTCAAAGGTGAGTTCGAGATTCAAGATCACCCCCTAGATGCAACTCAAAGGTGACTGAGTTCGTTTTAAACTGCAGTTAAACCATGAACTTACTGACCGACAATAGTCGCAGAAATTCCACCAAACGGCATCAAATGTCTGTCATCTCTTCGTACATCAATCTATTAAGTTGTAATCGTAAACTCGAGATTTCTACAGCGACCAATGATAGCTAAGTAATAAAATCGGGGTTTCGTTCATCAAAGGTGCGATTTGGGGTTGGTAAGGGTAGGGAGAAAGGTCAAGGGACAGAGGTCAAAAGTCAATGAAGTGAAATGAACTGGGAAACTGAAATCCAGTATGTTGGAGACGAATGAATCTATCCATCCATCCATCGATTCATTCATCTGTCCGTTCTTCCAACATCCATCCATCCCACCATCCATCCATCCATCCATCCATCCATCGAATCAACAATCAATTGCTCAGTGCCATCATTTGTTGTTTATTCATTCGATAGTGGCGCTTAATAAATGCAGGAACAATTAAATGTATGGATGGAATGATGGGTTATACATCCATTGTTCTTCCGTCCGTCCATCCGTTCATATATATTTTCATATATACATGTATGAATGCTTACATATATACACATATACATTCATGCAAACATAAAAGCATACATGCAAGCATGCATTCATACATACATACAATTATTCCTGCACTTATTAAGCGCAATTGTCTAATGAATAAGCAACAAATGATGGCGCTGAGCAATTGTGAGTGAAGGGTATTATTACTTCGCAAAATTGAGGCACATGGCTTTTAAAGTTTAAAAGGGCTGGGAAAACCAAATCTGTTTCGGTATCGGTTTAAAAAAGACGATTTCAGTCGCGCCTTTTTCAACGAATTGATGGGTAGAGAATGAGATCCTTCACCACCGCTTCTCGTTTCTGTTCCACGCTCAATCGTCATATAAACAAATAATGCACTCGACCTGTTGACACTACGACTCTTATCCATTGTCCCTCGTACCTGGACAATGTTGGGTTCAACAGCCTTCTCGGTTGTTGGTCCATGGCTTTCGAATTCGCTGCGAAGTTCTTTCCGCTCTGTCAGGTCCGTGATGCCATTCAGGTCTAAACTGCTTCAGCTTGCTTACCCTCCGTAGCCTAACTTCATCTTTCTTTTACTATATACAAATTCGACCTGGACTCTTCAGTGGATTATGATTTTTATTGCGACTTCACTCAAAGCGGCCATCACTTGATGTCTTGGGGATTATGATGAAGGTGCCATACAAGTCATTAGATTAGATTAGATATACGTACGCATATATAAATATATATATATAGGTGTGAATGTATGTACGTACGTACGTATGAATTTAAATATGTATGCATGTATGTACTGATGTATGTGTAGGCCCCCTATAAGTATCTATGGGGTGTGCAACATCCATAAAATAGTTAAGTAAGTATATAATGGTTTATATGCAAGTCAACAATTGTGGTTCATAGCTGCATCAACAGAAGAGATGATCTTATATGTCAGGGTCACAAGAAGCCAAATTTCAGATGAGGAGGTCACGGCCGAATTGCCAGTGCACATACATGTAGCATGTACATATAACAACTGAACAAAACAGAAACAAACTGTGTACAAAAGGAACGATATATCTCGAATCTTGAATAATGAAGTTTGCTGATATCCACTTTATCTGCTCAACATTTATTAAACTTAAGTCACAAAATTTTCTTTCTGTGCATAAGGATATTTGTATACTGCCTTCTTAAAACTACTTGAAACCTCCTTGTCACGACCTAAATGCTTTTCAGAGTTAGACTGTATGAAGAATAACAAGTATGGTCATATGCAGATGATGGCTAGAAAGCTAGAAAAATTCCACTGACAGGTTATTGCAAACTTTATCGTTTCCCAGTTTCAGACTACTCTAGGTTCAACAATATGGAAATTTCAAATAGATTTCCATCCAAATAGATATTAATCCATACAGATTTCAAATAGTTCATGAAATGTATATTCTCTCAGGAGCATAGTAGTAGTAACAACAAAGTCCCATGAATTCCTTTTCAACTTCAACATTTTATCACATATTCTGTAACCGTAAGGTCTGAAAATGAAACTATTAATAACAACACTAATTCCTGACTGCCTCCATAATGTTGTTCTCCACTGTAACTTGGCACTTTACTTGTGCCTAGATTACAAGTCTTGCACACTTTGCGCAGACAGTTTTCTGTTGAAACATTTGTCAATTTTCAGTAAATATACTGAGTAACTTTTATGCGAATTAACTTCCATTGTGGCACTCTGTGTCACATCCGACACTTCGCTTTATCATTTGCAAATCATGATTTTTCTACAGTGCGAGTTCTTATATGGTAGGCTAGAATGCTCCTCTGTGCAAATCCTTTGCACCATAAATTGCACTTTTATGGCTTTTTTCGACTATGTGTTCTTAAATGGTATTCTAGATGAATATTCCGTGCAAATGCTTTGTCACATAAATTACACAAGTATTGTTTTCCCCATTGTCAGTTCCTGTATGGTAGTTCAGAGAAAGCCTATGTGCAAAAGCTTGCCACATAAATCTCACTTCTATGGCTATTCTCTAGTGTGGGTTCTTGCATGCAGACGAAGACTACTACCTGTTGAAAACAATTTGTTGCAAAAGTGACATAAGTAGTGTTTTTCTCCAGTGTGGGTTCTTATATGGTATGTCAGAGTGTTCTTATGTGTAAATACTTTGTCACATAAATTACACTTGAATGGCTTTTCTCCAGTGTGAACCTTTGCATGGTAATCTAGATGACCCTTCCGTGAAAATGATTTGTCACATAAATTGCACTTGTACGGCTTTTCTCCAGTGTGGGTTCTTGTATGGTATTTCAGGGTACCAGTCTGTGCAAACGCTTTGGGGCATAACATGCACTTGTACGGCTTTTCTCCAGTGTGGGTTCTTGTATGGTGTTTCAGGGTACCAGTCTCTGCAAACGCTTTGTGGCATAACGTGCACTTGTACGGCTTTTCTCCAGTGTGGGTTCTTTCATGCTTTTCGAGGTTACTCTTACATGCAAATAATCTGTCACACAAATTGCACCTGAGTGACTTTTCTCGACTGTGGGTTCTTGTATGTTTTTTCAGGTTACTGGTGTGTGCAAATGCTTTGGGGCATTTGTTGCAGTTGTATTGCTTTTCTATAGTTTGTGTTCCTGCCTGGAGGTTCAGATGCCTCTTTTGGGCAAATATTTTGTTACAAAATTCAGGTTCATATCCCTTTTCCTGGATATAGTTTCTTGAATGCATCTTCTGAGAGTCTCTGACCTTCAGAACTTCTACAATCTTTAGGTCTTTACGGCTGACGGTTTGCACCTGCAATTTTAGAGCCAGAAGAAATACATCTGAATATGAGCATATATTCCATATAACCATTTTGCTTAAGTCTTTGCAGTGGCTTCCTGTTCAGCAAAGAATTTGTTTCAAATTGGGACTTACAGTTTATAAAACATTGAACTCCAGCTAAGCACAAAATGTTAAAATCAGTCCTTTTCCCCCAGACTTACCATCATTCATGAAGGTCATCTGATTGTGTTTATCTGGTCATACTTAAAACTATAAATGTTCTTGGTGAGCAGGCTTTTTGGATGCTGGACCTAACTTTTGGAACTTTCTTGCAGTATCTGTTCGTTCTTTTGAATTGCTTGTGTCATTTCGTTCCCAACATAAAACTTGGCTTTTCAAATTGCTTATCCACCATTTGCTGCCTATCTATTTTGCGGACTGACTTTCTGAATATTTACTTGACTGTTGTTTGTCTTTGGTGAACCACTGGTTGATGATGCCTTGTGCATTAGACACCGGCGCATTAGAAATTATTAATAATAATTAAGCTGAAGAAAGACACCCAGGCGAGTGAAAGACCGCCCTACGGACTGACGCTCACTGACTGATCAAGTAAAAGTTACTACCTGAACAACTTTTCCATAAGCTGACATTCTGCAGTGTCTGGGTTGCAACGAATTCATAAAAAGATGGCCGACGACAACCTCTCTTATCCAAATATTCGTCCGAAAGGGCTTTGCTACAGATTCCACGCAGCACTAGGTCAGCGTATCTTTAGCACGGTCGCCGATAACAGTAAAGTTTAGAAAATGCTGACCAACAAGTAGAAAATGTGAACATTTTCGAGCAAACACCGAACAACTTTTCAGTTTGAAATCTAATCGCCAGAAAAACGGCTGCCGATAACAGTTCGAAACGTCACGATTTGACGTCATCGACTTCCGGATTTCGTCTTATACGTGGGTCCCAAGTGTGTAGTTTCTGTTTAACGACGCTGTGTCGTAACAAATCGTAATCGTAAATCTGAGATTACGAAAGCTAAGTCGCAAGAACCAGTTTATTCGTACGAGCTCACTAGAGAATCAAAATCGTTAGGCAGAAAGGCCGGAAACGGTTCCAGGTCAATAACCAAGTAAAACGGTATACACGGTGGATGTCTGAATTTGGAGAGGCAAGATAGTTAAGAGGAAGAAAGGAATCAGAATAGGATCTGCAGAATAAGAGCGTTTTCAGTGAAAGACCTGAATAGTGGTCAAGAAGCTATAGGCCCTACTTGTTACATTCTGTTTCGAATCCTATTTGTTCTTTCAATGCAATTGGGCCATTCGATTGTTTTGAGGGAATGGTTGTCTAGTTTGGCTGTCATTCATAATCGAGTGATTTCTATAACACTGTTATCATAATGCACAAGGCATATTTCGATGTTCGCTTTAAACGATACCGTAGTCAAAAATCGTAATCCTCTGGAGATGCCCGGTCGAAATCCGATTGGTCAGGGAATCGTTCTTTCATCGAAGGAATGCCAAACCGTGGATTCACACGATCCCTGAGAATTAGCACCTACTCAAATGACAAGCTTTTCCTGTTACCAGCGTCATGCAGTGAAGCCACCTAAACCACGCAACGCCTAATGGTCAGTCCGTTAACCATTAAGTCGATTACTCTTGTAGTGGAAAATGTATTAATCCCAAAAGCAGGCTTCTAAGGCTATATCAGAACTAAACGATTACCTAGCAACCTTGGTTCTTGACATGGTATCTTTGAACAACCCCTCTAACTGACCATGAATAGGTTGGTATCATGCGCTTAGCTTTTAAGTGACTTTTAGACATTTTAAGTTTACCATTACGATAACGATCCTACAAAATAACCTTTGCCATAAGCGTTGAAAAACCATTCTGTTCAATCATGATTGTATATTGTCATGTCAGGAACGTCTTTAAGGAGTTTCCTATTAAGATTCGATGTACAGATTTTCTGCTATGATTGCCGTACCTAACGACACCACCAGCCTGGACAGCTTTTGCGCTAGACCTAAAAAACTGGGTGCTCTGCTTACCATAACGAACATCTGTATGGATGAAACTGAGCGAAGGAAGATGGAAGTTGCAAGAGCAAATCCTGAGGGTACACGCCCCTCGTCTGAGTTTTGCTTCACTACTCCTGCACACGCGGTGCATCTAATTAGCCTATATTATCCGCCGGATCTTGAATAGTTCTAGCCATTCATCAACTACTTATCATTCTGTGGAGGAATTTCTGAATCCTGAAGGATCATTTGAGGTCCTCCATTAAAGATGTCCGCAAAGATGGAGACAACCAAATACGGACAAGGAAGGGAGCTGGGTTGGGGCCCATCCATATATTACGTACGCAAAAAATTATATTTTCATACCCCCTTCCCCTGTTGCACCTCATACATCCCCCATGCGTACGTACAACCAAGCTTCTCTAACCCCTCCTATACAAAAGTTAATTAGCTAAAGTCATCTATAAGACATTTATTTTACCGTAGACTACTATTTATTTTTTATATAGGATTAATACAAGAGGACGACCATGGGATAATACAGTGTTATAAATAGGCTAATGTGGACGTCATAATTAGAAATTTATTTTGCGTACGTATACATTTTGTCGAGGCAAAACCCCTCGTCATACGCACCCGTACGCAAAATCGCCTAAATCCGATCACTCTCCCATCCCCCTCATTGCGTAAGTAATATATGGATGGGCCCTAATTACTGTCTCAAGGGAGGTTCGAACCCGTACTCTTCGCTTTACAAGCCGAGCGCTCTAACCAATCGGGTGCCGTGCCCCTTACATACGTATTACGTACATTCATACCTGCCTATCTACAAACATACATACATACATACACATACATATATACATACATACCTACATACATACATATATACATACATACATACATACATCCATACATACATACATACATATACACATACATACATACTGTACATGCATCATCGATCCTGTCTAGTTACAACGACAAAAACAACAACAACATCATCATAATTTTCTCTTATTTACAAATCCTGCACAGTTACGTCAGCTTTCGCTAATAACAGCGACCCCTTGCGAACGCCATCGACTTCACTGACTTGTTGTGTAATGCCACCGAAGCACAACAACACAGCAATCATATTTTCGGTCGGGTTCTCTTCCTATGCAGCTTTTAATGGCAGAACAAACAGTCACGTGACAGTCATCCGCATTAACCGAGCTTATCTATCGGAAAACATCCGACCGAAAGCTCTGCTCAATCGCATTCGATCGATCAAGAGATGAGAATCTTCAACTGACTTAAATCGGAACGGGACCAATCACTGAAAATATTTCAGATGGCGACATCTATCGATTGACGTGAATACAGTACATTCGTCCGTTACCTCAGACTGATTCATCACAACGTCGGAAGAAAGGTGGTCGAAAACGAAGGAGGTAGGAGAATCATAGCAGTGTCTATCTACCGTACACCTTAATCTGGATTGGACGATGCGAGACTTTCCATGTCTAGGCTGTATTTCAGATATCTGAATCTCGGGTTAGCATGGACCCTGAAGGGGGACCTTAAAATGGTGTGAAGCCCATTCAAACATCCATACATACATACATACATACATACATACATATATACATACATACATTTCATGCATCCATTACATACACACATACATACATACATACATACTGTACATACATGCATGTGTGGATGACAATGAATGATGATGATCAAGATAGATAGATGATCGTGGTAAACAAGGATATCAAAAGGCCTAAATAAAAGTTGAGAAGTAAATCTGTTGTCACTGTTGTTCGGACAACTATCCGTTGTCCCAAAAAACTGCACATGGTCGACAACAACAGAAGGCAACGGGTAATGAAAATGCCATCGGCTTGCTGCAACAAGAAGAAATCGACAAATTAATGAATCATTTGAAAAAAGATTATGCAGAACTTCTCGGGTCATTTAAAATTCAAAGAGCATTGTCCTTTGGATTTGGATTCGACGGCAAAATCTGTTGGAACAATTGTCTTGCTATTCTTGCGTCAGCATCGACAGAAATTAACCAAGGAAAACAAAAGGCAAGTCCTTTTAATTCTACAAATGTTGCGTGAATTATCGTCTGAACAACGATGTCCCCCGTATTTGGAATCGTCTCCCATCAAATGCCCCACTTGGTATCTAAATTTCAATCAATTGTTAGGCCCCATTGTTTTACTCCGTTCCTCGAGGTCTGTGTATCAGATGTGTGCTATAAGTAAGCCTTACTACGCCCTACCTTACCAAACCTTCCTTGTCTTACTATAAGGTGCCCTACTGATGGACCATAAGCTTTTGGGCACGGTAGCCGATTGGTTAGAGCAGGCCTAGAAGCTTACTGTAGGTCTAAAGACTACCTGTAGACCTAAGACATAATAAGACATCTATAGGCCAAACGATTAACTGCACGCCTGGCGATTAAGACGTAGGCCAAACCATTAAGACGAACTTGTCGTTTGCGTCCAGCGCCTCCACCTGGCGAATAGCAATGTAACAACCATCATTGTTAACTGACACAGTAATGTCCCCAGCCCTGATAATTACACAGTTATTCACTAGAGGGCGAAGCTGCACTCGCAACACCAGTCAACCGGTTTTAGGCCCATCCATATATTACGTACGCAATGAGGGGGAGGGGTGATCGGATTTAGGCGATTTTTTTGCGCACGGGTGCGTATGGCGAGGGGGATGGGTCTCGACAAAATGTGTACGTACGCAAAATAAATTTCTAATTATGACGTCCACATTAGCCTATTTATAACACTGTGTTACCCTATGGTCGTCCTCCTGTATTAATCCTATATAAAAATAAGTAATAGCCTACGGTAAAATAAATGTCCTATAGATGACTTTTAGACATTTAACTTTTGTAAAGGAGGGATTAGAGACCCTTGGTTGTACGTACGCATGGGGGAGGGTGTCCACAAAATGTATGAGGTGCAACATGGGGGGGGGAATGGTATGAAAATTTAATTTTTTTGCGTACGTAATATATGGATGGGCCCTTTCTTCAGGCCGAGAGTACAGTATGGATTTTATTGATGGAAGCATTGGCCGCCATATAAATTTCAATATGGGCATTGACAGCCGAGGAATGGATAGAATTAATGTTCCGCTGTTGAAACGCTTTCATATTTGTGTTTCAGTTGAAAAGTCTTTCAAACCCAGCTTACACTTTTGACGAATTTCTTTGAAGACAAGAAAACAAGCGTTTCATCTTCACCTTCGCGTAACGTGCTATAGGCAAAATTGTAATGTAAATGCAAATATAATTGTTATGTAAATATAATTGTAATGTAAATGTAAAAATAACTGTCAATGTAAATGTTAATATAATGTAAATTTAAATGTTATTATAATGTAAATTTAAATGTAAATATAATTAATAATAATAATGTAATGCAAATATAAATGCATATGTTTTTCTATAGCGACCGTATGGCCTCGACCCTGCTCATTTTTCAATGACTATGGGATGCGTCAAATCTATATCGGTAACGCGTTTGGTCAAATATCATGTAGTTGCGGATTCGATTGCGTGCTACAACCTTATATACAGCGTGTTTGTGAGGTAAAAAAAAAAGCGCTTTAATAAGTGTCAAGATACATAGGTACACACATACTTATATACATGCATACTTACTTACTTACTTACATGGGTGCAATACCTAATCGTCCGGTTTAGTTAAAGCAAATCGAAGCCAGCTATGATTCTTCATGGACTTGAAATGCATGAATTCAACTTTGTAATGTATTTTAACTGTGGTGTCACAGCTTTTGAGGCAAGGTCACCTGAGTTACTGTGGTGTCACAGCTTTTGAGGCAAGGTCACCTGAGTTACTGTGGTGTCACAGCTTTTGAGGCAAGGTCACCTGAGTTACTGTGGTGTCACAGCTTTTGAGGCAAGGTCACCTGAGTTACTGTGGTGTCACAGCTTTTGAGGCAAGGTCACCTGAGTTACTGTGGTGTCACAGCTTTTGAGGCAAGGTCACCTGAGTTACTGTGGTGTCACAGCTTTTGAGGCAAGGTCACCTGAGTGCTATATGTGAACATTTTAGTGTTAAGAATTCGGATGTTCACATTCTATCAATGGGCCAAACGCTGTAAATTAGTATTTAAAAGTAAATGTACACGGTTTTCTATAGCGACCGAATGGCCTCGACCCTGGTCATTTTTCAATGAACTGATCGGGTCAGATCCTTAACCACGGCTGCCCGTTTGAATGGGCGCCACGCCATTTAAGGACCCGTGTGTTTAGTAAGTAGTATTCTTGTTTTCAACACAATTCTTTTTTTCATTTCGTCAATATAGTTGACATTTTAGAATAATACAGGAAGATTAGACACTACAGTTCTTTATTAATGGTCAATGTTTGACGACCTGTTGTTGATACAAGATCCTTGACGTCAACGCTACCTTATCTGTTTGACTTCAACGCTCACAAGGGAATTTAAGCGATTTCTTTACTTCTTAGTTAAATGACATCTCATGGCAGCAGCCGATGATCACGTCATATCATAAATCAGCAATTTCGCAAACAGGCTGCACATTGAAATTTACAGACAGCTGAACTAATTGATCAGTTAAACTGCTGTATACCAGTAGCTAACTGAGGTTAATCTCATTTTCAGTTACGAGATAAGTATACATGAAGGAATTTTATGCAGCATACAGACTTAACATGAATCATAGTTTGACATACCACTCCGTCAGTGGAGAGATTTGGCTATAGGGGTGCGACGATTCGCCCTCCCCCTCGTACCTCTCAGTTTAGATGCGGGCGCCCCTCAGACCAGACCCGTAAGTGGTGGTGGCTCCCCTCTAGAAATGCTCTTCCCCCACGCAAGTAACCTTGGAGCGGCCACTGCAATCCGTATTTTCATACCAATATCCACTGAACAGGTATACATAGTATCGCTGGGACACGAACAGAACGTAGCATATTCATCTATGTATGGCTTATCCATCCGCGTATATTTACAGCGATTCGTTCTGGCCAGACGGTGTCACGCCCCTAATTGCTCCCATCCCCCTAATCCAATTTCGCACTCCTTTCCAAACAAGCACGTGACTCCGCCTCTGTACAACTTAACCACCTGATGCATTTGTGCATTTACCCAGCTATGAAAACATGGGGTATACTTCAGTTGTACTTAGTGTGTATTTGGTTTTATTGTAAGGGGGGCTATTAAAGAGTGATGTATGCACCCTAAAAGAGAATCTGAACTGGCCAAGACTTCTAGCATTTACCTCCAGGGTTAGTTCTGACCAAAAGAAAAAAAATAAGCCCGAATTCATTAAACGTACAATCTTAAAACACGTTCTTTATGAAAACGTAACAGAAGATATGGGATGGTTTCCAGAACCTCGCATCTGTCACACAGAGGGATGCAGTTTAAGACTACGATCTGTTGTATAAATTCACATGACCCTATCTTAATAGGGTTAATTAACTACTTATGCAATGCAGTCAACATTTCCATTAACAAGAGGGAATTTCCATCAACAAGAGTAACAGCGTACCTTCCTCACACATAGGTGGATCACATACCATCACAAACTTTAGTCGAAACAGCAGGTAAGGAGTGCTATATATACAATGCTATAATATACAATGCGACCTTCACTTACGCATCGTGTCAGTTAATACACTTCATTTTGCAAGTTTGTGTTACTTAAGAGGTTTTTTAAAGTTACATCCGATTTTTTGGCAATACATTTCTCACGAAGTGTCTGTGCAGTTTGTTCTTTATGAAAACGTAACAGAAGATATGGGATAATTTCCAGAACATCGCACATTTCACACAGACTATTGGAATGTAGTTTAAAACTGTACAATATGTTGTTTAAATTCACATGACCTTATCTTAATTGGGTTAAATAACTTCCTTTTTCTCATTCTAGTCTAATTACATAAGATTCGTGCTTACAGTAGGATAGAGAGCCTTATAGATTTGACCCTCTGGTCATTAGTGTATTCCAGTTGCAACTCGCCAATAATATACGTGTGTTTACCATCCGGAGAACTTCGAACAGATCTGTTTGCATGCATGCTGCATGTATCTGTTTATGCATGTATGTATGTATGAATACATGCATGTTTGTTTGTATGTAGACACTTAATATCGAACCTTTATAAAAGCTTTGTGTAATTAGGTATATTAGTTACCTTTCTGCACAAAAAACTATTTTGTATTTCGTGTGGCGTAATAATCAGTTGGTATTATGCGCCTACATTTATGTATATATGTGCATATATGCTTATATAAAATGTACATCTATAAACACATACATATATTCGTCTTTGTATGTATATCCGTGTGCAGGAGTATGTAATTTAATATGTAATATGTGTCTTTTATACGTATTTGCATTCCTACACGCATAGGCAATTATATAAATATATTCAGCGGGCATTGGGGCCGTGTCAAAGACCGCTTTCTAGTGAGACTGTGCTAAAATGAGTTCATTTTAAAACTCAACTATAATTGGATTCCATGTACGCGACCGGGTTATATCAGAATTCGTGTCATAGCGAGGCGTGTTTTAACGAGGCTCTGGTGTATATATTTAGCTGTTTAGAATACCTGCGTCAATCTGTGTTGTTTATACGCGTTTTTCTAGACGTATTGAATGAAAATTAATAGCTATTATTATGTATTGTGTTAAGAAGCATTGCCAGTCATGTTGGTCGCTGTTATATCCACCTAACTTGATGTAACTATTTATCGATGGCGCTATGCAAAAGCTGACTTCGCCATGCATGCAAACATACATACTTACATACATACTTACATACATACATACATACATACTTACATACATACATACATACTTACATACATACATACATACATCCATACATACATCCATACATACATTTATACATACTTACATACATACATACATACATACTTACTTACATACATACATACATACATCCATACATCCATACATACATACATACATACATACATACTTACATACATACATACATACTTACTTACTTACTTACATACATACATACATACTTACTTACTTACATACATACATACATCCATCCATACATCCATACATACATTTATACATACTTACATACATACATAATTACATACATACATACTTACATGCATACATACATAATTACATACATTCATACATACAGACATACATACTTACTTACATACATGCATACATACATACATCATCTCATGCAGAGAACGCTAGAACCTGCACATGTCACATCACTAAGGGAGCCTAAGTATTCGCCCATGTAACCGCCAGGGACAGATCTAAGATTTGAAGCTAGAGGAAGCAAAGTCAAGGCTGGATCCAGAGCGGGGCATTCCAGCCATATCCCCCACATGTTACGCCATTGTTTTTTCCCACTCACCCAAATTGGATGTAAGTAGAGCGTTCCCACTAGAGTTGTGAAGTCAAACAACAAAACAAGGAAAACTGGGAATAACTGAAAAACTGAAAATAACTGAAAAACCTGGAAAAGTGAAAAACTTAAGATAACTGGAAAAATTGAAAATTACTGAAATAAATGGAAATAACTGAAAATAATTGAAATTAACTGAAAATAACTAAAATTAAAATTACAGAAAAGCTGGAAATAATTGAAAAGCTGGAATAACTGAAAGGCTGAAAATAACTGAACAACTGGAAATAACTGAAACAAACAGGAAATAAATTTTAACAAATTGAAGTAACTGGAATAACTTGGAAATAACTGGAAAAATTGAAATAACTGGAAAACTGAAGCAGCCAGTAGCGTAATTATCGGCCCACAAGGCGCGCAACTGCATGCGGAGAGCCAAATACACAGAGGCTAATTAATATTAATTAATAATATGTCCAGAGCCTAATTAATATACAGCAGTAACAGATGCAGAGGGCCCATCGGAGTAATCTTCGGGAGAGCCAATATTTGAAGTAACGCCACTGAAAATAACTCACCAAGAACCAAAAACTCACCAAAATTCAGCGAAAATATTTCAAAAGATGTCATAAAATGCGTAAAAATAAACAAGGCATGAAAAATCCTGGGAAATTCATAATGAAATAGAAAAAGTAAAGCAAAAAATAATAGAAACTTCTGCTGACCAAGAAAAAGACCATTAGATAAGGTGATGACTTAAACAATTGAACAATATCAACAAAAGCGAAAATTGTCATAAAAAATCCTGGTGACTAAAAGCGGTCGTAAAAATTTTCTCTTGTAAACTTTAAGATCTGCCAATGATTATAATAAAGGAACCAGAGACATAGTGATAAAAGAACATAACGCGTATTATACGGGTTCGAATCTTCTCTGCTACTGTTGGTCTACAGGGACATTGGGCAAGTCATTCACGCACAACTGCTCAACGCCATCGATTGATGCTTATGCTTTGTCGTTAGATAGAGGCGCTCAATAAATACAAAAAACTTATATATATATAACGAGAGAAAGAAGAGATAAAGATACAGGTATATAAATATATAGAGAGACATATGAATATGAGAGATAGAAGGAAAGACAGATATAGATGTATGTATATATAAATAGAGAGACAGAGAGGAGCGGGAGGGAGGGTGAGCGGAAGAAAGGGAGGAAGACAGAGAGATGGAAAGAGTCAGGTAGGTAGGGAGACAGACAGACAGTATGACAGATACCGAGAAAGTGAAAGAAAGAGACAGAGAGATACAGACAGACAGATAGACAGACAGACTTACTGCAGGGCAGAGGAAGCTATCCCTCGTTAGAAAATATTCGGCCGTATTAATTACACTTCTGTCCAACTGCCTTTTCCTCTGCACTGCCCTCAATCGCAATTACACGCTGCATGGCCACATTTATTCAGCCGATGATTCATTCATATAAAATTCCGTTAAATTAATTCATTTACTTATTTACCTATTTGTTTTTTTATATATTTATTACATGTATTACTCCCAAGGTCGGTAAATCTGAATCTTAGGCCATTGTCGTTGCACGGAGTCTACTCAGCAGACACGAACTCGCAATCGTTGGATTACAGACTCAGCGCGCTATCGAACAAACGACCACGGTACCGCAATTCAGAAGAATACGCATTCTTGTTTATTTGGCGGTTTACTTATTATTTGTGCATTAAAAATTAAAACGTCTTCATACAAGTCTTATTATTATTCAGCCATAGATATGCATAACCTTCATGCTTATTAAATCAACATAGAGCAATGCAGGCACGTTCAATGTATATGCAAAATATACAGACGCATGCTTTTAAGTAAGCATACAATTATACATACACACGTATTGAAAGAAAATATTATCTAAATATGCATTGTACACCTATACATGACTAAGTCTGCTACGTGATTGCACAGAAATACACGATTGCGTGTTTGTTTGCTTACTTGCTTACTTACTTTCATACTGACTTACTTACTGACTGACTGACTTACTTACTTACTTACTGTTAGTCCGAAGTAAGTAAGTAGCAAACCATCAACAGTAACTGACGCGACGTTGCGTGTGTGTAAATATAACTACGTGCTTACTTACTGGATGAATATCCTTCTTGTTTTATTAATACTTTTCTTATTGAGATGCAGTGGCGGCTTTACAGGGGGGTCAGAGGAGCCAGTGCCCCTAAAAACTGACACCCTGGCTCCCGCTAGCTCCCAAATGAAATCCTGGTTACATTGACAGTTATGGTTAGGGTTAGAGATTATAAAAGAAGGGAAGAAACGTGTTTATATCTCTATCTTTTGTTATATGAGTTTTTGCCGACAATGAAGTTAATGAATGCTTTCTCGATTTCAAACCTGCAAATGGATTTGATGCGCAGTCAGTGTCGCGGTTTATCACAGGTAAGTTGCAGAGATATATTGGTTAGACATCAGCTCAAAGTTTAGCGGATCAGGGGGGATATAACGGTTTAAGTGTAATAGCTGTGTGGATAATTTTGTCCAGCAGTTAGTATTCAGTCAGCTCCATGAGCCATTTACATCCATTGCTAGCCATTTATATCCATTGCTATGCATATAGATTGAATTTGATTTTAATTGATGCTTATAAATCTGCTTAAGAAGCTATCGGAATTTTTAATTGCTTGAAACGTTATACATTTTGACTTCAGGTTCTGTTATGCATAAGAAATGGGTTGAAGCAGAGGGCGAGTTATATCCAGGAAAACCGGTGAGGCAACCCAGCGGCCAGGAACACTAGGGGTGTGTCGTGTAGTCGCTCCCCATAATATTCGTGATAGTTTAGATTCACTGCTGTATATGCTACGGGATATTACTGTTCTACAGATATTGACTGTATCATTTCCGAATTAGAGAGACGATTCTCTGACCATTCGCTGGAACTAATGACTGGTATACAATCATAAACTTTGAAGCATACGTTCAAATTATGAAAAAATTAACGTTTTCTTGCTCATTTGTACCAAAATAATATTGAAAGCCACAGTATGGAGTTGACTGAATTACTAACTGCTGTGTGTGACTTGTCCAAGTGAGACATTTGTTACAACATTCAGTTCCAAGTGCAACCAATACAACGTTAGACATTGCTTAATGTCTCGAAATATATTGAACTTGCTTTTCATAAGCCATATATACACACTATAAAACATAGGTATTGTTTAACTGGTAACTTCGACAGACTGTGAGCAATGCTTATCTGCATAATAAAGTTAATTTAAACGTATCTAAGAAGCACTGTATCTCAGTCTGACGTTTGTCGAAGCAGAATGGCAATGTTGTTTACGCAGAGTCGATTAATATGGGCTGCAGTGGACGAATTTGGCTCTGTGGGCATCGCAGTTAAAACCTGCGCTTAATTAAGAGTATTATTATGCAATTTGATTTTGTATGAATTGTTTAAATAAAGTGATCCTGTTTTTAGTTGGTGTGTTCTAAGTTGAGGCATGCAGTTGATGTGAACAAATCCAGTAGCTCAGCTACAGATCTCCTGTCAACTTGTGACTCAGAGCGAACACATTTTAGAGCATTTTCAGTTTTCGGCAAACCCCAGGAATCCAGTTGCCCCCCTGCGGGTCGTTTGGGTCCCTTTCGGCCCCTTATGTCCCCTCTGGTTAGGAAAGCCTATAGAGCCGGCACTGCTGAAATGAAAACTCTTCCATGCTCAATGATCCACTATGTTTGTGCCCGTGCATTAGAAACCCTCACAAAGTCTGAAAGGTTAATTTGCCGGAAACGTGCTCAGAAGGTAGGTGGGCATAACTGGTTCAAAACGAGTTCTTTGCATATTTTATATTTATTGTTGTGTCTGCTATCAAAATATAAGTCATTAATTAGAGTTTGGCTGTCTAAGAATATTTATTTTCAATTTCATTAACATGTCCCTTGATTTGAAGCCTACATTTGAAGCCGTGTACATTATGCTAATGACCAATTCATGTAACTATTCTTGTTAACCGGTTTTTATGGAGATTTCATTTACGGCAACATCAGAAGCGTGTAAACACGACCCTATTAAATATAGGCCTACATCTAAACTTTCACGAACCCTAGACACAGCTATTTAGGTCGAGTCATAGTTAATTCGCGATTTCTCAAAAGTATAGCCGCGAAGACACCTCCATCTTTAAAAATTGTAACTTTTTAACTGTTTACGATAGAAAAATGAGGTTTTACCGAACTATTCAGCAATTCCAGCCAAATCCACTTCAGTATCAAACTCAGTTTTGATTTTTGCAGACTCTGTGAAGGTTTCATCATGCAAGGTCACAAACATTTACGAGGCCTAATCGTCTGATAAACATAATCAGTATACTACGACTAATACATGCATATGCAAGCATTTTGACTTTAACGACTGCAAAATGTGGGGATATAAGCTGCTAATGTTTCCTGCCGTGGGCTGCTTCTAGTTGAATGATACGCATTTTTCAGGGGAAGACGGTAAACAGCAAAGATTACATAATACGAAATTTATCCAGCGCCAGCCTGATACATATACATATATATATACATATATATATATACTACAGAACGATGTGCGTGCGAGGAAGTTATAAGGCATAGCATGCTATAGAAAATCATGTAACATACATAACTGTTACATAACTGCTACATTATGACATAGCTTAGCACGCATGACTGCACTAAACATAACCAGGCCTATGTAATTCTAGCAAAAAATAGAGTAACAACAATATGGCATTTCATAACATAACATAGCAGTATAAAATATCTAGCATGGCATAACAGCATAACATAACATACCAGAAAGGATCTTCTCCTTCTTCGTTTGGTTCTCTGCCCTCAGGCAGGTTCAAACGTCCGATGACGCCACTCCTGAAAGGATAAGAAAGATTAAATGGAGGGCGATCCCTTCCTAATAATATTTGAGTAAG
Source organism: Norana najaformis (assembly GCA_964023275.1). NCBI lineage: Eukaryota > Metazoa > Annelida > Clitellata > Crassiclitellata > Hormogastridae > Norana > Norana najaformis. Next base: position 7,968,025 of record OZ029920.1, read on the forward strand.
TTTCCCAGCGGGGTGGAATATGGCAAATTCCAGGTCAAAGGTGATTTTGATGCATGTTATAAGCAACTCGCTGAAGGTTATTATAAGCGCAAGGAATCGTTCATTTGATGGAAAATCCCTACAATTTAGAGCACCCGATGTTTTGACTACATGAACAAATGGATAAAACAAGATATATGGTCTCAATTTGAGAATAAAGCAGAAATTTAGAGCAAATGGTTTAATTAATCTTAGAAGCAATTCTGAATAATTTAGAACACGTTATTTAATTAGTCCTAGAATCATGTCTTAATAATTTAGAGCAAGCGACATCAAAGTCAGTCTTAAGAAGTATACCAGCAGATATGAGTAACTTAATGCCATATATTTGTTATGGGTTCTTGGACCAATTCTGAACAATTTTGAACAATAATTTTGATATTTCCAGGGTAAATCTTAGCACAATTAAAGTACTTCATTTCATTTTCAGCAAATCTGAAGCAATAGAATATTATGATGCATTTTCTTCTCTTCGTCAGTCTCATCAGTGTCATCATCATCATGGTCGTCATCATCACCGTTACTTCCAAATTCGTCGTCATCATCAACATCGTCTGTCATCATCGTTCACGTCGATGATGACTTTAATATGATCATGGCTTTATGACGGCACTTGTGATTTTAATTGAAAGAGCATGACAGAGCATGATCACTCGGATAGCTGCACCTTTCCTCATGCTGATGGACTGACGGACTGACGGACGGACGGACAGATGTATAGATGGAGGGATGGATAGATGGAGGGATGGTTGAATGGATATATGGATGGAAGGATGGATAGATGGATAGATGGTTGAATGGATATATGGATGGACGGATGGATAGATGGAGGGATAGTTGAATGGATATATGGATGGACGGATGGATAGATGGATGTATACGGACAGCGTACGGATGGAAGGATGGATGGATTTTATTTATTTATTTATTTATTTATACAGAACACTTATATAGCGCCCCTTCAAGAAAACTACTCAGAAGCGCTCCCAAACCAACCTCGGCGAAAGAGAACAGTCTTAAGAGAAGAATAGAAGATAGAAGTAAAATCCCGGGGCAGAAGACGTAGAGTAACAGGAAGTATGGATATATGGATGGAAGGACGGATAGACAGATATTTTGACGGATATATGGATGAACGGATGTATGGATGGACGGATGTATGGATGAATGGATGCATGGATGAATGGATGTATGGATGGACGGATATATAGATGGACGGATGTATGTATGGGCGGATGTATGCAATAGACGGATGTATGCATGGACGTACGGACGAAAGCTTGGACAGGGGGGGAGATGTATACGGACTAACGGAGGGATTCTTGGGGCAAACGCCCGTAGGGAAATGCATGGATGGATGGATGGACTACAGAAGAACGGATGAATGGACGGATGGATGGACGGATGGAAGGATGGAAAGACGGATGAATGGATAGAATGATCGATAGATGGATCATTAGATTGGCTGAGTGAGACATAGTCATGCATCATCGATAGATGGATCATTAGATTGGCTGAGTGAGACATAGTCATGCATCCATTCAGTAAGTTATGCACGATGCATGCACATGGTGCATAGAAGTATCGGTGATTTCCTTATGTCAGTCATTAAGTATGCGCAATGCGATTGGCTGGGTCTTTTGTCAATCGTCTTGTTTTGCCCCGAACTCTGACCAATGACCATCGTTGCCCCTTTGGGGAACGACGCTCGTCTTTAGCCAATCACAGCCTTACACGTTGCCATGCACGCACACAGACACACAAACACACACAGACAAACACACATACATACATATAGCCCTTTAGTACGCTGGGGAATTTAAATCTCTCTCTCTATATATATTATATATTATATATTATATATTATATTATAGGCTGTATATATATGTATATATATATGATGAGTTATCTGCCCGATGGCAGGTCCATTGGCTTTATGCCACCCGGAGATGAGATGAGTGAGGTGGTTTCCCGTTGCCTTCCTCACAGACATTTGTGCGCGAGCAACTTGTCCAAGGTCGCTACGCAGTGGCTTGAGGCAGATTCGAACCCGCGACCCTCCGGTTACGAGGCACAGACCATACCACTACACCACCGCGTCCCATATATATACATACACATATATAACAGTCCATGGCATATATATATATATACATATATATATATATAAATGCCACGGACTAAGGGGCCATTAATTACCGAAGGCGTTTTGCCGTCTTAATTGTCCAGTTCGAAAATGAGAATGTGAGAATGCCCCGTGGGGGAAATGGTTCAAGTGTTACGCGTTTCGCTTTGCTTTGCACATATGCGTGAACCCCACTGTTAAAGTGCCAGCTTTTCAGTTTTCTGTTCATGGTTCGAGTCCCTGCAGAGCCATGTGACGCGTTAAGAAACACCGGTTAACACCCAATCGTATTTGACCATTTGCACCTCATTTGAGAGACTCTTCAGTCCACTGGAACAGTGAAAAAATCTAACGTTTCAACAGAGACGTCTGTTAATAAGCAATTACCATTAGCCATATTAATATTAGCAGTCACATTTCCAAATGTTATGACGAATTATAAATATATATATATATGCAGTATAGACTCATAGAGCACGCATGTATGACTTAAATATATAACAAATATACTATATAGCGGAAGTGCGCGATGGCCTAGTGGTTAGCCTGCCGAATTGTTAGGTCGTGGTTTCAAACACTCGGCAAGCGAAGGAATTACATAGCCACATCGCTGTTCGTGGAATGCATGCAGTTGTCTGTTAAATTTTCGTGCATTGGCACAGTAAAAGGTACTGCTGTTGCTGATTATGATGGCAACGACGACGACGATGATAATGGTGGTGGTGCCAGTGATGATGATCATGCTGATGCTGCTGCTATTATGATTGATGTAAGGCAGTAAATCATTTTTATGCTACAGAATTCGAATATCTATTTTTAATTTTTAATTATTCGTCAGCGCCCGATCCAAAGAATCGGAGACGTATTTCTTAGAATCCGCTTCTCAACCCGACCACCGTCATAATACGCTCCGGCCTTCAGCGCAGGCGTTGTCATGGTGACGGGTCCGGTCGGGCGCCATCAATCAAGTCCCGAGCGTCGGGTCGGGAAGCGAGCACAACGCACAGCAACGCACGAGCTGCGTTGAGTGCAGCCTGAGCGAGATATTGATCGACTACTGTGTAATGCTAATGCTTGAGTCACTCGGCGCCCTTTGTTGACGCGTCAGAGCCTCTATGGAACGCCATTGTTCTCATAAATGCAGAAATATACGCGCTGTGTATAGACACTTCGCATCTTGCATGCAATGCATTGTGTGCGATTCGCTCATGCAGTCGGCATTCTTTCGACATGACCGAGCAATCGAAGTCGTGTCATTTTTGTTTAACGACGCTGTGTCATAACGAAGGTGATTAGCATCGCCCTAGTAGCAGTTTCCAATGTGTAACGACTTCTTATAGCATCAAAGACCGTTGGAAAAAAATTAGTACAGTTTTCACTGTTTTTATTATCGTCGCCCTCCTCCTTCATCCAGGTTTCGGAAAGGCAGTGGGGGAGTTTCATCCTATTCTTCACTGAACGACTTTATCTAAGAGAGTTGTCTACAGCTCCAAAGATTGCCCTATTTTATCATTTCTAATTTTGTATACAAATCGTAAGATTCTTGCAATTTTCCTTAGCCAGCTGATTTTGGTTTTGTGAGAATTCTTTATTATTTTTGCCTTTCGTATAGGAAAAAAATTATTTTATCGTCGCGAAGAAAAGAGAAGCGAAGGATGACCTCAGTTAGGCTGCTTAGACAGTATATCTCGATGACATAACAAAACTTGGACGAAACATGAGAGCAGCATTTAATTTGACAAATAACCGAAAAGAATCGAGATCATTTATTCCCAGCCATCACCCCCAACCGGGTGGAGTTTGGAATTACAAAACTACTGATGATTATGGTGACGACGACGACGATTATGATGATGATGATTATTATTATTATTATTATTACTATAGTTAGTAATATTACCATCATTATTATTATTATAATGATGATGACGATGATGACTACGATAACGACGACGACGACGATGATATACACGCATTTACAGCGACAGACACACGTTGACAAACAGAGTGAATGCATGGAAGAGACAAAGAGAACGGAAGAGAGCGATAGAGACAGACAAAGACACATAGACAAATATAGGTAGAGACAGACAAAAAGACAAAATTACACAGATACAGAGAGACGAGTTCAATAAATTCGACCTGAGAGGTCACGTGTGTCGCTCGCCATCGATAGAGGTCTTGTTCGCTAAGTCAACACAAAGCCAGACATCTTAAAGCCATGACGTAAAGACCGCCATTGACCTGTCAATCAATCACCCATCGCGAATATCCAAGCCACCCACTTGTTTATCCTCCGGGCCTTTGCAAGGAACCATATGCACTGGCTGAACTCTGCCATAGCGTGTGTGGCGGCCATATGATTATAAGTTTAGTAGTCGGTGATGGAAGTTCTAAGACTATGCCGACAACGACGGTCGTATCATAATGACAGTGATAATAGCTAAGGTTAGCGCTAAAGATGCGTTCTTTATTGACAACAAAGGTGAGAAGAGGATGCTGATGCGTTTCCTAAAGATGCTAAGCTGCAGAAGGGAATTGAATGAAAGTGAACTTTGATGTTAAGTAAAGTGCAGTGCACTCAGAATTCGCATGAGGTCCGCTTACCTGCGTAGAGTGAATGAGTGCATGCAGGATACATGCAATACACTCGGTAGCGTACAATTTCTGTGGCCTGCATGGCGTGCTGCATCACCACGAATGCTCAGAGTTCCAGTTCACACGCAATTCAGTGCGATGAATTGGTCTTGTATCCCATATCCCACAAGTGAGACGTAGGGGATGCGCACGTTTCCTTTTCTTCGCCCTTGACCCGGCAATGGACGAATCCCAAGGTCTTGGACACGAAGCCAGCGCATCACAGGACTTGCCTTTTACTTCCCAGCTCACGCCGGTACCAATTTACATTGCTTTGCCACAGAGGCACGGTGTGCGTAAACAACTTGCCCAGGGTCGTTACACGGAGTCGAACTCCCAACCGCATGACCATTGACCGAACGCGTTACCAACATACCATCGTGCCGCACTCGTTGTCTTGAGTCCTCACGAAAATCAAGAATCTAATCTAGTCTTGAAACTTTACAGCGCTGTCATCATGAAGCATATAGGACACGATCTCTTCAGAGCAAAATCGCATTCCAAAATGCGCGCAGTCCTTTCAAAGAACTATTCGAAATCCATGCTCCAGAGGCCGGAAGATAGAACCCTATAACGAGGATCAGCAACACGAAAAAGATGGTTACAAGTCGAAGTTTGAACGACAGTACCGTGCAACTGAAATTTGATAATGCCCTTACAAAGATCAGCAGTGAAACAGTTTGAATTGTACTGTACACCTATGTTTTATAAAATGTACGCTCATATATAAAGATACCTAGTTCACCACAAAAGCTTCATAAATTAACAAAGCAATATCCGGAAATTTTCCATTTTAAATATCATTATAGATCAAAAATTATCAGAGACCTATGCATATGTGCTACGCATACACTGCGCCGCATGCATACAACAACTGCTTGCACAAAGACAGTAAAGTTTGCCTTAATAGTCGGCTGTACAGTTGTCTTAACAGCTTTAGATTTTGCCATTGTAACGCCAATATTGTTCACACCTACGGCGCCTGTATGTATATTGTAAAAAGAATTGTGGTATCGTCATATATATATATATATATATATTTATTTATTTATTTATATATATAAAGTTGCTTCCATTCATTTGTTTGTTCTTATTTAATTTTGTACATTCACCAAACGATGGAGGAAACTATTTACTTTACAGAAACAACTTTTGACAAATTGATCACGGTGATCAAACTGTATGTGCATGTCACTGAGGGTAATTCGTATGTAACAGTAAATGCTCGATTTGGTCAACTGCATGCATGGGGATAGATGCACAGGCTCAGTGTGTGTATATATATATAGATGACCTTGGGATTCGTCCACTTCATGGCTCGTGAACGTATACGAAAATCTGGTACTTTACATGTGTACGTATCAGAGCAAAGATCATCTAGTACAATAAGATATGATATGACACTTTCTATCTCCGCTGTTTGAGGTCCCGGTGATTTGCAACTGTGGAATAAATAGAGGTTTTTCTAATGAATTGTGATATCGGAATACGGTTTTTGCTTAGAAGCGATCACTGATTGGTGCTTTGTGCATTACGATTATGGCGCTATAGAAGTTTCCGGAATAGATAGCAGATGCAATGACGACAGCTTGTATAACAGTCTAACCGTTTAGTAAGCTATACTTCTAATAAGCGCATTTACTTGACTTTTTCCCCCGAGTTACACATGATCCCACGGAATTGAACAATTATTGGAAAACCATCTTTTTCGGATAGCCCATCCTCCTTGAATCTATCTTCCGGTTTCAGGAGCATTACGGATGTAAACTGGTCTTTCCAAATGAATTGTTGTTTCAGAATGCGGTTTTACGTAGAAGGATCATCGATTCATGCCTTGTGCATTATGATTACGGCGCTATATAAGTTTCCGGGTAAGATAGCAGATGCAGATGACGACCGCTTTATAACAATCTAACCGTAATAAGCTACTTCTAATTAGCGCATTTACTTGATTTTATCCCCGAGGTTAATATGATCCCTAGGAATTTAACATTTATTGAAGAAGTGGTCAAACGCCCGGAACTTGACTGTTTAGCCCTAGATCGTGGTTTTCATCTAGAAAATCTGGTACTTAGACCTAACACGCGACCTCTCTGGCTGGGCCTAACACTTTTTAGAATCCAGCGCCACCACTGAACGTAAGGATGCAGTGAGTATCTTAGTGTACTTACATTTTGGTGCACTCTATAACATCTTTCGGTAAAGCATGATAACATGTTTCAATATTTTTTGGCTCATTAGATTCGCACTCTTTCTGTTACAACCAGCTCATTATTATCGATGAAATGTGTATACAGTCTTTTGTTTTAAGATATATGCACCCACAGAGACGATTTAAAGTAATGTAGATGCGAAAGGATATGCAGCAACACGAGGGAAAGTAGTTTGAGACGGTCGAAAATGGTCACACCCTACTGCAATTTGGGGGTCATATGATTGAGTTGTCCCTCCCCAAACTAGTTAGGGAGAGGGTTGCCTACTAAGCTTCAAAGTAAAAGGCAATCATTATGAAACCGAGGAAATAAGCTAATAAATAAAAAATTGAATCACCGATTTAAAAAGGTCGTTAATGAAGAAGTTAGGAAACATCATTGGAATGTCTAAAAATATGGAAAAAATTATAAATAAAAAAGTAAAAAGGGGGAAAAATTCGTTTATCAAAAAGAACCTCAAGAATGCAGACGTTTAATAAGTTCGTCAGAAATATTCATCACAGAAAACCCGCATAAAGTCGTCAAAATTCCCGATGACTACAGAATTCTGCATACAACCTTTGGTCAAAAGTTGTTTCTGTAAAGTAACTAGTTTCCTCCATCGTTTGCTGAACATCTGGGCCCATCAATGTGCGTGGAGATCCTTCCCTAAGTCTATGGATTCAGTACCCGTTGGCAGTTCCTTTCAGGGATTCAAAGAGGCCGGGGTCACTGCAAATACGAGTCCGCAATCCCTAAGTAAGCACATTATGAGCCTGTACTAATTCAACGTATACGATTTAGGAGTCCGTACACAAGCCGATCATGCCGCCAAATTATTCATCATCACCATCGTCGTTGTCGTCGTCGTCGTAATCATCATCATCATCGTCATCATCATCATCATCGTCGTCGTTACAGGTTTTTCTTTATAACAATATAGGACCAAACATGATTCATCAAACCCGTATATACTTCCTGACGAACTATTAACTATCATTACATTACTAGTGTCAGCGAATTTATATAGCATCTTTCTGTGCCAAGTATGTGCACGTGTGTATACATGCACGAATGCATGCAACTGGACTTTTATATAGCGCATTTTTGCCATTGGAAAACCTGCTATACACATGAATCATTTGACTGACTGTACGATAAATATTCATAGCACATATTTAATACATAATTGTGCACGTGTGCATGAATTATTAATTAGCAGCTATTTAAAAACACGGATGTATACACAGGCGCATGCATAATTTGCATATTTTATATTGGCCGCGTCAACTGCATACAAAGCTGATCACAAGTGATCCTCTGTCGAAGTATATACGTATACCAGGATATTTAATTAAATATATTTATATATTTGCGGCTGTTTAGTATATATACAGAAGGAAGGAATATTTTTCGCAACCATCGCCGTTAAATAGCTGATGATTATGGTGGTGGTGGTGGTGGTGGTGTGGTGGTGGTGGTGGTGGTGGTGTGGTGGTGGTGGTGGTGATGGTGAATGGTGATGGTGGTGGTGATGGTGAGTGGTGGTGGTGGTGGTGATGATGATGATGATGATGATGATGATGATGATGATGATGATGATGATGATGATGATGATGATGATGATGATGATGATGTATATACATACATTATAATATGCTGTGTGTTTTGAAATCTTTTGTAAATATGTTATGTATGTATTATGCATGTTTATTATTATAGTTCTAGTTTCTTGCACAAACGTGAACCCAGTTGATGCAAATATAATCGATCACGTATTGAACGAAAGATCGGTCACTCAAGGACCACAAATCTAATCTGAGTTAATCTTATTGAATCTGTTCTATTCTGATCTAATCTAACATGATCTAATCTAATATAATATGAGTCTAGTATGATCTAATCTTACCTAATCTAATCTAACCTGATCTAATCTAATATGATCTAATCTAATCTAATATGGGTCTAGTATGATCTAATCTTACCTTATCTAACCTGATCTAATCTAATCTAATATGAGTCTAGTAAGATCTAATCTCGTTGAATCTGATCTAATCTAATTATGTTATTTCGTTCTTGACCTAAGACTTACCTTTTTCAGATGGCTTTTCCGCCATAGGCTGCCGCTCTGTCTGAATGGACTGATCTTCTGGATACTGACCTAAATGCGGCTTAAATTTGATGCGCCTTGTGCACTAGATACCGGGGCTCTAGAAATTTATAATCAATAATAATAATAATCTAATCTAATTCAATCTAAGTGCGGTTAAAGGCAGATGCAGCGGGCGTCATGGAGGGTAAAGTTAAGTTTGGGTTATGGACCGGCAATGCAAGTCTTAGACAGAGGAGGGTATACAGTAGCTGGGTTGGCCCATCCTGGAAACACGCCATGGAGCGTGATAATGCCCCCTGTCTGATTCTTGGATCTTGACCTGGAACCGAACCCTTCATGCCTATCGATTTTGTTTTGGCTGAGCGCCTATTAATAGACTGGTCCCCGTGACTTAGCTTTCGTTGGAAATTTTGAGTTTACGATTACGATTACAATAACGTACATGAGTATCCAGCTGTGCCCGTTTTCTTCAGACAAGTGGAACCCTTTGGTGAATGATGTCGAAATGGCTGCTTAAGAGAGGCTCCCTTATCACATGTATAGTAGTAGTTCCAATGTTTAACGACATCTTATGGCATCAAAGGCCGTTGACGTCGCCCTCCTCCTTTACCCAGGCTTGGGACTGGCACTACCCGACTAATTTTGAAGTTAAGACAAATTCGCATGCATATATTGACACCCAATACTATTATATCTGTAGGATGAGTGAGGGAGTGAGCGAGTAGGAGGGTGGAAGAAGAACGAGAGAACGGGTAGGGAGAGTCAGACAGTGAGTCAGTCAGTGAGTCAGTCAGTGAGTAAGTCAGTGAGTAAGTCAGTGAGTCAGTCAGTGAGTCAGGTCAGTCGCTGAGTGACTATGTGAGCGAATGTTTGATTAAATAAGTAAGGAAGCGAGTGCATGGCTGGTGCTTGTAGTCGATTAGTGCTAAATGCCGGGAGGTTAACTAAATTAATTGGATCGTCGTTTCGGTTCTACTAATGAGTTGGATTGGGTTGGGGGACCCACATACGTCGAACGACGTTGGTCGCAAGGGCTAATTTCTCACCAATTTATACCACAAGATCAGATTAGCACCATTTAGGCTGTATATATATATACCTGCGGTTTAGGTCATAAGTACGAATATATTACAGTAGACGGCACATGCAGTATGCCTTATATATATGTATATATATCCTTATATATATATATATATATGTATGTATATATAAAGTATGTACGTATGTGTATATGTATATACGTATATATACCTATATATATGTATGTATGTGTGTATGTATGTATATATGTATATATAATCTGCATGTTGTATAACGGAGTATGAATAATACAGGGGTTTGATTTACAATTCGAAGTCACCAGGAGCTGAACTCGAGTCATTTCGGTTTAGCGCAGATTTGAAAACCTAATCGTTTAACATATGCAAAAGTTATATGCAGCTTAGTCCTACAAGTTTTAGGCCTACGAATAAGGCTTCGGCCTCTCACATCGAATTGCTCTTATGTCTAAGTGACCCCTCACAGGAGTTTTCATCATTCTTACCTGTAGCGTATGTAGATAATGTTAACTTCACAAGGGTTTCCCTTAATCATGTTAAATGCATCGTGCATCACTGTGATCATGTTATCACTGTGATCGTGTTACGTCTGGCAAGCTTTATTCTATACATGGATCGTGTTAACCGTATCGCGACTTACGCGGATCATATTACATTTGACACGCTTCGTCGCAGATCATGTGAAACTCATTATCACCACTGACCGTCGATCATGTTACGTCTGACTTCCTTCACCTCAGATCATGTTACACTGCGACACAAGAGATTGAAGATGCATATGATAGCAGACCATATCTTTCGATATTTTGTAAAACACAAGCTTTAATAATTTTCTATTTTAATTGTTTTGTTGCAGAAAACATCTCGACGAAAAGCGACGCATGCAACAGAACAACAGAGGAGCTATATAAAGAGCTATGCAAATGTTCTGTTACAATTACAATTACAATGTATACGTCATACGTACATGCATGCATGCTCTGTGTGCCTCTACTCGTGTGCTTGTATGTCATTCTGTATGTCTGTCTTTGTGGTTGAGTGTCATTCTGTTTGTCTGTCTTTGTGGTTGAGTGTCATTCTGTATGTCTGTCTTTGTGGTTGAGTGTCATTCTGTATGTCTGTCTTTGTGGTTGAGTGTCATTCTGTAAGTCTGTCTTTGTGGTTGAATGTCATTCTGTATGTCTGTCTTTGTGGTTGAGTGTCATTCTGTATATCTGTCTTTGTGGTTGAATGTCAATCTGTATGTCTGTCTTTGTGGTTGAGTGTCATTCTGTATGTCTGTCTTTGTGGTTGAGTGTCATTCTGTATGTCTGTCTTTGTGGTTGAGTGTCATTCTGTATGTCTGTCTTTGTGGTTGAATGTCATTCTGTATGTCTGTCTTTGTGGTTGAATGTCATTCTGTATGTCTGTCTTTGTGGCTGTGCATCTTCCTTTATTTACTTGCGGTGTCGTGTGTTTATTTGTTTGTGTGTGTCATGTGATGAGGAGGGAAGAGGAAAACTGCATTAAAAGAATTATGACAGCAGATGTTTACGAACGACGCAGTCGGAGATAACAGAAGAAGAGATGGGGAGACATGATTGAACAAGACCTGAAGCTCCTCAGACTGTAGAAAGAAGATACTGGAGATAGAAACAAATAGAAAAGGAGGATTCATGAGGCTGACCCCTCCCTAGGAGGGATTAGTTCCAGCCAGAAGGAAGAAAAATGTCCCAGCCTACGATGGACATGTGACGTCTTAAAAATGCGGTACTTACTTACTTAAATACCTTTCAGTATAAGCTAATCGGATTCTCTCATGCACTGGACCTTTCTCTTCGAATAATCTACCATTAAATGCATGAACCGGTTCTACACACCTTCTCTATGTCTTAAGCCACACATCTCTAAGTAAATTAGGTAATGGTGTATTCGTCACTTCAAAGCAATCTTGAACAACCCAAACCATGTCTTACAACAGCTACTTCGGCCAATTAAAACCTTCAGTTATTCCCTCCGACCCCACACCCATGATCGTATTATTCTCCCGTTGATAATTTAACGCGTAAATGTTTTATTATTAGAATGTTGTATGCATATTAAGTCTTTCTTGTGTTCTTAAATACTTGTAAACCGATGTGCGATTAGCTGTTGGTTAATAAAGAATATACTTACTTACTTACAGTGCGTTTTGGGAGTTTTGGCGCTATATAAATGTTTTGATACATTACCTCATTTGCTACGTAATATAGTAAGCTACTTCCAGGTTGCTTAGCACTATTATTTGACGGTGTCAAATTTTTTAAAAGGTTTAATAGCATTAAATCTGATTTCAAGTAGTTTTTTAAAGAGCTATTCTGTTGAATCGCTATTAAAATCGAGAAAGTTCTCTTCGTCGTGTACTAATGCAATGTTCTAATCGTGCATTTTCACAGTCATATTATTTCTGTGCATTAACTAAGTAAATCGTGCTATTTTTGTGCATTAACTCAGTCAGTGATGTTATTTCTGTGCACGAACTCAGTTAAGCTATTTATTTCTGTGCATTAATCATGTCGATAATTACCGTGCATTTAATTCATGTAAACATTGTGCATTAACTCAGCATACTTTGCAATTTTCTGTGCATGTACACGTGCATTATTAAGAACGTTTTCTTTCTCAATCGATTTATTTCAATTGTTCCCGTTGATGAAAATCAACAGCAAATATTATTGTTAATCATTCTCTTTGATCTCGCCGCGGGCGCAGTTCTTCAGCGGCCGCTTAACGCGTTGACGGCCACATCAAAGGAAACGTTGCGTCTTTGCTAATAAGCCCCGCCGCCGCCTAGTGGGACCGTCGATAAACGCCAATCATAATCCACATAACCCACCATCTTTCGACTGTCGGATCTCCCTCCCTACCTCTGCTACTTCTCTGCCGCCCTGCTTCCTCACCCCTCTCCCCTTTCTCTGTCCTGCCCTCTGCTTCTCTCGTCTTGCATCCATCTTGTCGCCATTTTTTCTATTAAACTTTACTGTCTTATTTGCCTGCCTGCCCGCCCGCCTGTCTGCCTGCCTGCCCGCCTGCCTTTCCTGTTACGTCCACCTACTGTACCCTCCATTAGTCCACGTCTTGTACCCTATCTACCTCCTCTGTTCTATCTTCCTTCCCTGCTGCTTCTATTCCTCCGTCTTTCTCTTCTCCGTCTACCCCTCTTGTTCCCTCCCTTCTCCCTCCTTCCCTCCTGTCACCCTCCCTCGATCTCGCGCCAACCCACATCCGGGCTCTTGCCTTTGATAGGTCCCGCTGGTGACGTCCGTTGATTGATGTCGGCTGCGCGCGCTGAACCCGCTTCGCATCTGTCGCCGCTTTTCGCCCCACTCTTTCATCAGCACGGAACCTTTATGCTTCGCCATGCCGCCCTCCTACCCCCTCTTCCCTTCCCTCTCTTCCCCTCCCTCTCTCCATAGTTTGCTGCGCATATCCACCCGCCTTATATCAACTTCCCACGCAACCGTCAACATTTAAACACGCCCAAAAATGAAACCGCCTCGTCCGTCTATTTCTACTCTTCTGTATCTCTTCCTGTCCCTTTCTTTCTCTGCTTGTCTCTTCAGTCGCTATCTGATCCTGTCTTCGTGTCACTCTGTCTTTCACTCAGTCTCTCATTCTTATCAGCTCCGGGGCGCGCGGTCTCCTACGGAAGGTGTGAGCGTTGTAAATCTTCCGTCAAGAATTTGCCTCCCTGTCAATGCATGTGTATATATACTAGATGCCTGCAGAAATATGTCGCACGCTGACCCTATGTCGCTATAAATAACAGGAATCATTAACAAATAACAATAAATATTAATAATAAATAATAATTAGCAACTTCCATAGCGCAGGAGTGTAATGAACAAGGCATCATTCGATGACGCACAATAACCAAACCCTCGTCAGGTCTCAGAAAGACCACTGAGCTAGAGAGGCAGCATGTGGTATGCTAAGTCAGTTGAGAGGTAAGTTTAAGCTGATACCGAAATGACATATGGCTAGAAGCAGTAGGAAAATTACTGTATGGATACGAGTAACAGAAAACTACTAGCTGATAAAAATAGCGCTATTGAACACTGCCTAATGTTATGCGAAAGGGGTGATTAGTCGTCTAGTCTGTCAGTCGTAAGGTCGGCGGTTCAAATCCCCGCCAGAGCAGAAATTTGTTTTCGAGATTTCGGCTGCACTTGCGCCCCTAACGAACTCAGCTATAATGAGGGCACTGACTGTATACGCTGTCAGTGGTAAGATCAGACGGCGAGGAAGAAGACTGGCCATCCACCTCTCATATGCCGAGGCTAAGAAGTTTAAGTCTTCAACACTTCGGACCCTTAGCTGCCTCAGGTGTTGCTTAAGGGAGTGTTCTTCCTCTAAGGGGTGCATCATAACAAACCAGAGGCCACAATACAAATCTCATGCACAATGACACAGAAAGTTCAAGGTTCCTGTTCAGCAAACGTCCGATAGCAAACTCGACTAAAGATGAGCACATTATTCTTTCGGTAAATTTATATAGCGCATCATCAAGATACAGAATCATAAGCGCTTCCAGCTCAGCCTCAGCGAAGGAGAACCGTGTTCAGGTGCTACGAGAGTGCACCAATGGAGTCCTATAGAAAATACGTGGCTTTAAAGTTGAATGTTGCGTCGTCGTCGTCTGGGTGTTCCCAATTCTGAGGGTCAAAGTTCAAATTGCTGTCGAATCTGAATTCGGTTTTTCAAGTATTACCCTCACTTTGTTGCATACAGTATACACAGATGGTATATGAACCGGAAGTTGTTCTGAATCATAAACCTTAGTGTTGTAGTATAGGCATACGATCGCGGTTAGCATACTTTGGTCGTGGCTGTTCTTGCAGTACTAGGTCGTCTGAGCCAACTCAACCCGTCATACGCCGCAACTGAGTAGGCATGTAACGAAAATTTGTCAGGTTAAAAGTGTCTGCTTGTTGAATTGTATGTATGTATGTATGTATGTATGTATGTATGTATGTATGTATGTATGTATGTATGTATGTATGAAAATACTTGATATAGCGCCTTTCAGTGGATTGGTGCGGTTGTGTTTCCTCTTCAGCCAAATGCGTGTCCTTCAACATATATGGGGATCACTCGTACTTCTGATGAGGTTGTATGAACAAATCGTAATCGTAATCTCAAGATTCCTACAGCGCCCAACGAAAGCTAAGTCCCGGGAACCAACCTATTCACAGGCGCTCAGTCAAAACAAAATCGAAAGGCAAGATGGGTTCGGTTTCAGGTCAAGATCCAAAGAGTCAGGCAGGCGGAAGTCAGACGGCTGTCTATGGTGGGTGGTGTTTGGTATTGGATCTGTATGATAGATAAGGGGAAGAAGAGGAATCGGGATCGAATCTGCGGAAGAGTGTTTTCAGTTTTGAGCGGAAGACCTCCGCAGCGATTGAAAGGGATCAAGTGTTGGTGAGTTCGTAAGATGGATCAGATAATTGTCATAATTCTGGCGGAAGTTTACTCCACAGGGGTGAACAGCGGTGGCTATAGACAGCGATTTTCAGATTTTAAGAATGAGGTGACGGGAGGTCGGAGAGGTGTTCTAAGACAGATGAGGGGTGCGATGAACTGAGTGGTTGGATTGTAAATAACTGACGAAGATAGGAGGGTTGGGAGGATTGAGATGTGTTTTAGGTGAGGGATAAGACTTTGTATACCCTACTCTATCCGTTCTGGTATTTTAAGCCAGTCAAGTGATTTGAGAACAGGGGTGATGTGATGGTGTTTGGGAGTTTTTGGTGACAGCACGAGCGAGAGGATTCTGCAGGATAGCTTGAAGGCGATGTTTTAATAAGGTGTGTTACCTTAATCTTTGCGCTGAACAGCAGTCAGCATATGAAAGTATATATGTGAAATATAAAACTACCATCAGTGCCCGCGAGAGACTATATATTTACATATGTTTACATGTATGCAGTTATGCTTACGATTACGATACGTGTGCACCTTATGTATACTTTGAATTAGCATTACGAGTATGCGCACGTTTCCGCATGTAGTTGTATGCATACATATCCACAAAAATTATATATATACATATTATAAAACAGTAAATCTTGCCGACTTATTATATAAATATATAACTTGGAATTTCTGTAGCACGGGGCAGCGATAATGAATACAGTTGTATGATTATTTATGCATTCATGACTGCGATATTTATTAGTTATTGATAAGTTATTTCACCAATGCAGGTGTTGCCTGTGCGTGAAGAGCGACAGAGCTTAACGTGATCGATGCATAATGGTGACATCATATTTTATTTATTGACACCTTCGTATCAAATACGGTGGGCAACATTTCTCACATACGTTCTCTCTCTGTCTGGATTTACAAGTGTATATATATATGTATATAAATTGGAATATCCTATTGACAGCTGAACGCCCATCGATCCTGATAACTATATATATATATGTTAAAAGTTATCAAGATCAATGCGTGACCAGATATCTATAGGATCGTGATCGTAATCCCGAGATTTCTACAGCGACCAACGAAAGCCATGCACGTCACGAGGACCAGCTTATTCTCAGGCGCTCAGTCAAAACAAAATCGATAGGCAAAAGGTTCGGTTCCAGGTCAAGATCCAAGAGTCGGGCAGAGAGACAGAGTGGCAGCTACGGTGGGTGATGTTTGGGATTGGAGCGGAAAGGGGGATAAGGGGAAGAAGGGGAGTTTTCTAGGATATCATAAATAGCTCGTCCCTTATGCTATGCGTAAATTTGAGTATAGGTAACAGTTGAGATTATCGGATAGGAGAAAGGCGTTCATGCATGGTTATATACAGGGCGTTCGTATCCATTAGACACAGTAGGCACTGTGTCTAGGGCCTACGAACTTTGTAGTGTCCTACAAAAGTCAAAAATGTGATGTTGAAAAAATAAATAAATTTATTGATTGACCCGAAAATAGAAAAAGGAAATACAAATTTAATAACCCTCAAGTTTGTACTGAAACAGTTTAAGTTAAGCTGTGCTACATTATGTTAACTTTGCGGCTCTTTGCATTAGCAAAGTCACATGTAATGTCCTCAAATGTCATTTCCCGTATTAAGTCGTTTTCAATGTGTTTAGCTCTAATGCAGAGTTGGCAGTTGGGGCCGACGAATGCCAGCGTGCCTAGGGCCTACGCGTATACGACGGCCTTAAAACGGCCCTGGTTATATATATATATATATATATATATATATATAGTACACGTCATCATGATTTTATTTCGTAATCATAAACTCTAGATTTCTACAGCGCCCAACGAAAGCGAAGTCGCGGGAACCAGCTTATTCACAGGCGCTTAGTCAAAACAAAATCGATAGGCAAGAAGGGTTCGGTTCCAGGTCAAGATCCAAGAGTCAGGCAAGCCGACAGTCAGACGGCTATGGTGGATGGTGTTTGGAATTGGATCTGCTGGATAGATAAGAGGAAGAAAAGGCATCATGTGCACCTGTTTCTGTTTCTCGTTACCCATCTTCGTTCCGAAGGTTGATTGCTTTCTGGAAAGCGTTCCCCGCTCACCTCTGGTGTCAGTACAACATTCAGTGACAGGCCAGTCCAGCTCTGGATCCTATCAAGAGCTAGACTGGACTGTATATATATATATATACACATACATATATATACCGGTCACAGTATACGAAGATAGCATATATTGTGTCCTGTATATGTATATAGAAATTAATGTTAGTAAATTAATGCTCATTGCACAGTGAATGTAAATGTACATGGTTATATATAGCGACCGTGTGGCCTCGACCCTGCTCATTTTTCAATGAATTGATCGGGTGAGATCCTTTACCATCGCTGCCAGTTTGAATGGGCGCCACGCCCTTTAAGTGTATACGTCGCCTTAACAAACAGTATCTCTGCATGCATAAAAAATCGATATACGTGATGGTGGATAATGTTGACAAGAGAACATCGCCTTTGATGAGTTTACCAAAGTGGCCCAATAAAAATGTCCGATTTCACTGCGTAACATTGAATTACATCACATAATTAAATATACAGAACGACGGCCGAATATATTTTTCTATGCACTGACTAAATTTATCTATGGAGGCAACAGACCTAAACGTGTGTTTAGATATACACATTTCAAAGCTATCCAATATTCAGTTGTATGCATCAGTCAACAAAATTCTAAACTGCACTTTTCATGTCGTAATACTCAATTAACTCAGATAAATTCAGCCTTTGTTTTCGTACGATCATCTTTCACCTTTCGCGATTAAATTCAATATTTATTAATTTTAATATTGGCGCCAACCGTCTGCACACAGTCTAAATTTGTCTGAGCCACATGCCTACACGGTGTCCTATTTCACAGGGGCGACTGTTTTCAACCACACCCGACCAACATATCACCCCTCCACAGCGCTGCTGGGCTGCCTAGCGACACCGGCAGCCAGGCTAGATCACGTGGTCCGTGCACCGCCCCAGGGCATCGCTTTATCGCGGCCGGGCTGGGCTCTGCCTAGCGCCGAGCCCAGCCGTCTCGGCCGGCTAAATTGAGAGCGGTGGCCAAGCCGGAACAGAGAGAATGTGGGAATAACAGGGGCTTGGAGGGAGATTGTCAGAACAGAGAGATTGAGGGAGAGAGAAGTGGTGGTGGTGCAGTTGGGATCGTACGTTGCTGTTTACTGGATTTTCTCTTAGGCGTTCGAGAAAAACATGGAAAATATGTCTTCGCGTACGACGTTGGCTTCTTCTGTTGACGCAGGGTAAGTCGAGTTCGACGGATTTATGATCTGTTCGTTTTCAGGAGTAGGCCGTTCTGTGGATTCAAACGCTTACTGTGTTCATCCTACGAACTTACCAACACTGCCCCGCTTGCAATCTCTTCGCAGGTCTTTGACTCAAAACTGAAAACACTCCACTTCCTCAAATCCTGACCTAATTCCTCCTCTTTCCCTTACCTCTCGAATTCTAAACACCATCCATTATTATCTAGCTGTCTGACTAGATAGGTAGATGGATGGATGGATGGATGGACGGACGGACGGACGGACGGACGGACGGACGGACGGACGGACGGACGGACGGACGGACGGACGGACGGACGGACGGACGGACGGACGGACGGACGGACGGACGGACGGACGGACGGACGGACGGACGGACGGACGGACGGACGGACGGACGGACGGACGGACGGACGGACGGACGGACGGACGGACGGACGGACGGACGGACGGACGGACGGACGGACGGACGGAGACGGACGGACGGACGGAGTGGGTGGTTGGGTGGTTGGGTGGTTGGGTGGTTGGGTGAGTGCGTGAGTGAATGAGTGAGTGACAACAATGGGTTGATGTAGTAGACAAATGTGCCTGATACCAGTTCCAGAACAGAATCTAGAGTGATGAGAAGAGAAGAGATTTCGGGCAGAAAAACTGCTGTGTAGTTTTGCATTTGCAATTAGGCTGCCATTCTGTATCTGGAGTGATTGTCACTAAGGGGTTTCATAAAGTTTGTCTTCGAGACCGCTGCCTTCCCATTTCTGTCGGCGTAAACACAACCCACCCTAACAGCTCCTCACCCCTTCTCTCTCTGCTCTTCTAGCAACCGGACCTGTTTCTTGACATGGCATCTTTGGACAACTTGACGCAGCGCTTGTGATTAAGCTGGTGCCATGGGCTTAGCTATTAAGTAGTGCTTTAGAAATGTTGAGATTACGATTACGACTTGCCCGGGATTTGAACCCAAGTCAGTGCAGTGAAAGAGATGACGCTTACTCAGTATACACAAGCCTTATGCATCTGTGTGTTGCAGTCTAACAGCCTAAGACAGACAGACAGGCAGGCAGGCAGACAAACAGGCAGACAGCGGAGATGGGGGGTAGATATGAGAAGGAGAGGCGACAAGAGAAGAGGATAAGAGAACAGAGAAGAGGAGAGGAGATTGAAGCAGATTAAAGAGAAGATGGAAGAGCAGATGGGAGGGAGAGCAGAGAAGAGGTGAGCGCAGGAGATAAGAGACTGGACACCTCTGAATAAGCTGGATTCCTCAACTTAGCTGTTTTGGGCTCTGTATGCTCAGTTTACGAATACAGAAATCTCAGTATGTAACGTATTTAGAATCGGCTCAGTGGCCGAGACTAGTCTGGAATTCTAGTCTAGACTAGTCTAGAATGTTCTAACTCTAAGCCTAATAATGCGTTTCGATATCACGTTGTCAAGTTACAAAACCTATTTTTACACGTATTGATTTTTGCTTGCATTTTTATGCATGACTTCACAACACACACACACACGCCTACACACACATACAAACACACGCATTTTTATGTATCACACACACACATGCACGCACGCACACACGTTAGTTAGTATGTAAGGTACCAGCGGTATGGCAGTTTACCCATAGATGAAAGTCATTATTGGCGGCTTGACATGAAAATAACAATCATATCCCGAAGTAAAACCGGGTGATATACAGACGCACAGCTAGGCCTACGAGCCTCAAAACGGGCCTAAATATACGTCTATGTACCTTTCTGGTTATGTGCGCCGGCGAGAGGGAGTTTACGAGCGACTGGTCACAATGAACGACTAAGCGTTTACCTTTAATGGGTGTTTATGAGGGCTCGGCTATTCTTGTCGAGGGCCATCCATCAATGTCATCCAACCATTTTATATATATATATATACACATACATATACATTTATATATATATACATATATACATATAGCTTTATTCTCTATTCATTAACTCACGCAGTCCTGACTCTCATCTGTCTATGTATATATCTATATATCTGTCTATCTGTATATCAATCTCTCTGTGTATCAGTCTGTCTGTCTGTCTGTCTGTCTGTCTGTCTGTCTGTCTATAGTTGTTTATCTTTCTGTAACTATCTGTCTGTCTGTTTTTCTATAGCTGTCAATCTGTCTGCCTGTCTGTAACTATATATATATATAATATATATGTATGCGTATGTCTGTAACTATATATTTATATATATATATGTTTGTGTGTATGTTTGTATGTATGTATATGTATGTAGACGTGTAATAAGTTTGAATGAGGGTGAGGAGGATGATTGACAGGTTGGCGCTGGGAAAATGTATTTATCTGGGTCGTGAATTGCAAGTGCGGCTTGGTTTGAAGGACTTAATGAGATGCGAGCGGACAATGGCTTCTCCCGGGGGTAGGAGGGGTAGGAGGGGGCGATTGAGGGCCTTGTAGTTGCGGGGCTCGTAGCAGAGGAAGCCCCAGAGCCAGAGGGTGGGGGTGGGGTGAGATGGGGAGGTGTGATGGGGACTCGAGGGATAGGGTTGGCTGGGTGGATACGACGTGTGGATGCATACAAGGTGGATGGGCGGAAGAATGGGTAGACTGGAGGAAAAATAGATTGATGGAAGGACGGAAGAATGGATGGATATATGGATGGGGAAAGAATGAATTGATGGATGGAAGCAAGAAGGGATGGATGGACGGAAGATTGGTTGGATGGATGGATCGATTGATGGATGGATGGGCGAAAAAATGAATTGATGGTTGAAATGAAGACTGGATGGATGGATAAATGAACGGACGGATGGATGGCAGAATAGACGGATGCATATGTGGATGATTTATGAATGAATGGATTGATGGAGGGATGGATGGATGGGGATGGAGCAGTGGAGAGGTGTGTGGATAGATGGATGGATGCAGATGGGATGTTAAACAAATACCGGGTATTGTGGGGGGCAACAGGGAGGCAGAGCTCAACGCCAGCGATTCTGTTTGCTTAATCATTTATGCCATTAATTCATCACTTTCTCGTTACTCGCTTTTTTGAATGGGGCGAAATGACAACCAGGGCAATAAATTAAAATGGGGTAAAATGACCTAACACCAATTATCACGTTATGGTGTCATGAATATTTCGTGCTAATTAGATGCCAGGCGGTCGTCATAGATTTGTGAATTATTAATAGCACGAATGGTAATTGCTTCAGTGCACGCAATTCCACGACCCTTTATAAGAACGATGTGGCTATGACGAGTACTGAAGGTGTGAGAGGCGATTAGGAGATGTGTTCTTTTCTATTGTACTGTATAGTTTCTATATTGTATTTTGTAGTGGCTTGTCTTGAAACAAGCGCATTGTTAATTTTAGCAGGGGATTACGAAGTTTATGGATTTAATTGGATTTGTTTAGAATTGTATACATGCAGACAAGCAGGAGTCAATTGAGAGAAGTGGGAAACTGTTTTTTTAAACCTATTCTCTGATTCTGCCTTTCTTCCTGATTTCACTGGTTCATTCCTTTCCTCTGTTCTTCAGTTATTCCATCCTTTCAGCATTCCTTCTTTCCTTGCTTCCTTCCTTTTTCCTTCCTTCCTTATTTCCTTTCTTCCTTTTTTCCTTCCTTCCTTATTTCCTTTCTTCTTTTTTTCCTTCCTTCCTTCCTGCCTTCCATTTTTCCTTCCTTCCTTTTTTCCTTCCTTCCTTCCTTTTTTCCTTTCTTTCTTTCTTTTTTCCTTCCTTTTTCCTTCCTTCCTTATTTCCTTTCTTCCTTTTTTCCTTCCTTTTTTCCTTCCTTCCTTCCTGCCTTCCATTTTTCCTTCCTTCCTTTTTTCCTTCCTTCCTTTTTGCCTTCCTTCCTTCCTTTTTTCCTTTCTTTCTTTCTTTTTTCCTTCCTTTTTCCTTCCTTCCTTCCTGCCTTGCATTTTTCATTCCTTCCTTTTTCCTTCCTTTTTTCTTTCCTTCCTGTTTGCCTTCCATTTTTCCTTTCTTTCTTTCTTTTTTCCTTCCTTTTTCCTTCCTTCCTTCCTTTTTACCGTCCTTCCTTCCGCCTTCCCTACGTCTCGCTACTTTACTTACTTACTTACTTGTCTGCGTATCAGTCTGCCTTTGTCTGTCCGTCCATCATTCCATTGTTCAGTCCATTGTCTGTTTGTGACTTTGTCCATCATCTCTTCTGTTTGCCGCTATCTTCTAGTTGTCATTTCTTGCTTACATAAACCTGGTGCTGTTCTTAGCTATTCGGAGAAATCTTCTCCAGTTCCATTTGCCAGTTGTTAGTTCTCGCCTCTGGTTCCCCTTGCAATCTTTCCATTCTTCCAGATGAACGTCTTTCCACTCCGACACCCTTGACAGGCCTCTTCCATCATCTCGGCCTTCTTTCCGCGCCCCATAAATTGTCTTTGTCTTCCGTCGGAGCATTTGCCACCTCCCACTTTCCCTTGCTGCCCTTCTCTCTGATTCCCTGCCCCTTCCTTAACCCCCCCCACCACCTTGTTCACCCATATCGAGTCTCATATTGGCTTTTTACAGTGTCTGTGCGTATAGAGAGAGACAGGCAGACATACAGAGACAGGGACAGGACAGGGAGATACAGAGAGGGAAGTATTTGTATGTATGTGATATATATATATATATATATACTGAGGGAGAGAGAGAGACTAGAGAGAGATGTGTGTATATATCTGTGTGTGTATGTGTGTGTAGTATATATATATATATATGTATATATATATTTGTATGTATATTATGTGTTTATATATATATAGAGACTAGAGAAGATGTAGTATATATATATATATATATGTATATGTATATATATAATCTGTGTGTGCATGTGATTGCACCATGCACACAGTGTTGATGAAAGCTGAGCTGTGCATTTGGTGGTATACATGGGTATGGAGGATATTTTCATCTGCCTCTCATTTTTTGTCTTATTTAGCAAAACACTCTTCTGTTTGTACACATGTGTGCCTCTGTTGACCTCTGTGTCTCTACTGGATTATCTGTGTGCGTGTTTGTGTGCATGTGTGTGTGTGTGTGTAAGTTTGTGTGTGAGTGTGTGTATGTCTGTGTGCACGCATTTGTGTATCTGTGTGTGTGTATGTGTGTATATCTGTATGCGTGCGTGTAAGTTTGTGTGTGTGAGTGTGTATGTCTGTGTGCACGCATTTGTGTATCTGTGTGCGCGCGAGTGTGTATGTGTGTATATCTGTGTGTGCGTGCGTGTGTGTAAGTTTGTGCGCGCGCGAGTGTGTCTGTGTGTATGTCTGTGTGTATGTCTTTGTGTGCATGTGTGTGCGCGTGTGTGTAACTGTGTGTGTGTTTGTCTTTGTGCGCGCGTGTGTGTAAGTTTGTGTGTGTGTGTGTATGTCTGTGTGCGCACGTTTGTGTGTCTGTGTGTATATCTGTGTGCGCGCGCGTGTGTCTGTGTGTATGTCTTTGTGTGCGTGTGTTTGTGCGTGGGTGTGTGTGTCGTTGGGGTTAATTTATTTTTTAAAGTTTGGATGTCCGTCATTCTGTCTCTGTCCGTCTGTCTGTCTCTGTCTTAGACCATTCAGCACTTGAGTGCAATCACTTTTCACAATCACCATCTCCAGCAAGCAAGGCATAGGTGAAGAATATCCGTTTCAGAGGCATAATTTAATTTGGAGAATGCCGAGGGATTGTACATACCTCAGGTCAAATAATAACAAACTCATAATAATGATGGACACAATAATAAATATTTAATAATAATACTTTACCTTGGTGAAGAATAACAGTTTGATGACAAATATTGATAAAAATTGTTCAGTTATTATAATTGTTATAGAATTAACTCTAATAAAAATAATAAGAACAACACCTACTATAATTTTTTTCCTGAGGGATTACACCTGCCGTGGGTAAAAAAAATAATAGTGAAAAGATAATAAATAACACTTGTTAATGATAATGTGTGCGGCGTTGTGATTTTTTGGTATTTTGTTTGAATTGTTTGCAATGCAGAGTCTAGTTGTTTCTGTCTTACCTGAATCGCAGGAAATCGAGCAGACGGTTCGCAGGTGAATTCCAGGAGTACCTCACTTGTGTGCTTTGCTCCGGATTTCTCCGAAGTGCTGTTACCATTACGCTGTGTTTGCACTCCTGTAAGTGCATCATTTTCCATTGTATCAAGAGTGAATATGTGGTGGTGGCAGTGGTGGTGGTGGTCATAACTGAATATTAGTGACTGTGATGATCATCATAATCTAGTGGTAGTGGTAGTGACCATGACAATGATCATAATCTAATGGTAGCAACCATGACAACAATCATAATCTAGTGGTAGTGACCATGACATTGATCATAATCTAGTGGTAGTGACCATGACAACAATCATAATCTAGTGGTAGTGACCATGACAGTGATCATAATCTAGTGGTAGTGACCATGACAATGATCATAATCTAATGGTAGTGGCCATGACATTGATCATAATCTAGTGGTAGTGACCATGACAATGATCATAATCTAGTGGTAGTGACCATGACAATGATCATAATCTAGTGGTAGTGACCATGACAATGATCATAATCTAGTGGTAGCGACCATGACAATGATCATAATCTAGTGGTAGTGACCATGACATTGATCATAATCTAGTGGCAGTGACCATGACAATGATCATAATCTAGTGGTAGTGACCATGACATTGATCATAATCTAGTGGTAGTGACCATGACATTGATCATAATCTAGTGGTAGTGACCATGACATTGATCATAATCTAGTGGTAGTGACCATGACAATGATCATAATCTAATGGTAGCGACCATGACAACGATCATAATCTAGTGGTAGTGACCATGACATTGATCATAATCTAGTGGTAGTGACCATGACAATAATCATATTCTAGTGGTAGTGACCATGACAGTGATCATAATCTAGTGGTAGTGGCCATGACATTGATCATAATCTAGTGGTAGTGACCATGACATTGATCATAATCTAGTGATAGTGACCATGACAATGATCATAATCTAGTGGTAGTGACCATGATTATGATGATAGCCTAGTGGTAATGACTATGATGATGATAACCTAGTGGTAGTTGATGATGATGATCATAATCTGGTGGTGGTGTTAATGGTGATAAGTCACATGAGATGAGTGGCTGTATTACTAATTATTGCAACAGAAGATAAGCATTATAATTACCTTCAGTTACCTGTACTAATGATTGCAATAGAAGATAATTATTTTAATTACCTTCACAGTTACCTTCAGATTATTTTAACAATGGTACAATCTACTAAGCTAAATATTGTGATCAAGAACATCGGCCGGGTGTTTGAGAGTGGGGGCAAGTGGTAGATATGAACAACCCTTTTTCCTCCCCATTTTCTACTTCCCAACTTCAGTACAGAAATTTGACTTCTCATGTGGGAATAGTACTCGTAAACGTCAAATTTTAACATCTTTTGGATCAGAAGTTGGACCTAAAGCACATCTGCCCCAAGATTTTCAAGTGGAGGCCATCACAGCCTGCAACCCCCATATGCCGACGCCCTTGATGGGGATAATGGTTATGATGATGACTTGACTTGATGACTTATTTTGTAGTCTGTCGTGAG
The DNA here is from genome assembly GCA_964023275.1 of Norana najaformis. Taxonomy (NCBI): domain Eukaryota; kingdom Metazoa; phylum Annelida; class Clitellata; order Crassiclitellata; family Hormogastridae; genus Norana; species Norana najaformis. Next base: position 7,994,556 of record OZ029920.1, read on the forward strand.
TGTTTGACGAGACATATCCGTAGAAGCAAGGCCTGTCCGAAGTGTCTTTGCCTCATCCATCCAGTCAAGCCTTCGACAAACATCAGGTAGAAATCTTCACCTTTACCTTTCGGAATATGCCGACTGATTATATAGTATTATACTTCTGCTGCTATCCCTACGCTCGTGTGTGAATGTTTATACCTGTCTCGTTGCTCGCCTCACACCTGGGCACGCACACACACACCTACACACACTCACACACACACGTATACACACACCTGTTTTGCATGCACATGTGTGATTGCTTTAAGTACACCCAATTAATTACATGTATATATGCATGTGTAAGTATGCATGTATATATGTGTATGTATGTATGTATATTGTGCCATCAGTTGATGCCTTGTGCTTTAGACACCAGCACATTAGACGTTACTAATTATTATTTATTATGTATTTATGTATATATGTATGCATGCATGTATGAATGAATAAATGAAATTAATGAGCCATGTGTGCACAGTATGTATGTATCTGGAAATTTTTATAGCACCTTTAAAAGGTGCTGAGTGTGAATGGGGGTGGGTTCCTAATCACAAGTTTACACACGTTTAGTAATATTTTGATGACTTGGATGTTAATTGTTTTTTTTTCAGATCGGATTTCATCTTGCAAAGACTTGTCTATAAAATGTTACCAGGTTTATTTCAGAGTAAGTTTTGTAATGTTTCTTTTCCTCTCTTAAATGACAATAAATTTAATTTCTCCTTAGAAATTAGTTATTTCTTAGTCATTTATTTCTTCTTAACTTCAGTTACACCATTCTTCATCTCTGTTCTTGAAGGTAATATCTGTAAAGAGCAACACTAGTGTGGTTAGAACGTTCACAGACATAAGTGTCTGGTGTAACAGCACCTTATATTTAGAAACCCTTGGCTTTGTCCCTAATCTTGTACATTTTACTCTGGAATATAATGAAATAAAATTATAATTAAATTTTGTCTAGAACCTCTCAAAACTGCTCTCCAACATTTTTTACTAGTAGTTATTATTGGCTGTTTTTGTTTTTATTGTTTTTAATTAATTGGACAGCTAACACAGAAATTGAAAATAAATAGCAGTTGGCCATCGTTTTAAGTAACAAGAACTCATCATCCTGTGCACTTCAGTCATTTGTTTTTTCCAGTCGTCTTGTTTATTCAGTCATTTTGTTCATTCAGTCATTTGTTTATTCAGTCACTTGTTCATCCAGTCATTTGCTTATTCAGTCATTTGTTCATTCAGTCATTTGCTTATTCAGTCATTTGTTGGGCCTTTCTAAAAACCTATTGAAAGCACTGTTTAAAGATATGCTACATGATCTGTGTGCTGCTCAAACATGCCCTATATATATATTGAATATATGTATAAATACAATATATATATACAATATATGTGATAGTTGGTCCACGTGTTATGTTATGTTAATTATATATTTTCCCATTATGAATGTTATGTTAACATATCTTGGCATCTTGTAAATGCACAGTTGAACTCCAAAGACAAAGAAAACAATTTCTCATTACATCAGAGAAAAACAAAGGTATTTAAACAATATACAAGATCACTTCATTGGTTATCGTTGCCACCCTTGCTTTGTCATCGTCTTCAGGAAATTCATTTCAGCTAAGGGCCATACAAATCCGGATTTGATCAGAGTTTTGATTTGATACCTCGAACAACTATTGTTATTATTATTTTGCAATTATTACATACGTAAGTTTGGTAAGTCTGAGGCACAAAACAATTGTGAGTGAAGGACTTGCTCAAGGTCCCTACACAGTAACTGTCTAAGGGAAGGCTTGAACCCATACTCTCTGTGTTACAAGCCAAATGCTCTATCCAGTTGGCTTCTGTGTCCCATTATCAGGTACCATGCCCCATGAAACTTCCTTTCCTGGAGTAGGTTACACTTTGCCTAGTGAAATGGGATTTTGGAATGGGATTTTGGAATGGGATTTTGGAATGGGATTTTGCTTAGGAACGATCATAGATTGATGTCTTGTGGATTGGAATAACAGAGCCATAGAAGTTTCTAGACTAGATTAAATTAGACTTATGCTGTGCAATTTTACTAACTAGTAATTATTAAGTTACTAAGGAAGGTGATTTCTTTCAGATTCGGCTGCAGTGAATAGAAAAAAGCGAGAGTTTGACAAAACATCAGCCATCTTTACTGGAAATGAAAACGTCAGCATATGTCTTCAACACAGACCAAGGTTATTATAACTATTAGTAAATACAAATTTACACTGATATATCTTTTTGTCTCAAAATAGCAGTTTTATCTTAAAAATTAGGGAATTAAAAATTAAACAGTATTAGAATTAAAATTAAGAATGTAAAAGGACAGACTGCTAATTTTTAAAATATTTTTTTTCAAATTGTTTATTTCTTATTTAGTTACATTATTTCATTTTTCACAAATTTTTATCTTCTGCAATTTTGTTTAAAATGATAGAATTACATAAAATAATAGAACTACATATTAGAAACTTTGCCAAATTGAATTTATCAGGATATGCAACACGTTGCCATTGTGGGACACCTTGATATTAACATGTTCCTCTGTTTGTCACTGAATGCAATGCAAACACTGTCCTTGTATTGTACACAAGGCCTATGCAAACACGAACTTGTATACGTGAGACAAATATGAAATGTTTTCCAACTGTATGCGCACAGTGTATAATTAAACTAACAGTGTGCAGCGGTACAAATTGAAATGTTTTTACCGACAGGCTGCAGTTGCAGAGAATTAACATTTGTATTTTAATTCCTCACTTAATTACTTCCTAAAATTTCCTTAAATTTGCTAATGAATGTTCATGTACCGCTTATTCATATGCATACATTCGTAAAATGGCTTAAGACCAATTTGTCTTGGTTTTATTGTCTGACCATTACAACTACATTCATGCATATAATTCTTTGCTCATTTGATGATATGGCATGTTGACAAACGCAGTACTTACTCACTTACTCACTCACTCACTTACTTGCTTACTTACATAAAACAGTAACGAGTCTTTAAGACATAGCAAAAATTGTGTAATTAATTTTTTATATTTCATATTTTTAGCTATAATACATTTCTCTTTTCTTATTTTCAATTTTTACCATCGAATAATAATGTCGTTTGATCATCCTAGGAGAGTTCCAAAGTTAAGTGTACTGTGCCACATGGCAAGAATTTCACCAATCACCCAACATGTGACAGGCAATTTTACATGATTTCTATTAATTATTTGCTACTTTCAGTTCCACTATTCAGGACGAAAGAGAATCACAACCAGTGAGTTAGATTCATCTCGTAACTCTTGACTCAGACGTTATGCGGAAAATATTGAGACTATGTTCATGTATGTTTCGTTATGACCACATAATCAGCCAAAATTGACTGACCCCAGCTTCGCAAGCCCCTTCTTTTACGCTTCTCATTTTGCAGACAACTGATGACTTATCCTTTTCCAGTTACCTGCAGTTTTGAAGTAAATTTATGAATTACTGTGATATAAATATCTGATTAAAATGATTAATATAGATAGACTGTGGCTGATGATTATGGGTGCAAGTTATGATGATGATCTTCATCATCACTGGTTTGTCTATTTAAATGGACATTTAAGTCGTATTGTACAATTTTAATGATATTCATTTTGCTGTTATCTTTTTGTAGGATCTTGGTCCTCGCTACCTACTCTGTCCGTCGGCTGCTAGAATCGAAATTCTCAAGAGGTTCATCGAAAACAAGTTCAGCCTCAGCCAAAAGATGGAGGCAAGATCCCTCATAATGAGATAATGAATGTGTATTTGTGTGCGTGTGTATGTATCTATGTGTGTGCTTGCGTCTATGTGTATGTTTATGCGTTTGTGTATGTGTTTGTGGGTATACATGTATATATGTGTGCATGCATGTATGTATTTACTGGCATGTATGTATCAAGACACTTATATAGCACCTTTTAAATACCATTTATACGCTTCGTTTCAGATGCATCACTTCCTCTGGCTGTAGTTTTGCAAATCTTGAGGGATCCTTTCTACTTTGGGTAGATGATAATGGTGATGATGATGATGACGACAATGGTGATGATGATGATGATGACAAATGCATTTCAGGTAAACATCTTCTACTTGGATCATCTGCTTGTTGATGACTACAAATTGATTGACGTTGCATACATCTACGGCTGGGATCAGGTAGACTTGACTAATACCTAATCTAATCTAGTCTGACACTTCTGAAGTGCGATTACAGATTTACGAGTAAATCATCATTTGACAGGCCCAATCACATTCTGAATCACCTTCCTTTGAACTGAATTCATTGAGGTCCAATGCGGCAGGATCAATTTCTTTATGCTTTTTCATCACCTTCACTTATGTTTCAGATCAGTTGATATAGCTCTCTAGTAAAGTTTTGCTGTATCTTTCCAGCTGTGCTGAGTTATTGACGATAGATAATCCTGCCTGGTTGGGGCCTGAGTAACAAAATGACCTTTGTGACCTTTGGCTCTGACTTTTGGGCCTCGTGCAATTTAGCACTCAGTAAATATCAATTAACTCTCATTCTTGAATCTTATCACAGCTGAGAGCATTAATTTGACTTCCGATTTCCTCTTTGCATTGGTTCACTGATTCATCCGTTGCTTTGTGAAGGTTTATGCCTGATACACGAATATTCAGTTTGCTCTCAAATGTGCAAAATACCGTATGTAACATAAGGTAATGTTTTTGCAGAATTAAGTAATACTTGCAAGTAATTAGTCAGGAGAACTGTATAAGTTCTGCTCTCCAGTCACTGGTGAGTCTTTATTTAAATAAGTGTCACATGATGTCATTTGAAGCAACCATTTGTTGGGTCACATGATGTGTGGACACTGTAAATTGCTTTAGTATGAAGGTATCCCAAAATCTAGGGTATCTATAGATCTAAGATAGCCTGCTATAAGCCAGAAAGTGAACGGCAAGTTCTGCGTCATACTGTACCCCGTTCAGCACCTAGGGCTTCGTCCTAAAGGACCAAAGAGCAGGAAATGAACACCTTGTCTATATTCCACTGGGACATGGGAGCTTTACTTTAAGATAGCCTTGTTTCATTGCCTTTAAGAGGTCCGATAACGGCGCTATATAAATATGCTGATTTGCAGATGTACATCTATTGTGTTGTTGTTTTTAAAGGTGAATCCGATGGTGCTGAGTTACAGCATCCTGCAGTTGAATCCAAGCGCTTTGGTTTTCCAGTACTCGTCTCTCGTTACAACGCATCACTGCACCAAGAATTCCACAGCTGGAACTAAACCTTTTCAGGTATCAACGACATCTACGACAGAATCTCAGTCGTCCCTTAAGTCAATTTCAGCAGGTACTGTTGCTGCACCTTCTTCGTCACCAGGTGGCAGGACAAAACTAGCAACGGCTTCATCGTCAAATGCAGATGTAAGCACAGTTGGGGAAAATAACTATTGTTCTGCAGGTGACATGAAGGTTGCTCAATGTCACTCCATGTCAGAGGTGACTGGTCGGAAAAGAGGGCGAAAAAGAAAGAAAAGCCCACGCTGTTCCAGTTCACCATCTCCAGTTAAGAAACGATTCTGTGTTAGAGATGATGGACCCGGTATCAGAAAGACGTTTCTATCTGTGAAGGATCGCAATGGAGAGCCACAGTCTCTTCAGAAACCTCTAGCTGTTGATTCTATGTTGTCTGTGCAAAATTCTCATTCCTCCAGAGCTTCATGCATTGATACATCTGTATCGTTAGCGCCAGAAAGCACAAAAGAAAAGGTGGTTCAAAACCACGACCCTTTGTGTAGTGATGCTTTAACAATGGTCATAAATGCTGACCAGGTTTCTGTCTGTGTAAATGCGTGTGGGTCGAAGAATACAGACTTAAATCAAAGCCACGTCACATTCAAGGACGCCGTTTTGGACCGGCAGAATTGTGTGATGTTTAGTGGTACAAATGATACTACTGCATCTGATGGGATGAAGACAAACATCTTAGGATCAGCTGATAGGGCAGAATTGGGGTTGGATAACAGAACTGATTTTGAGGGTATAGTAGTTGAGGGTAAAGATGCATCCTCCCCTGAAAACAATGCAATATTAGAGCCAAATAAATTGGCATCAAGTAGGGAGAAAAAACTGATTTCAGAGTTGAGTTCAGTCTCACACTTATCGAATAGTCTTCTGAAATCTGCTCCTCTGAATTTGGATAATATCAGTGCGGTGTCTACTACCGTCAAAACAAAGACTGTTGATGATACCGCAAACTCAGGTGGTTCTGAGATCTGCGTCGCACTGAATACCAACACAGCGGCACTGGAAAGAGATGAGACGCAATTCCTCGAAGCGGATTCCTCGATGCTTCCGGCCACTCCTTGCACATCCAGAGTTCATGGTCAGACCAGCTGCAGCCAGATGGCGAGTGAATCATGTGAAACGGTTGCAAGCGACGGATTCGGAGGCGGCCAGAAGGATGCGGTCTTATGCCCGCAGTGTGGTCGAAAGGCGGGATTCGTGGATGGAACCAGCGTCACTAGCACAAGTAGCAGCATCAGATGTCATCACTGCCTCTCCTTCAACACATCCATCACGGTTTTCATCAACCACGGTCAGGGAAGAAATGATCCTGAAGAGCGAATCGAGTTTCTGACGAGCCAGTCGCCGTACGAAGAACCCCAAGAACGGACCCGTATTCCAGAAGTACCGAAAGGTCACATAAACGACCCAGGTGGTGGTGGTGGTGGTGCTGGTGGTGGTGCTGGTGGTGTTGCTGGTGGTGGTGGTGAAGATTTCCGGGCAGACCTTATACCCAAAGTGGAATGTCTGGATGACAATGACCTTCTGACAGGACTGAACTGTGGCCTCGGCAATCATTGGGATACGACAGGTTCCCAACTAAAGCATCCCTCCCCCTCGGCAGTGTCCACTATCAATGGGCGCCACTACCAACCACCTGCTAACCCCAACGACCTTTCAGGCCTCCAGACAAAGGCCATGTGTCAATCGGGTTACCAGTCAACCGTGCCCTCTAACGGTTCGCCATCACGTGTCTTCTACCCCTCTGACTCATCTCCGGCCGTCGCAGGCTCTGCAGCCGCGGTCGCTGCCCGGGCCGGGTCATCGACTGACAGATGTCCAGCGGTAGCAGCGGTCAGTGTCCCGCTGACCGGAATTAAGTGTGGACGAAAACAAAAAAGTCTTGAGTCCATTATTCGTCAGCTGCAACCCCGGCAGATGTCGCCTGCAACTGCGGGCGCCGATTCACCGAAGCTCTCGCCAAAGGCGCCACCATCGCCTCCCCAGAACCGGAAGCCAGGTGTACAAGAGACCCCAGTGAGAACGCCACCCACCCACAAGGAACCATCCATCGTTGAGGACCGTTTGACTCTGAGGGCAACCGCGGAGGAAGGTAATGGACAGCTCTGGTCAACAGAAAACCAGTCACTTCTTCGAAGGACCTTGGCCAGTTCCTGTAGAAATTACCAGGTCGCCGCTGGCCGATTTCCAAATCCGGAAGTGAGGCTTAGCACAGGTCCATCTACTGATCAGGCGCCGTACAGTTTCACAGCTCCACCTATCAAGAAACTGAAGAACATGTTCGATGGCCTGGAATCGCCAGGTTACCCTTACCGGCTGAACGGGCCAGTGTCGAGGGGCGAGAACAGACGTCTACCTCAATCCATTCCGACCACTGTTACCCCCACTATGGGAATCAGGGATACAAGAGCCGTGGGGGTTAACTGCTTGCCGTCCCATCCAGACACAGTATTTCAAGACAATCACGCCTATGGCACGAGCAGACGATATCCGACTCTGGCTGTGACGTCGGCGAACGGCTTCGACGCGCCTCTTGAACTCACAACTAAGGAGTCACGTGACCGGAAGCGGCGTGAAACGGCAAAGAAATCGGACGGTGACGTGTTGCGTACGTCATTTCCGCTTATCGACAACAGGCGATGACTGTCGAATTGGACACGAAGTCCGTGAAAAAGTGAATATCTAGTCGGTTTTTTGATAGAGTTTACAGACTTACTTGGACTGCGAGAAAATGTACACTTTCTAGTAAGGGTAAATGGGTAACAAATACGCTATAGAAGTTATGACTTTCTGATACAAGCCGAGCAGATGAGTGTGAATTATGACTGTGGCTTTTACTTCTTCAATATAGACTTGAGACAAAATGCATTGATACGAACTGGTTTTCAATAAAATATTTAAGTTTTTTACTTTCTAAAGCAGCAGTGACTTGATCAATTTAGATTGTATAGATCGTGATCGTAATCCCGAGATTTCTACAGCGCCCAACGAAAGCCACGTCACAGGTGCTCAGTCAAGACAAAATCGATAGGCAAAAGTGTTCGGTTCCAAGTCGAGATCCAAGAGTCAGGCAGAGAGACAGCGTGGCAGCTACGGTGGGTGATGTTTGGGATTGGAACGGAAAGAGGGATAAGAGGAAGAAGGGGGGTAGATTATCCCAAAATTGTTACCTACCAAGTGTTCAATCAGTCCACGATTCCCATCACAGTTTGGGCCAAGCCACTGAGTTGGCCCCAAAGAGCTTGTGATGAGGGTTACCAAAAAAAAACTTATTAAGTAATCAGAGTAACATGGGAAACTATTAAAAACGATTATTAATACCCTAGGAAACTAAGAAAGGGTTGTAAAATCTTTGGTAACTAAAAGGGGGCTTTAAAAATCTGGGACACTGAACGAAGTCGTCATTCAGGTTGTTCTTCAATATAAGACAATAGCGAACAACATATAATGTCAACGTTAATCAGCTCCTTGATCACTTTAAATGTAAGTGTACACGTTGCTCTGTAGCGACCGTACGGCCTCGACCCTGCTTTTAAAGATTTCATCTGGTGAGGTCCTTCACCACCGCTGCCCGTTTGAATGGGCCCCACGCCATTAAAGGTTTAAGGTCCCGTATACAGTGTATGCATTTATTAAATATACTTAGCGGAGGGTGATATTCATTCCTAGTAGTAAATATACTGTGGCGGGATGTTTATGTAGGAATCGCAATCTCGAGATTTCAACAGCGCCCAAAGAAAGCGAAGTCGCGTGAACCATTTATTCACAGGCGCTCAGTCAAAACAAAATCGATAGGCAAAAGGGTTCGGTTCCAGGTCAAGATCCAGGAGTCAGGCATTCAGACAGTCGGACGGCTACGGTGGATGGTGTTTGAAATTAAAGCGAGGAGAGATAAGGGGAAGAGGAAGCAGTGTCTTTCTTTCAGAGGGTTTTGAAAACGCCATGTAAATACCGTATATGCAGACACACGAATACCTACGAACTTTGGCTGTTGTTGAGGTCTTTCACCCTCGCCGTTGCTATGTGTAGGTGGGGTGGGTAAGACAGCAACCCAGTTGCAGCGTTACCTTGGCTCCAACGCAGTCAGTTACCGCCTCTCACGACCTTTAACCCCTTCACCTAGTGTTGGGTTATCTCCTTCCAACCTTGCTCTCCCTCCCTCATCTCGCCCTCGCCTCGGGTCTATAATTCATACCCTTACGGCTGTCCCACTGCTCGACTGGTTTAGTCCGAACTGGACCAGAGTCACACACACCCCGCTGGCACAGCACTATGATGACCTACAACATAGCCACAGAGCCACATACAGACAGTAGTCACAAAGCCACATACATACACCCTCAAAATCACAAATATAGCCACAGTCACATTCATTGGCCAAAGAGCCGCATACATATAGCCACGAACCCACATGTATAAATCCACAAAATCTCATACACAGTCCAAAAGCTACAAACATATAGCCAAGAAGTCACATATAGCCATAAAGCTGAATACATATAGCCACGAAGCCACATACTTATAGCCATAAAGCCGCATACATATAGCCACGAAGCCACATACTTATGGCCATAAAGCCGCATACATATAGGCACGCAGCCACATACTTATAGCCACGCAGCCACATACTTATAGCTATAAAGCCACATACTTATAGCCACGCAGCCACATACTTATAGCCATAAAGCCGCATACATACAGCCACGAAGCCGCATACTTATAGCCATAAAGCCGCATGCATATAGCCACGAAGCCACATACTTATAGCCATAAAGCCGCATACATACAGCCACGAAGCCGCATACTTATAGCCATAAAGCCGCATACATATAGCCACGAAGCACTATACGTGTTCTCAAGGCAGAATGATATCACAAGATATCCGTCTGGTCAATAGCGCCACCTTAGAAAACAACTATTAAATGATACACTATTGATGAGAAGAGCAGAGGGCGAAGGAGTGGACTCCTTGCCCTGTGACAGATGGTCCGTCCGTCCATCCGTCCGTCCGTCTGTCCGTCTGTCTGTCTGTCTGTCTGTCTGTTCAACATCACCTTCCAGCCTATGGAAGAAACTGGTGTAACTGCGATGCCTATGTCCGCTTCGTCTAGGCTGGTACATTTATCACTGTGTCGCAGAAACGAAAACTAGAGGCTTCGGTTTATACAACGCAGGCCAAGTACAGCTGCCGTATGACTAGCCATAGACATCTCTATAATTTTGCTAATTTATGCAGATGTCTATGGATTAGCTCTGGCCTGAAATCAATACTCCTGGGCCGCCAGCCGAACAGACGCCGAGGAAGTGGCCTGGATTATCGCCAGGAAACAGCCTTCCGCCCGAGTCGATATCGGCAATCACCATAATTTATACAGTAGTATTAAATTAGCGCCGAAAGAAAGGCTCTTAGTCATCGTATTCGCTCCGCCTGGTAGATGAATATTAAAATTAGCTACCCTACGATGCATGCACGCTGCAGGAGTGAGCTCCGCCCTTCTTCTGCGCATCGTCTTGGCGTATGCGCTGCGGCCCAGTAGGCAGAGCGCAGCAGGGCGCATTCAGCGTATCTCTTGCCAGCCAAGACGCTTTGACTCCGCCCTCTTTGGCAGAGCGCTTGGTGGCTGGCTGGCTGTGCCTACTCACGCCTGATACTCCACTCACTCGCAGTGAATGCGCGCGCGCGCAAGATAAGTCTGCGCAGATCTCTATTATTTGAAGGCTTGCACAAACAACAGTTGAGAGGAAGTACATATGACAGTATTGGTAACACCCCAAAAATTACGCCTTAGCTAACCGTTACGCAGAAAAAGCTGCACTGTAGAGCTAAAGGTTGCCACGAGGCTAACTTGTTTACAGTATCTGTTCGGCGCAGTTATCTTTAGCGCATCTGGTTAGAGTCTAGACGGAACTGGGCCAAGTACAGCTGCCTCAGGCGAAGGCGAATTTCCCATTAATAATTGGATGCTTGAGGCTGCGTTTGCCATTGGCGCCTGACTTGGTTGGAGCGGTGCCAGGAGGTGGGGTTTAAGGGCCCCACAGATAGTGTGCCAGCTAAGGAGGTGGGGTTTAAGGGCCCACAGATAGTGTGCCAGCTAAGGCTGCGGTTGTGGGACTTATCAGAAATTTCTAAGACTTGAAAGCGGTCGTAAAAAAGATAGCTGTCTCAAAAAAGTCGTCAACAATTTTTTTTGCTTTGCAACACCTTAATCAGGGCAAATCATCCTCTTTTTTGTAAACTTCTGGATTTGATGGGTCCAAGCAGTGGCGGCTCCAGGATGGCTTGCGTGTGGGGGCAAGGGCATTTCTAAAGGGGCATCATATCTGGCAGTCCACCATGTACGGGTCAGGTCTGAGGGGCGCCGGCTCATAACCAAGAGGGGCGGGTGGGGGCAAACCCCCACACACTTATAGCTAAATCCGCTACTGGTTTCAAGTTTGCCAAACCTGGATGAAGATTTGAGGGAAATTGCCGCAAACAGGTTTCCTGTATAGTCTTGCAACATGTCAGAATATTAATTCTGCTAGTTCTTGTGTATAAGCTTACCTTATAATTGACTCAGTTGACCCCAAACGGAACCCAATTATGTCGATTTCTGTACATATGGGAGGACCCGGGATTACTTAAGCTTTGTTCAATGATATTAGTAATTACGCACCATACTGAACATTATTAATCTTCTGGTGTCCAATTACTTTTCCGCTTTTCCGGAGTAATATATATATATATAGATATATATATAGATATATATATATTATATATATATTATATATATATATTATATATATATATATATATATGTGCTGGAGTAATCTATTTATATAATCTGAATCGATATATAATAGAGTAATCCAGGAAAGCAATCGGGCACAAGAAGAATAATATTGCTCAATATGATGCGTAATTACAAATATCACTGAACAAAGCTTAAGTAATCCTGGGTCCCGCACAGACACTGTTATTATTATTGATTAGAAACTTCTAGAGCGCCGGTGTCTAATGCACAAGACATCAAATTTAAGCCACATTCAGGTGAATATCCAAAAGATTAGTTCACTAAGACAGAGAGGTAGATTATATATATATATATATATATATATATATACCTGTGTATATATACACACATGTGTATATATACACTTCTATATATACACGGTAACCTTACTGCTTATCCATATCTTATAATCTTCCGCCTTCCTCAGCATATAAATAAATTACAGGTGACTTAGCATTTGCTTAAAATAAAAAAGAAACTCACTTTTTTGCAAGAAAATATAATAACCCAGTTCAGAAATCTGATAAGTAAAATACAGCAACGTATGCAGTACAATCAAGGTTCGATTTGCGGTGAAGAAATAATCTGAAACAGATGAAGAAAATGTAGACCTACCCTCACTGGAAGACAATCTGAATCGATAGTAGACGGCTCTTCTAGTATACTCGTACAAAACGCACCTTCCAGTATATAGTCGTACAAAACGCACCCTAAGTACGGTAGGCCTATAGAACACATTTTGCTGCTATTTGATTGCGATGGACGGTTGATGTCAGCTCTGTGATTTTCTTAGTGTTTAAACCTAACCCGTATCTATTTTTTCAAACCTTGATGCGGTACATTGGTGTTAAATTATACAATACAACACACAAGTCCAGATGACTGAACCAACCAAAACAAAAGCAAGTAAGTAAGTAGCCTCTGTTAGAATCTGACTAGCGCGCATGCGTAGCATACTTCAGAGATTTGAATCTCGGTCTAGTAAGATCCGTGCATGGGGACCACACACGGCATGGCGCCAAGTCAAACGGGCAGCGGTGGTGAAGAATCTCACCCGATAATTTCATTCATTTCATTCATTCATTCATTCATCGAGGCTATAGAAAAGGTGTACATTTATATTTAACATTGTATAGATCAATTCCATATATCATAGTTAAACGAGGTTAAAACACGGGCAAAAATACATGATTAAGTATAACTTAAGACCAGCATGCAATATCAGTTTAAGCAACCGGTTGAAAAATGCAGTGATTTAAATCAAGTATAATAGAAATACGACAGTTCAGGATCGAAAATTCGGCAAAAGCACTTCAACTTTCTTAGTATTCTGGTCGCTGTTATCTGCAAAAGAACAATACAGTCCTCAATACATAGAATTGTTTTGTTTCAGATAAATGTATAACCAGATTAGGTTGATTGTCTGCGCCAACGCCTTTAAAGGCTAACTGTTCACGGTGCTCATAGATAGAAAGCATGCCGAGAAACATGTTGAACTATTATTATTATTTCTGCATTTATTAGGCGCCGCTAGCTAATGACTATACATCTGTCGATGGCACCGAGAAATTGTGAATGAAGGACTTGGTCGAGGTCCCTATATACAGTAACCGTCTCAGAGGAGGCTCGAACCCGTACTCTCCGCGTTACAAGCCGAGCGCTCTATCCAGTATGCTACCGTGCCCTATAAAACATATATCTGGTTAGTTGGCTGACTGCTGTGCTTCGAGCAAATATTACACCAGCCAAACAATGCCCAAGGAATGCAATACAACAATGACGATACATAATAAAACAATACAGTATAGAGAACTGTAAGATACAATGCCATACAAATCATACAATACTATGCACCCCGCCATACTACAGCGCAATAAAAAGCATTACTTTGCAGCATACAAAATATATAAAAAGCAAGAAATACTTTGAAGTGGGCCTAAATACTTTACAACGGGCCTTGTAAGGCATTAAGATTCGATTTTTGCGATTTTGATAAGTACGTTAACATTTGAATTTTGTGATTTTGAAAAATCTTAATATGTATTATACAGTGTTTTTTCGGATGGAACGCTCCCAAACGGCGTTCGGGCACCTTTTTTCGGCTAATAAAAAATAATTTAGTTTTAAAAAAAGAATTGTGTTATTAACTTATTTTAATTATGTAATATAATATAGCTTATTTTAATTCAATTTCAGTGTGTACAACTTTACACTGTTTTCAGTGTTTATTGAATGATAAAAATAATGAAATTTTAGCACAAAATTCCATAATTGTTCAGTTCCGGAACCTTTTTTCTAGAAAAAGCGCTGAATATACAAGTTTTTGCGCCAACGTTATTTTCAGTGACAAGCAAAACACCATGCGTTACGAATGGAGAAAAGCCATTACTAACTCTTCCCGATTTTAAAATTAGAAATTAAACATATATATTATCTTATGGTGTTCTGAATGTTCTTATTTTGCGTGGCCTAGACTTCGGAACTCTCTCCATGTGTCTGTTCGTTCTATGCAGTCGCTCAAATCTTTTCGTTCGCAACTTAAGATTTACCTTTTCCAAATTCCTTATCTACCGTAGGCTGCCTCTCTGTCTCATTGGACTGATCTTCTGGTTATCAACCTGACTGTGCCTTGGCTGTCTCTCCGTCTGATTTTTGGATCTTGATCTGGAACCGAACTCTTTTGCCTATCGATTTTGTTTTGACTGTGCGCCTGTGAATAAGTTGGTTCCCCCGACGTGGCTTTCGTTGGGGCGCTGTAGAAATCTTGGAATTACGATTACGATTACCATTGGCTTTGGTGAGTCCTCGTTTGTGCATTAGACACCGGTGCGTTAGAAGTTACTACTTACAACTACAATTATTTCTTGTTTGCATGTAGTCAAGAAACAACATGTACCATGATAGCCAAGACTGTTGCGTCACACTGGGCCCAAATCTAGCCACCAATCTTCACTAGTGGCACACTGCGGGTCAGCTCTAGACTTTAAAAAGTGGATGTCCTGGTAGGTTATATCAGTCTAACCTTATTCACTGCAAATTTGCTCTAGCAGTTCTTCTCGGATCAGATCGATCGAGCTGGACTTGTCCACTATGAAGTATGTGACGTTTTTCTAAGCCAATCGAAACACTTGAGACTAAAGTACATGACTGAGATGCGCGATTGTCGAAATGTAAATGTTAATATAGACGTTTTTCTATAGCGACAGTATGGCTTCGACGCTGTTTATTTTTCAATGATTTAATCGGGTGAGATCCTTCAACATCGCTCCCCGTTTGAATGGGCCCACACCATTTAAGGTCCCGTGTACGGTTTAGTGGTTAGAGTGCTGGACTATCTAGCGAGGGGTTAGGGTTCAAACCCCCGCCAGGGTATACAGATAGATGTTAAGAGATTTCCGATCCACTTGCGCCCTGACGAACTCAGCTAAAACTAAGCCCAGATATCGAGCTCTTGTCGACAAAACCTTGTAATTGTAATTTGTAATATAAAACGTTTATTGAGCATCGTAAGTAACGAGCTACTCTCACGAGGTGTTTACGTTATCAAGGTGTATAACTTATCAACGTAGTTACGTTGCGCAAGCGCAAGATTCAAAAGAGTTCAGTAAATAAATCCTGATTTGGCTGATAAATCTTTCATATTGTATGATCATTCACCGTTGTCGGAAGACAGTCCGCTTTCATTTCAGTATAATATTGTTATTATCGTCGTCGTCGTCATCATCATCATCATCATTTCTGCATTTATTAAGAGCCACTACCTAATGACTAAGCACAAGTCGATGGCGCTGAGCAATTGTGAGTGAAGGACTTGCTCAGGGTCCCTACACCGCAACCGTCTCAGAGGAGGCTCGAACCCGAACTCCCCGCGTTACAATCCGAACACTCTAACCCACTCGGCTATCGTGCTTCACTCCGAAAGTAAAGTAACACTTGTAAGTAACTGTAACCATTAAGGTAATAGCGCTGTAAACACCTTACCTCATGAGGAGGCGATGATATGACCTTCGCAAGTTCCTCCACACGCTTGTCTGTTGTTACACGACCACCTACACAACTACGTCGGCGGACTGGAGATCGAAGATCGCTTCTGCCAGCTTTTTAAACTCGACAGTGGGAAATCCATCGGTGATCAACTGCTGTTGTGGTCGTGTCCTCGGCTGATGAGGAAAAGACATCGGAGAGGAGGATTTTCAATGCACCTGACGTGTTCCTCCCGCCTCCTGGGTACACTAGTTTATCCACGGCTCATGATAACAACGAAGTCTTGTCTGAGTTGCTGCATAAAATGTGAACATGCTTGAGCTAGGTCTACTGGGACGAAGTAGCGCTATATAAGTGTTGGAGACGAATACACTGTGCATATATATATAGATGAATACCTAAATACAAAGGTTCATACATACATATATACACATATAGATACGTGCATATATATACGTGCATACATACATACATATACATGCATGCATGCATACATATACATACAGTATGTATACGTATAATACATACATGCATGCATGCATATAAAAATACATACATACAGTATGTACAATTGTACATGTAATATACATACATATATACATATATACATACACACATACATATGTACATACATACATTCATTCATACTATTCTATTCCCAGCAGGAGGCCAATAATGTTCACTCAAAAAACAATAGAAGCTCAATCTGCTATTTAACTTGTAGCAACAGCGCTGACAACTGAAATTGTAAAGTACCACATAAGTATCTCGCTACTTACAGCGCTATATAAATTGACATCATGACAATACGATTACTGCAAGTAACCTACCTGTCCAGATTCCATTCGACATGAGCCGCATCAGAGAATATGACGATAGTCACCCTCGTGTCATCCGGTCCAAAGATCAGGATGTCGATAATTTCGCGGATGAACTGAAGGTAGGAGTCCCAGTTAGGACAAGGAGAAGATGAATTACAGACACTTGTCGCTCCGTCAATGACGAAAACCAGGTCCAGCGGTTTAATACAATCTGATAATATTAGGTCAGTTAGCGGCAAACGTTACATGAAAAACTAATTCGATACCAACAAATTTTTTTCTACAGATTTGGAGGTTACAAAAAGTAGTCGGTACGGTTGAATCGTTCTGCGTGATCATGCGCGCGCCTCAGCCGAGAGATCCGTCTATATACTGCAGGACCTCGCTGATGCAGTAGGAGTGCATAAAAAGGTTCATAGACAAATGTATTTGCGGCGCACTGGCAGCAAGGCTAAATGTTGGACTTCAAAAGAAGATTTAATATATTTAAGATATAAAGATATTTCAGTATTACATAAAATATATGATAGCTTGATATTTAAGCTGTTTGGATCGCTTTAGTTTATTTCTAATATTGTAGCGACTTGTGTTTAAATTCCATTTAATAATTAAGTACTTGTTTATTTGCAAACACTCCCCACTGTCCAGAAAACGCTCAATCACAGCGGCGTTAGGTCAGTAATGGCCAAAGTTTAGGCAGCCGTGGTATTAAGAGTTTTCCTACTCGCGATAGGCCGTATAGGAAGCGGTACTTCGCACGATAGCAATTAGATACCCATTAACTAGTGCGGAATACAAATAAACCTAGTCTGAGCCGCACAATAAGGTGCACACAGAGGCAGGAGGTTGAAAAGGCTACCGCTCCAGAGTTACGAGATATAGAATGGTGGTGGTAGTTAAGAAGGAACACGAAAATGGAAAGACTATTGCCGGTTAAGAAATGACCCATGTTCTGAATATTCAAACGGCCGTCCCTAGGATGCTGCCCACCCGGCAACCGAGGAAGAGGCAGAGTTGGATCCTGAGACAGAGCTTTACTATATTGCGTCTCTTAAGGAAGCTGCCAATACTGAACCTTCTTTGGAAAGAACAGAGACTATGGCCAGAGATGGTACGGATGACCATTTGACGTTGGGGATAAAAGGGGAAGCGATGCATTTGGTTCTTAGCTCAAAACTGGGCTGGAGTCACCCCGCCCCGCGAAATTATGTACATACCTGCGACTGCTATATAGTATATTCAGTACGGTAGGCCTACCGTTTGCTGTCTGTAACATTTAATTAGACTGTCACCATTGCTTTATCATTAGCCACCGACGTTTAATAATACAGACATAATAGTTTGCATCTGTGTATCAAGAAATGACAGGACTATGTATTTTTGCTAATTGAAGAAATCTACATAGGTCTGCTCGAGATTAAGCTTCGTACGTGATTCACTAGATGTGGAAATGACTTCAGATACTCATCTGCATTCGTCCCGATGTGACCAGCAGCCAACAGGGCAATTATTACGAGAATGGCTGGCATTGTGCGGCTGTCAAAAAACCAGCAATTACGACCGATCTCTCACCAGCGGCTGCTTGAGCCAATGATTAGGCCTAATTCTCGCGTCAAGCATGCAAACCAGATAGACACACGTCCGTCTGAGCTTAAGATTCTACGCGACACTTACAGCCGAACTGCACCAATATTGAAAGACCCGAAATGTCCAAAACACCTGGTGCCATACCACAGTTTTGGGATGAAAAACGTGAAGGGGTACGCAATGTCGCCGTACTTGTCGGCAAACCTTGAAATGACTCAACCATGCGTTACCAGTGCATCGATCGCAGTATATCAGATTCACGCAAGCCCACAGCATATACGAAAATCTACAAAACCCAGATTTTTACATTTGTAAGTGTACCGAAAGGCAAAATCACAAGGCCCTTTAGCAGTACACGTTTCACTGTATTGACATAACACAAGCTGTTTATTAGATCTATTGACAGGTTGGTCGTGCGTTAACGCGTAACGTAGCCGATCATAAATTTCTGCAGATTTATTTGACCAGGGCAGGGCCGTCCCTATGCATATGCAGGTTAGGTAGCTGCGTACAGGTGGCAGTTGTAATAGAGTTTTTAAAATAAAATTTCTATAATTTTGATGTCTTTCGTTTTTATAATCTATGCATCGCCATGAATAAAGTTGCCACTGACCCAGTAACTAACTACCGGTATACATTCCCCGTATTATTTTCCCCCAAGGAATAAATGATCATTCGGGATTAAAAACTTATCGGAGAACAGGTAAAAACTTCTGGAACGGCTACTACTATTATTGTTTTTTTGCTCAAGGTATTTATGATCCCTCGGGGCTTAAAGAAAACGCTCCTGAGAATGAACTGTCCGGGTTGGCTGAAACTCGTCAAGTTTAGGCATATAGAAGGTGCTTCGGAAGCCGACAGCATTAAAACGTTGGATGGCAACTGACAGGCGTTGAAACAGATGACACGTCTCTCTTTTGTCACCAGAAACCAGAGTCAGAGAGTGCCCAAGCTCAGATATGAAAGTGAGCCCTGCGTTGTTAATTCGGCCTAGAGTTTCAAAAGCGAGGGGAACAAAATGAGATTGCTGCAGTATGGGTTATATTTTGATGTCTTTCTAGATGCTGCTAGTTCCGCTGCTCCACCGGCCGAGATAGAAGTACAGCAGCCAAATAAGAAGCAGCCAGGGTGTCATTCACAGTGACATCCCAAATCAGACCGCGACTATTAGACTATATTATTATTATTATTATCATCATCATCATCATCATTATCACCATCATCATCATTATTATATTTATTATTATTATTATTATTTTTATTATTATTATTATTATTATTACGTTAAATGTTACTATTATTCATTTAGTTACTATTATTCATCATTAGTATTTGCATAAGCAACACATTTTGCTGCAACAAATATAATTTCCAAACAAAGAAATCAGTAATTAGTACAATTTTTTAAGTTCACTGAGGAGCTACCCTACGATATTAAAGCACAAATTTATATATAGGCCTAGGTCTATCGAAATTTACCCCATGAATATGCACACAAAGATCATGCAAGCGTTTTTGTGATTACTGTATATCGCAAGCCTTTCGTACTAAATAGTTATCTACGCAAAAGCAGCTGTCACAATGTAACTGCAATGTCAGTTCAAGCATGGTTGAAGAAAACCTAGACAAACTAAAGAAAGATTAGACGCAAGTGTTGTTCAGAATCGAAGATTCTACAAACATCTCCAATGCACATACTTCGATCGCTTGTCATCTGCAACAGACACAACATTGGACTGGTTCATACGTTTAAAAATTTTCCGTAGCAATTGAGTTGAACCAGTTGGTACGGTGTCCAGTTATTCACATATTACACACTTTTCGGTGATATTACAATGAGCTTATAGAAATAGTGCATCCTCGTATATTAGAGTAGATTAGCTTAGCTTCATTGAACAGTATATTACATTCTTCCTTTAGGGCTTTCTAGAAGAAATTTTAAAATATCATCGTGGTCTGTTGTATTATTTTGACATAGAGCCTACAAGTACACTCATTCCTGCTAAGTGAAAGAGGGCTGCTGAACGCCTTCCCCAGTTCCGGTATGACTCAGATATTGCCGATGCCAGAAGGTTACGAAGCCGGCTTGAAAGGTGTTGGCTGCGTTCCCATTTATCTTTCCATCTCCTCAAACCCAGGCTCCCATGCCGCATTGTAAATTTCTCTTAGCACAATATCCACCTATTTGTCTCGTCTGGTCGTTGAGTTCTTCTCCTCTCCAAGGTTATTGTGGCAGGTGGTGATCAAAATTCTGTACATACAATTATTTTCTGACAAGATCTCGACGCTAGGACTTGAAGTTTTCTAACGTTCATTCCTCCAATGGCCTATCATATCCTAAATCTCCTCCACTGGATCTCAGTCTCTTCCAACCAACAACTCTGACTGAGATTCCTAATCTCATTTTTTGTCATCTTCTGATAAACAATGCGCCTTGGACGTTATTTCTATCGCCCTTCTAAAGGAATAGAATGCTTCGATGTCCCGGGCCCAATTATTACATCCATTGTCGTGCCGTGATACCGTGGTTACCTGATTCTTAAAAAGAAATCTCTTTCTCTGATGATCTATCAAACTACCGCCCCAGCTCTACTCTCAATTTCAATTCCAAAATCCTGAAAGAGTGCCTGTTTACCGCTCACAAATCACAATCACATAATCAGCTCCATAAATAACAGTAAAGTAACCGCTCTCATTCTTCTTGACCTATCTTCTGCGTTTGACACCGTTGATCGTAATATACTTTTTCACCGTCACAAACACTGGTTCCCTCTATCTGGTTCCGCTCTCAGCTGGTCTGTATCTTGCCTACGCGGTATAACCTATCAGATGCTGGTTGAGCTCAGCGCTTGTACGCAATAATGCATGCCACTAGTGACATTTCCAGTCATCTGAGCATTGCTGCTAATTGAAGAAGATCTTGTTACTAATCACATTTGACATAACTTCGGTTCGTGTAGAGAGCTTATATGAGTGACCAATTACTGTCACAAAGGCAGAGCAATATAATACAATCTAAAGGGGTGAGGTACGATACTGGCGCACATGTAATATAAATGGAGTTTACGATTACAATGTTATTACAGATATCATTATCGAATACTTATGAAACTTATTCCATTGACATTGACAACAATTTACAATTCCATTGACACTGCGAGCACTGCATTATCAATGTAGAAAAGCCGTCACAATTCCGAGTCTCGTTTTATTGAATATAGAATGGTCTGTTCTGCAGATTTCTGAAATTTTTTATCTCAGATTTTTGCGAAATAATTAGATGAGACGTGTATCTCACTCTAACCTTAAGTGGCCAAAACTTTCTCCACCAGTTTCTCTGTGATCGATTTGAGAGAACTGTATTGAGGGACAACGAAGTAAGTCTCGTTAACCTAAAAGAAACGTAGCATCCCAGATAAAGCCACAGGAAAGTCTTGGTGTTCTACACATTAATTTATGTTTGGGAAAGTGCATAGCTTAAGATCAAATGTTTCAAGAGAATTAAGATAAATCATTTCACAAGAGACAGAATACAAATAAGCAAACAAGATAAGCAAGAAAAGAATACAAGGTAACCATTATGCTGGGCCAAACAACACAAAATGATGCATTATATGTAAAATAACAAAATAATACTTTGAAACAATACTGTGACATTTAACTAAGATATCGGAACTGCAGGAAACTCTTCAACTCAAACGCAAAAGGTGATATTCATGATTACGGTTACAAGAACTACTGACAAAAACCCACTTCAATTCGGCTTTTGTCATAAAGTAAATCTGTATCATTAAGTCATACATGTATACACTATTTGATCTCAATCGCTTCTGAATCAAGCAGATCCTATCTTCTGGCAACGGGACATTATTCTTCTAATGACATCTTGGGACAACCCCTCTGACTTGACGCAGCGTTCGTGATAAAGCTGATTCATGCACTTAGCTTGAAAATAACGTTTTAGAACTTCTCAAGATTACGATAACGATTATTATGCGTTTGCCAGCAGACGTACATGTAAAACAAATAGAGTTTATGATTACAATGTTATCACAGATATCACTATCGAATACTTATGAAACTTATAGCTTCAATTCCATTGACGCTGCAACAAGTTAACTCTGTTGTAAGTAGAACAATATTTCAGATGAGTTTTGTAAATGATCTTGATGAATAAGTTTTTGCCTTTCCAGTTAGAACCAGTTTTAGATGGTCTCTTATTCTGTTCAAGTTCTTTGATGATTCTTTCTGTACTTTCGCTGCTTTAAAAATTATCTTTTTCCACGTTTCCTTGTATTTCATTATCTTTTATTTTTCCACTCAGTGAGGCACTAGGAAGATATCGGAAAATTTACAGCAGATGTGGTGGAGCCCGAAAATTTGTCTCTAAAAAACAGTCTACGTTAAAAGGTGACATTTTTTGTATATCTCACCTTGTTTGGAGGCGAAGATACACTTTGCACAAAGCTCTCGTCGCAACTTGCCCTAACGCAGACTATGAACAGTCTAGTTCCACTGTTCTTGATGGCAGTAGCCGCAGCATGCGCATCGCCAAAAGTAGCATTCGGAATCCCATCCGTGATGCCAATTGCTACATTGTGGACGAACGGCCTGTTCCCAGTTGCTAACGAGTAGACTTGAGGGATGAAGCCCAAGTTAACTGGCATCGTCAAGTCACCCCCTAGGTACGGTACATTCCGAATGGCCGACAACAACGAAGCCTTATCTGTGTATCTGCAGAGAACACAACAAAGCATGAGATAGGCCTACTGAGAACAACTAGCGCAACATAACTGCTGGATCATGCTGCATAACATGCTAACTGAAACGAAAACAGTGGACGTCACACATAAAATGCATACATTCATACATACACATATACATCCATCCATATAATACGTATGTACAATTGTACATTCATGTATGCATACACACATACATTACTCCATACACACGTATGTATGATTGTACAGTCATACAGACATACACACATACTTACATTGAAGTTAAGGAGCAGTACTGTTTAATTTTCTATAAAGTTTTTTATTTGATCCTTTCAAAGAGTTAAAATCAAACCAGTTGTCATCGTCAACCTACTCGTTGAACCCCCATAGCACCCGAGGCTGATCAGAGATCAAGAGGAAGGCGACCCTTGAGTTGTCCGGTCCAATGGTCAGGAAGTCGACTATGTCGCAGACGAACTGAATAATATAGTCCCAGTCTGGACACGGTTGAGCACCGCAGATAGTTGAAGAATCGTCAACGCCAATAAGGACGTCTAGCTTTTCTGTGCAATTTGATAAAAGAAATGTGAGCCACAAATGTAGAAGCTTCGCCGTGCAAGCCAAACAACAGTCAGTTTAACAACATTTTTGTTGTCTAGTATTTCGTTAGGTTATCATTCACACCTAGTAATATACCTCCGTGAGATTGAGACTTGCATGTTCTTCAATGGAAGAACATGCAATAGTGTAGTACAAAGTTAGCATATCAGATTGTCAATCGACAGGTTGCGGGTTCAAATCCCGGGCCAGCGAAGAGATATCTCGAGACGTCAATTACACGCGTTCAGATCACGAACTCAGCTGTAGATAAATATATTGATTGTACAATATCGACCTAGAAAACAAAGTCGCTACTAGTTCATACACCGGGCTGACTCTCGAAGGAGGCCAAAGGGGTTGCCTAGAAGCTACTTTCAACATCTTTATTTAAATTATTATTATTATTATTATTATTACTGCTACTATTATTATTAATTAGTTGTTATTATTATTATTATTATTATTATTATTATTATTATAATTATTATAAGAAATACCACACTACTACTACCACCACTACTACTACTACTAATAATAATAATAATAATAATCATAGTAAAAATAATTATTATTATTATCATTAATATTATTACTATTATTATCACTACTACTACTACTACTACAACTACTACTGCTGCTGCTGCTACTGCTACTACTACTTCTATTTTTTTCAGTCTTCTTCCTCTTATGCAACTCCTTTTTCAGTATTAATTTCGCATGCATACCTGCATTCGTCCCGATGTGACCAACAGCCAAAAAGGCAATTATCAACACAGTGGTCGGCATTGTACTGGTGTCATGTAGTCCAAAATTAATTGAAAGCGATTCCTTAACGTTACTTGTTGCAGTCAACAGATACTGAACACGTCAAGCGTATTCGACCAGGCTTCAGAATCTACAGAGCGCGTATGAGTGGACGTAACCAATAGGAAGGGACTCGAAATGGTCGAAACAGCTGGCGCAGTCTAATTTTTCCTAACCTGAAAAGATTCGCACCTGTTTCGAGCAGTAAGCAAGAGGCGATGCATTGGCCCCCTGTCGAATTTCAAATCGATTTCAAGTTATTCGTTTTTGGCCGAAATTCATCAGAGGTTTCTGCGTTCCTTTCTCGAGCAGGTATCGTGATATAAAGTCTCCTACAAACAGAGTCCACACACAGGTAGAATTATGCCTGCTAAGCGACTCTGTTTCGGAATCAATTGTCTTCCATTTTAGTAGAATTTTCTTAAGATTAACAAGATTGCTATATAAATAGCGACTTCCCTGCATACATACATACATAGATAAGCTTTAAAATGTAAATACATATTCCTACATACCGTATATAAATACATAGGCTACATATATATATCTACATACATATATGTTATAAATACATATGTACTAACATACACAAAATAAAGGCAGAGCAACAAATGACGAATACCAACAGATGCTTGAAGTTACTCCACCAAATGGCGCCAATGCATCGATCGCAGTTTCTCAAAGTCATAATATCATATCTTCCTATGGATAACACAGGTCTGCGATGAAATTTTTTTCTTCAAAGTAAATGGTGCTTCTTATAGATTTTTACACGGTCATTTCTGGAAAAATATTGTAAAAATTCTAACACATACAGTTTTGACACAAATTGGGATTTTTTGTTGGAAAGTTCAATTTTTCCGCAGAAATGCTATTTTACATTGAAAACACAATTACAAATACATGCACATAATGAAAAATATATTTTATTATAATGTGGTAATGAAGACACCCGAATTCTTGTTATGTTTTCATAAATGCGAAATTGAACCTCGGCCTGAAAGGGTTAAGTCCGGTTTTTACATTAACGACGTTAAAGGGTTAAGTCTGGTATATACATTTATGACTGTCATGGCTTCAAGAGGATGGTTTGACTGACAGGTTTTGTTATATCTGTGGCGAACTGTTAGTGAAAAAGCAAGAGCGGAAGGTCACGGTCTTTGTTGAGAAAGTGTATTT
The DNA here is from genome assembly GCA_964023275.1 of Norana najaformis. Taxonomy (NCBI): domain Eukaryota; kingdom Metazoa; phylum Annelida; class Clitellata; order Crassiclitellata; family Hormogastridae; genus Norana; species Norana najaformis. Next base: position 8,020,374 of record OZ029920.1, read on the forward strand.
TGCATACTTTGGTGTAAGGCTTGGAGACCAGGACAAGGCATGGGCCCCACATCGAGTTTGTTCCAGTTGCGTGGAAGGACTGCGCATGTGGTCTAAGGGTAAGGTGAAATCTTTTCGTTTCGGAGTGCCTATGATATGGAGGGAGCCCCGAAACCACAGCGATGACTGTTACTTTTGCTCGTGCAACATACAGGGATACAGCTTAAAAAACAAAGACATAATCTGCTACCCGAACCTGGAATCTGCACTGCGCCCTGTGTCTCATGGACCTGGCATTCCCATACCTTTGCCTCCAGAAAGCCTAAGCGATGTGAGTGGGCCATCGGGGAGTGAGTCAGATGGCAATTCTGATGAGGAATTTCCACACGACAGTGGTGAGCCCGAACTGTTTTCACAATCACAATTGAACGACTTGATTCGAGATCTGGCTCTTTCGAAAGATTCCGCTCAGTTGCTAGGTTCTAGGGTCCAGGAGAAGAACTTGTTGACTCCTGGAACTTCTTTTAGTTGGTTTAGAAACCGAGAGAAAGACTACGTGCCTTACTTTTCTCAAGACGGTGAACTTGTTTACTGCTCCGATGTTATCGGTCTGATGCAAATGTTCAGAGTTCAGCATGAGGCTCACGATTGGAGACTCTTCATTGACTCATCACAAAGAAGTCTAAAAGCTGTCCTTCTTCACAATGGCAACAAATACGCCTCTATACCGGTTGGACATTCCGTTCATTTGAAAGAGAAGTATGACAATTTAGCCTTTTTCCTGACCAAACTGAACTACAAGAAATACGAATGGACCATCTGTGGCGATCTTAAAGTGATCTCTATGATCCTTGGTCAACAGGGCGGCTACATCAAGCACCCCTGTTTCCTCTGCGAATGGGATAGCCGTGCTAAAGCCAAGCACTGGACTGAGAAGGTGTGGCCAAGCAGGACACTAAAAGTAGGAGAAAAAAACGTGCACTTCGAATCTTTGGTGGAGCCAAGAAAAGTACTCTTACCTCCACTTCACATCAAACTTGGCATCATGAAGCAGTTTGTGAAAGCCCTTCCAAAAGATGGTGATACTTTCAAGCAAGTTTCCACGGTTGTCAGAAGCGAAGCTGAAAGAAGGGGTTTTCGTCGGTCCTGACATTCGAAAACTCATAAGGGACGAGATATTTGATACCAAAATGAAAGAAATTGAGAGATCGGCTTGGCAATCCTTTAAAGAAGTGGTAAAGAAGTTTCTTGGCAACTATAGAGACAGTGACTTCAGGAACATCGTAGGAAACATGACGAAGAACTTGAAAGCCTTGAGTTGCTCAATGAGCTTGAAGCTCCACTTTTTGAACTCCCATCTAAGCTATTTCCCAGAAAATCTAGGTGCTGTCAGTGAAGAACAAGGAGAGAGATTCCACCAGGACATAAAGGAAATGGAAAGGACGTATCAGGGTCAGTGGAACGTTAACATGATAGCAGACTACTGCTGGATGTTGCATAGGGAAGAACCGCAAGCAGTGTAGAAGAGAAACAGTTCTAAAAGGAGCTTTGAAGGGAAGAAGAAAAGATATTATAAAGATTTCTGACTTCTCGGCACCTGTGACAAACATTTACAAATGAATGAATGAAAAATCCAGCTGAGTTCATTGTAACAATTTTTAAGTTCTTTGTAAATAAGCGTTTTCCACTCTGCTAGGTCTTCCTGGATGTTTGTCTTCACTTGTGGAAAAAACCGCACGTGATAGAGGAAAAACCCGTGCATGTTTGAATTCAGCTAACTGAATACCAATGCAAACACCTAAAACGGTGAAGAAAAAAATTGGAAACCATTAATATGCAGGCCTGTGTAATCGATGAAAACGATACATTATGAAAAAACGAGCTTACTGGTGACAGGTTAGTCAAGGGTGTCGACGACCATTCCGATTTGTCAATGATCGGGATACGAACCCTTGACTCTCTCTATTTGTTTCGTGGAGTAAAGTCGAAATAAGACAACAATCTTGCTTTTTCTAAATCATAATTTAAACGAACAGCTCAATCACAACATTACTTGAATCGCCACAGCTTCTGAACTCACAAATTCATCAAAGACATTTCTAACTCAATCTTTCATCTTACACATACTCTCTCTCTCTCTCTCTCTCTCTATATATATATATATATATGTATATATATATATATATATATATATATAAAACTCTTCGCGTCTTCAGTTGAAAATCTAGAAAAGTTGACAAGTTCTCAGACGTTTACAAAGAGTGGATGACAATATACTGAGTCACATTCAAAGTTTGGAAACTTCTGAAGGATTTGTACCAAAAACCACATCCATCATCATATACCCCGCTCAAGACTAATGCCAAAGTGCATCTAATCACTAAGCTAGCTGAATGATGATTAAGACGGTCACATCTCATTTTCCATGCGCTATACAAATATGAATAGGCCTCTGTGTCCGATGCAGTTACAGCTGGAGTCACAATTTTATTGGATACAATAAGACATGTATATCTCGCTGATAAACTTGCTGATCTTGCTATTTCCGATTACATTTATAATTGTAGAATATCCTTCCTAACCAACCGAAAACATTGTACCAAATTCAATGACACTGTCTCTACCTTAATTGGCATAAATTCCAGTATTGTTCAGGGTTCTGGTTTGGGACCAGTGAACTTCCTAATTGCCATATCCAACTTTAAGCCTTTAGCACCCAAACAAGAGGTTAATTAAATAGGCGGATGGCAGTTACCTTCTTATACCATCCTGCAATAGCTTGATGGTCCAGGCTGAACTGGACCATGTTACCCTTTGGGGGGGGGGGGCAACGTGTAACTTAAAACTTAATTATAAAAAGACATGCGAAATGATAATTCACCGGCCAAGAATGAGAAATCAGCAAATAATTGTACCTAATGTGATTCCCGGTTTAACCAGGGTACCAGAGATGACAATATTGGGTGCTACCCTATCGAATATGTTAAGTTTTGATAATCATATTGATCGGATTCATAGTCAGGCGCGCCAGTCTTTGTATTCCATACGAATTCTTGTAGCACATGCCCTCACTGGCTCTCGGCTATACGACGTTATCCGAGCCACAACACTGGCCAGGATGCTGTACGCCTCTCCCGTGTGGTGGAGGCTATGTTGGGGCACAAGCTACGACTCGGCTGCAGGCCTTAATGCGGAGACTTGTGCGTCTCCACTATCTTCCTCGGAATTCCTCAACGTTCGATGAACTCTGTGGCATAGCCGATGCTCGTCTCTTTAAAGCAATCTTGAACAACCCAAATCATGTCTTACATCAGCTACTCCCGCCAGTTAAAACCCTCAGTTATTCCTTACGGCCCCACACCATGATCGTATTATTCCTCCTGCTGATAATTTAACGAGTACATGTTTTATTATTAGAATGTTGTATGCATATTAAGTTTTTCTTGTGTTCTTAAATACTTTAAAACCGATGTGCGATTAACTACTGGTTAATAAAGAATATAATTAATTACTTATTTATTTATATCAAGTCAAATGTAGAAATGGAAGAAGAAGACGATGTTTAGGATGATGACGACAACGTTGGTGAATGATAATGATAATGATGCATCGTTAAATGGGTCAGCTGTTAAAATGGCCTTGAAAGTTCTGATCTATCCCCAATCTAACCGCGAGAGACAGTCATTTTCTTAACCCGTGTATGCAAGGGTGAGTGGCTAATCCTCTCCTTCGCCGCCTGGTCTTCCCTTTGAAAGTGTTCGATCGCGGCGTTGAAAGCACAACTTTGAAGGACTTCTGAACCGAAGTATACCTGCTATTTTCTTTCCTGTTTTAGTTCAATTGCGTTTTGTATGTTTCTGTAGTTTTTTGGCGTCGATAAAAGTGTTCAAAATCATTCTTTTATAAGTTGATTACCGCATTAGGGCCTAATCAAACCTAGTAAGTAAATAAGTAAGTGAGTAAGTAAGTAAGTAAACAAGTAAGTAAGAAGGCAAGTAAGACATATATTAACACATCATGTGTTCATCTGCTGAACAAGGAATCGTCGGCTGGCGTGGATAAGTTACAGAGGTCAGAAAACAAAAGCAAGTCGGTACAAATAGGTCTTAAGCCGGTTTACGGATATACTTAGCGAGATGTTGTTGTGAGTAATAAACAGGGAGGCTGTTCCAGATGACTGGTGAAGAATTGTTGAATCCGCATCTGGACAGCTCAGTCGGATAGCCTTTACTGTCAGGAAGAGAAACATGGTTTTGTGTAGCAGAACGCAGATATATCGATGGCTTATAGTCCTGAAAGGACGATGACAGATAAGCAAGCTGATTGGTTGAGAGTCTCACGTGTTAGGAAATCTATCTTGTAAGTGATCTGGAGCTGACAGACAGAAAATCTAGCTATGCCAGAATAGGAATGGCGGGATCAAATCTGCGGGTTTCTGTCACTAGTCGGACTAACGAGTTCTGGACACGTTGCAGTTTGACAATCTTGGACTTTGTTGTGCGTACAACAGGGAATTACAGTAGTCGAGTTTTGCCCCGACAAGACTAAAGCGATTGACTTCATAAGTTCCCGTAGCAAGCAGGATCAAATATCACGCATGGTTTTAGGTGGAAATACGAAGCTTCGCAGTCAGCGGCGAGTAAACTATGACCAGTTGAGCATTGAGAATGGTTATGTGCATTTGAATCTTACACGATCATCTACCTTTATCATCAAACTATCGACTTAACATTTGCAGCATCCCACATGATTGATTCATAAAGATGGAAAAAGCTCAAATATGCTTGTAATAGCACGTACGTTTGCCAGAAAATATGCTACTTGCGTCTGCGTAGGGCTCAACTCGGCTCCTATCAAAATGTTTTCGTTCCTAGGTATTACAGATCCTCTTACTTCGCTACAAAAATCTCGCTTCACACACGTTTTACACAAACTTTCATATAGCAAAATTTTCCCCTATACACAAAATACAAGCATGAGTTCTAAAGATGAGTGTATACATGTATCGCTAGGTATCTACACAAAGCAGATGTCTTAACAGAAAGTCAGTTCAAGCTAATCACCGCAAAAGTTTTCGAAACATTAAATGAAGATTAGACGTATATGTCCTTCAGATTCAAAAATTCGGTAGACATCTTCACTGTTCGTGTACATTGGTCACTTGTCCTCTACAACGCAACACAAAAATTCTTCACACGTTAGGATGGTTGGTTGAGTTAATCCGGATGGCTTGTGTATAATGTATAGATCCAAACATTATAAACCATTTGGCGTTGGTCAGCTTTTTTTGTACTTCCAATAATCCCATCCACAACATCCAAGCCGACGTCGTTTAGATCACGCCTCGAAGGACATTTTAAAAATCGCACCCTTCCTTACGATTTAGGTGTTTTGTGTCTTGCCTGTCTATAGCTTCTGTGATTCTACCGGGCTTACTCATGGCCTCGAATATCATACTGAATCATATATGGAAGCGATTTATGTCTTCTGCATGATTACAGTGCCACTAAATGAGTATTCAGATCAGAAAAACATCACCGCACATTAAAATTCAATTAAGATATTACCGCTGTCAGAAGTCTACTCAGCCGGCTTGAAAGGTGTTGGCTACGTTCCCATTTATCTTTCCATCTCCTCAAATCCAGGCTGCCATTGCGCACTGTAAACTTCCCTTAGCAGACACATCCACCTATTTGTCTCGTCTGGTCGTTGAGTTCTCCTCGCCAAGGTTATTGTCGCAGGTGGCGATTAAGATTCTACACCTATAATTCTTTTCTGACCAGATCTCGACTTTAGGCCTGCAGTTTTATAACGTACCATCCTTCAATGACCTATCTTATTCTAAATCTCCTTTACCGGGTCTTAGTGTCTTCCAACCAAAAACTCTTACTGAGATTCGTAATCTCATTTTTTGTCTTCTACTGACTTGGACGTTTTTTCTATCGCCCATCTAAAAGAATACTTCGATGTCCTGGGCCCATTCTTTACATCCATCGTCGTGACGTCATGCCGTGGTTTACCCTATTCTTAAAAAGAAATCTCTTTCTAATGATGATCTATTAACCAAACGCCCCATCTCTATACTCTCAATTTCAATTCCAAAATCCTGAATGAAGTAGTTGCTAATCGCCTGAGCTGCCATCTCTCGTCACAAAACCTGCCCCGCTCACAAATCACAATCACATAATCAGCTCCATAAATAAAAGACAAGTAAACGCTTTCATTCTTCCTGACCTATCTCCTGCGTTTGATACCGTCGATCGTAATATACTTTCTCACCGTCACAAACACTGGTTCCCTCTATCTGGTTCCGCTCTCAGCTGGTCTGTATCTTGCCTACGCGGTATAACCCATCAGATGTTGGTTGAGCTCAGCGTTTGTACGCAATAATGCCACTAGTGACATTTCCAGTTATCTGAGCATTGATGCTAATTGAAGAAGATCTTGTTACTAATTACATTTGACATAACTTCCGTTCGTGTAGAGAGCCTATATGAGTGACCAATTACTGTTGCAAAGCCAGAGCAATACAATATAATCTAAAGGGGTGAGGAACAATACTGACGCACATGTAAAACAAATGGAGTTTATGATTACATTGCTGTTACAGATATCATTAGTGAATGCTTATAAAACTTACTCCATTTACATTGACAACAATTGACAATTCCTTTGACACTGCGAGTACTGCATTATCAATGTAGGAAAGCCGTCACAATATCGATTCTCGCTTTGCTCTATTCTGCATATTTCTAACATTTCTTATCTCAGATTTTTGCGAAATAATTAGATGAGACGTATATCTCACTCTAACCTTAAGTGGCCAAAACTTTCTCCACCAGTTTCTTTGTGATCGATTTGAGAGAACTGTATTGAGGGACAACGAAGTAAGTATCGTTAGCCTAAAAGAAACATAGCATTCCAGAAAAAGTCACAGGACAGCCTTGGTATCCTACACATTAATTTATGTTTGGGAAAGTGCATAGCTTAAGATCAAATGTTTCAAGAGAATTAAGATAAATCATTTCACAAGAGACAGAATACAAATAAGCATACAAGATAAGCAAGAAAAGAATACAAGATAATCATTATGCTGGGCCAAAGAACACAAAATGATGTATTATATGTAAAATAACAAAATAAGAATTTGAAACAGTACTGTAACCGTTCACATCGGAACTGCAGGAAACTCTTCACATCAAACGCATGGTATGACTACGGTTACAAGAACTACTGACAAAAAACCCACTTCAATTCGGATTTTCTCATAAAGTAGATCTATATGATTATATCACACGTGTATACTATTTTATCTCAATGGCATCTGAATAACACAGATGCTATCTTCTGACAATCGGACTTAAGTTTTCTTATGGCATTTTGGGACAACGCCTCTGATTTCACGCAGCGCTCATGATTAACGTGGAGCCCTTGACTTAGCTTTAAAATAGCGTTTTAGAACTCCTCGAGATTACGATAACGATTATTATGCATTTGTCAGCAGACGTACATGTAAAACAAATGGAGTTTATGATTACAATGTTTTTACAGATATCATCATTGAATACTGATGAAACTTATAGCTTCATTTCCATTGACACTGCAACAGGTTATCTCTCTTGTGTGGAACAATATTTCTGATGAGGTTTTGAAAATGAACTTGCAGAGTAAGTTTTTGCCTTTCCAATCAGAGTCAGTTTTAGATGGTCTGTTATTCTTTGTAAGTTGTTTGTTGATCCTTCCTGTATTTTCCTTGATTTCAAAATTATCTCTTTTGAAGTTTTCTTGTATTCGATAATCTTTTATTTTTTCACTCAGTAAGGCACTAAGGATGTAATCGGAAGATTTAGCAGGGATGTGCTAGAGCCCGAAAATTTGTCTAAAACAGTCTTCGTTAAAAGGTGATTTTTTTGTATATCTTACCTTGTTTGGAGGCGAAGATAGACCTCGCGCAAAGCTCTCGTCGCAACTTGCCCTAACGCAGACTATGAAGATTCTAGTTCCAATGTTCTTAAGGGCAGTGGCCGCAGCATGCGCAGCTTCAATAGCAGCATTCGTAACGCCATCCGTGATGCCAATTGCTACATTTTGGGCGTCCTGTCTGTTCCCAGTTGCTAACGAGAAGACTTGAGTGACGAAGTGCAAGCTAAGTGACCTCGACAACTCGCCCCCTAGGTACTTTACATTCCGAATGGCCGACAACAGCGAAGCCTTATCTGTGTAGCTACAGAAAACACAACCATTTATGAGATAAGCTGACTGAGAACAACTAGCGCAACATAACTATTGGATCATACTGCATAACATATTAACTGAAACGAATACACTGGACGTCACACATAAAATGCATACATTCATAGATGAACACATACATACATCCATATAATACGTATGTACAATTGTAAATGCATATATACATGCATAAATACATTAACGTTAAGTAGCAGAACTGCTTAATTCTCTATACATTTGTATTTGATCCTTTTCAGAGAGTTGAAATCAAAACTATTGTATTCGTCAACCTACTGATTGAAGTCCCATAGCACCTGAGGCTGATCAGAGAACAAGACGAAGGCGACCCTTGAGTTGTCCGGTCCAATGGTCAGGGAGTCGACAATGTCGCCGATGAACCGAATAATGAAGTCCCAGTCTGGACACGGTTGAGCCTCGCAGATAGTTGAAGAATCGTCAACGCAAATAAGAACGTCTAGCTTTTCTGTGCAATTTGATAAAAGAAGTGTGAGCCACAAATGTAGAAGCTTCGCCGTGCAAGCCAAAAAACAGTCATTTTAACAACATTTTCAATGTCTAGTATTTCGTTAGGCACTCATTCACACTTGGTAATATATCTGCTTCTTTCATCATTAAATTTAAATAATTAATAATATTAATAATAATTACAATAATAATAATACTATTAATATTATTATCATTATCATTATAGCAACAACAACAACAATAAAATTAATAATAATAATAATAATAATAATAATAATCCGCAGTACCTTCTCTCTGCCAGAGCCAGATGAGACGTAGCAGTTGCAGATGCGCATTACGGTCTCCGGACTAATTTTTTCACCCCTTCCTCGGGTAAAAAAATTAATAATAATAGTTATTACTACTATAATAATAATAATAATTATTATTATTATTATTTTACTAGTACTGCTACTACAACAACAACAACAACTACTACTGTTACTACTACTACCACTACTACTACTACTACTAGTACTATTTTCAATCTTCTTTCTCTTTTCCTACTTCTCCTTTTACAGTAGTAATTTCATATGCATACCTGAATTCGTCCCGATGTGACCAACAGCCAAAAAGGCAATCATCAGGACAATGATTGGCATTGTACTGATGTCAAATAGTTCAAAATTAAGTAAAAGCGATTTCTTAACAATACCTGTTGCAGTCAACAGATCGTGAACAAGTCAAAAGTATTGGGCCAGGCTTCAGAATTTATGCGGCGCAATAGGGGCGGACGTAGCCAATAGGAAAGAAACCGAAATGGTCGAAACAGCTGTTGCCTTTTTGTTATCGATTCCTCTCTAACCTGAAAAGATTCGCACCTGTTTCCAGCTGTACGCTTCTTGGTAGAGTATCAAACAGATATCAAGTTATTCTTGTTTACATTAAATATACCAGAGGGCTATGTGTTCCTATCTGGATCCGGTATCGTGACATGAAGTATCCTAAAAACAGAATCCCCACATGGCTGGAGTTATACCTGACAAGCGACTCTGTTTCGGGACCAATTGTCTTGCAGGTTTTTACGTTTTCCTAAGATAAACTAAAGTGCTATATAAATAGCCAGATGCATGCATGATTGCATATATACATACATATATAGGCCTAAAATTCAAAATATATAGTCCCATATATCGTTTATAAATATTTAGGTCAACATGCCGACATACCTACATACATATTTAGTATAAATACATACGTACTAACAAATCAATAAATGACGAATGCCGACAAATGCTTGAAATTACTCCACCAGATGGCGCCAATGCATCGATCGCAGTTTCTTAAATTCACAAGATTGCATCATCCTATCGATAATCGATGAAAACGATACATTATCAAAACACCTAAAACGCATATACGAGTTTACCGGTGACAGATTAGTCGAGGATGTCGACGACCATTCCTATTTGTCAATGATCGGGATACGAACCCTTGACTCTCTGTATTTGTATCGTGGCGTAAACTCGAAATAAGACACATACTTGTTTTTTCTCCATAGTTTAAACGAATAGCTCAGTCACAATAGTACTTGAATCGCCACAGCTTCTGAACTCACAAATTCATCAAAGACATTTCTAGCTTAATCTGTCAGCATACACTATATATATATATATATATATATCTGCTACAACTCTTCACGCCCTCAGTTGCAAAATCATGAAAAAGTTGACAAGATCGCAGATGTTTACAAGAGTTGGTGACCAGATGCTGAGTCAGATTCAAAGTTTGGAAACATGTGAAGGAGTTGTGCCAAAATCCATACTCATCATCATCATATACCCCGCTCAAGACTAATGCCAAAATGGATCTTCTCAATACGCTCGCTGAATCATGACCAGGAAGCTCACATCTCATTTTTCCTGCGCTATAAAAATTTTAATAGGGCTCTGTGTCCGATGCAGTTGCAACTGGAATCATAATTGCATTACATTTCAAGTCATATGTATTCATTTGTTCTAAGTGTACATTGTGTATCCGAAGTTTTTATAATATGTAAATGTTGTTTTTCACCAAGAGGAACGAAAGAAATAGAAATGGAAAAAGAAGGTGATGCTTAGAATTATGACGACTACGTTGGTGAGGGAAAATGATAATGATGCGTCGTTAAACGGGACAGCTGTTAAAATGGCCACGAGTGTCGTGACCCATTCTCAACCTAACCGCTAGAGCCAGTCGTTTTCTTAACCTGGGTTTGTGAGGGTGAGTGGCTAACCTTCTCTCTCGTCGGCAAGTCCCTTTCCCTTTGATAGTGTACGAAGGATTTCTGAACCAAGTACATGGTATTTTCTTTCCTGTTTTAGTTCAATTGCGTTTTATATGTTTCTGTAGATCTTTGGCGTCGATAAAAGTGTTCAAAATCATTCTTTAGTAAGTTGATTACCCCATTAGGACTTAAGCAAGTCTAGTAAGTGAGTAAGTAAGTAAGTATGTATGTATCTAAGTAAGTAAGAAGGAATTAAGACATTTGTTAACATGCCATGTGTCCAATTGCTGAGCGAGGAATCGTGGGCGTGGATTAATTACAGAGGTCGGAAAACAAATGCAAGACGGTACAAATAGGTCTTGAGCCGCTTTACGAATATGTCTAGCGAGATGTTGTTGTGAGTAATGTAAACAGGGAGACTGTTCCAGATAACTGGTGCAGAATTGCTGAATCCGCATCTGGAGAATTCAGACTGATAGGCTCTAATGTCAGGAAGAGACAATTGGTTTTGTGTAGCCGAACGCAGAGATATCGATGGCTTATAGTCCTGTAAGGACGAAGACAGATAGCAGGTTGATTGGTTGAGAGAGTGTAATGAATGCTATCTTGTAAGTGATTCTGGAGCTAACAAGCAGCCACTGTAGCTTTGCTAGAATAGGAGTGGCTTGATCAAACCTAAGGGTTCTTCTCACTAGTCGGGCTAACGAGTTGTGGACAAGTAGAAGAAATGTTAACACGTCATGTATCCATCTGCTGAGTGAGGAATCGTAGACGTGGATAAGTTACAGTTACAGTTCTGGACTTGTTGAGTTTAACAGTGTTGGACTTTGCAGTGCCGTACAACAGGGAATTACAGTAGTCTAGATTTGCCCTGACTAGACTACATGCGACTGTCTTCATAAGTTCCTGTGGCAAGCACGATCAAATATGACGCATGGTTTTAGGTGGAAATACGAAGCCTTGCAGACAGTGGTGAGTACACAATGACCAATTGAGCATTGAGACTAGTTATGTGCATTTGAATCTTACACGATCATTTACCTTTATCATCCACTATCCGACGTAACATTTTGCAGCATCCCCATATTCATAAATATGGAAAAAATCTCAAATATGCTTGCAAGAACACGAAAATTTAAATATGCTACGTGCGTCTGCGTAGGGCTCAACTCGGCTCCTATCAAAACGTTTTCGTTCCTCTGTATTACAGGTCCTCTTACTGTGCTATGTAAATCTCGCTTCATACACGTTGGTCACAAACTTTCATATAGGAAGAATTGTCCAGTATACAAAAAATTCAAGCATGCGTTCTGAAGATGTCTACATGTATCGCAAGGTATCAACGCAAAGTCAGTTCAAGCTAACCATTGCAAAACTTTTGAAATGAAGGATTACAGACAGCTGTCGCTCCGTCAACGACGAAATCGAAGTCCAGTGGTTTTATACAATCTGACAAGACCAGTTTAGTTAGCGGCAAACGTCACATGAAAAACGTTTATGATAGTAACAAATTTTTACAAATTTGGAGGTCACGAAATGTAGTCTGTATGATTGAATCGTTCTGCATGGTCATGCGCGCGCCTCAGCCGAGACATTCGTCTACTTCAGGACCTCGCTGCTGCACTAGGACTGCATAAAGAGGTACATAGTCATGTGTATTTGCGACGCACTGGCAGCAAGGCTGAATGTAGTATTTTAAAACGAATTTTTAATATATTTGAGATATAAAGAGATTTCAGTATTACATAAAATCTATAATAGTTTGATATTTAATTTGTTTGGTTCGTTATAATTTATTTCTAATATTTTAGGGACTTGTGTTTTAATTACATATGATAATTAAGTACTTGTTTATTTGCAAACACTCCCTGCGTCCAGTAGATGCTCAATCGAAGCGGTGCAAGGTCAGTAATAGCCAAAGTTTAGGTCGCACTTAGAGCAATCCAACATTACTAGCCGAATCCCTCCGCACGATAGGCCATAAGAAGTGGTATTTCGCACGATAGCAATTAGTTGCTTATTAAGTAGTGCGGAAGACAAAAGAGCCTAGACCGAACCGCACAATAAGATGCAACAGACGCAGGAGGTTGAAAAGGCTAGCGGCCCAGAGTTACGAGATGTGGAATGGTGGTGGTAGTTAAGAAGGAACACGAAAATGGAAAGACCCTTATCGGCAAAGGAATGACCCATGTTCTAAGTTTTAAAAAGGCCGTCCCCAGGATGCCACCGACCCAGCAACTGGGGGAAAAGGCAGAGTCGGGTCCTGAGACAGAGCTTTACTATATTGCGTCTCTTAAGGAAGCTGCCAATACTGAATTTTCTCTGGAAAGAAAGGAAACTGTGGGCAGATATGATACGGATGACCATTTTACGTGAGGAGTAAAAAAGGAAAGTGATACGGTAGTAGTAAGGTATACACAGATTCTGGATCACCTCCAAACAACCACAGGTTCTGGATCAGTTCCAAACAACTACAGGTTCTGGATCACTTCCAAACAACCACAGGTTCTGGATCACTTCCAAACGACTACATGTTTAAACGCGTCTCCGGGCTGCTTGTGACCCACTTCCAAACGACCATACAATGTAGCGATTATAAGCACATTCGATTGACCATCGGCTATTTGTTTTACCATTCAAGGAACAGTCATTCTTAACCACACACAAACACACACACACACACACACATACAAACACACACACACACACGTACAAACACACACATACACAAGCACACTCATGCACACACACGTACGCACACACGCACACACACGCACACATGCACACTCACACGTACGCACACACACACACACACACAGCCACACACACACACATGCACACACACACGTACACACTCACACTCATGCACACGCTCACATACGCGTACACAAACCCACAGACACACATATACACACATGCACACACACAGGTACACACACCCATGCACATACTCACACATATGCACACATACTCACACACACACACACACACACACACACCCATCCACACACACTCACACATACACACACTCACACGTACGCACATCAATAGCTAGGAATCTGCCTAAACACGTCTTTCAATGACACGTGGACACACCTACCGCAGCCGCTGGTACCGCAGCTGCTACCGCCGCTGCTATCGCTACCGCTGGCGCCGCCGCCGTTGCTACCGCTGCCGCTGCTGCCACCGCAGCTGCTACCGCCGCTGCCGCTGCTGCCACCGCCGCTGCTACCGCCGCTGCCGTCGCTGCCGCTGCTACCGCTACCGCCGCTACCGCTGCCGCCGCTGCCGCCGCCGATGCTGCTACCGCCGCTGCTACTGCTGTCGCTGAAGGAGAATTGTATTCCTTTAGATTTAAAATTGTATAGATTTTACTGTTTTGAAGCTTCATTTGTTAAGAGTTGTATTTCTTAAAGTTTAAGTTTTATAGATTACAGTTTACAAACTCTATCTAGAGTTTGATCGATTTTGATACTCTTTCTAACAAGAAGAATAAAGTAGAAGAAGAAGAAGAAGAAGAAGAAGGAGAAGAAGAAGAAGAAGAAGAAGAAGAAGGGAGGAGAAGGCGAAAGAAGAAGAGGAGGAGGAGGAGGAAGAGGAAGAGGAGGAGGAGGAGGAAGAAGAAGAAGATAAACACGTCTTACAATGACACGCAGACATGCGCAGACACGGCCAAATATACACAGACAGACCTACACACACACGCGGACGACCACACGATTACCAGTACGAATATGTATATATATTTATATATCTCAGTCATTATAATTGTGAAGAAGAATCTATCTCCAATAGATTTAAAGTTATATAGATTTCAATGTTCCGAAGCCTTCAGTAGCTAAGATTCTGCCTAAACACGTCTTACAATGTACTACACTCGTCTAACTGAAACGTATTCGCGTCGCGCATGACAGAACAGAGGTCGTTAGTCTGACATCCGAGTTTATGACTCTGTCTCTCTCTCTGTCTCTCTCTCTCTCTATCTGTCTCTCTCTGTCTATCTGTCTCTCTCTCTCTACGAGAAATAGACTTACAAGAAGCGTATATGTATCCAAGCGTTCGTAGTTCGTACAACTTTACAAGATCCATAAATAATTAGCAACTTCTAATGCGCCAGTGTCTAATGCACAAGGCATCAACCGACGACGCACCAAAGCCAAAACTACAATGGCGTCGATATCCAGAAGGACGGTCCGCACGACAGACAGACAACATACGATGGATAAGCGATTCGAAACGGCTAAGTGTCAAATTGAGAACGAAATGACGGGTGCGACAGAGCGGAACGAACAGACGAGAATATATTGATCTAACACGTTAGATCTCGAAATGTATAGCGTAAAAGAAACGACGTTATATAAACAAACCTCGCGCATTTAGCCTGGCCTACGAATTTATATCTTTGACGACGGGTATTATATATATATATATATGTATATATTTATCTAAGACTGGCATTAATTAATATCGACAAGCGTCCATTTCTAAGCAATCGTACCTGTCAAACTTCATCCGTAGAATTTAAAGATTTAATAGCATTTGAAATTTGCAATTATAATTGGCGTTCGAATGAACGTCTCATTAAGGTATCCCCATCCCTTGCAGTCGTTGACGTTTGCGCCTGTTGACGGCTTTGATCCACCCCACCCTTCCACCGGTTTAGAATGCCAAGATTGACGCCTTTGATCCCGAGTCAACACCCCATACCACCGACAATTACATTTCTTACATTCACAATGCACCTTCTAACACGTTGATACTTGTAAACGTATATTGGTATACTCCCCACGCGTCCATTAGCAGGAGACGGTCATCGTTCAAGTTTAAACATGTCGAATTTGTTTACATTATCGGATGTCAGTCGGTTTAAGCGACCAATCGTATACCAACGGGTATAGAGTGCACGCGTTTAATCGACATGGGCTTCACAAGCATTGGATTAGTACGCATCCAATCAGAGTCGAGTAAGAACGACGTGTACATACCAAAGTATCACAGGCGTTGGTCCTTATTCATTCGACGAGATCGTCTTAATGTATCGGCCGCGACGCTCTGCTTAGAAATCGCACAGGACTTCAAGATGACTCCGAGATCGAAAAGGGCAATATCGACTCCCGTGAGTAATTCATTTTACGTCTTTTAAGAATCAAATTTCGTCGCGTGTTTTCATTTAACGTCTGTACCAGTCACGATGAACATCTCAATCCATCGCTTCGACAATTTTAGCGTCGTTACCAACGATGCGTGTATGCAAGAACCGATCTATCAGTATAACCGCATTACGAAAATACTAATTTATATAGCTTTCGTGCTCGTATTTAGTATCGCGATAGCGTTTTCGTTACCGAAAAGGAATTGGAAAATGGTAAGTAACATAAGCGTTATACGCGTTGAATTAATGGAGAAACGATTAACGAAGATTAAACAGTCGATATTATAGCAATGAAATGTTGTATTTGTAGGTAATTTTCAAAATCGGGAAACAAGAGTTGTATAAGGAAGCTATCGGCAACAATCGGTTTTTGACCGCCAACATTTACAAAGAGATTCTTTTGGTACATATAAGAGAATATGCAGAGTCTAACGGAGCGTTACATCCTACGAGAAAGGGCGTGTGTTTTACCAAGACCAGGTGGGCGACCTTTGTCAATCAACTCGACGACGTTGACAGATGCGTCGAGCAGCTCAAAGCGGATCAACCCGTCGATTACTTCCAACACGTCGGAGGAAGATATTACGTCTCCATTTCAAATGGAGTAAAATGCGTCAACATTCGTCGTTACTTCCTACCGTTGGACAGTAAGAAAGAACGTCCAACCCGCAGCGGTATCGCGTTGCGCTTGGACGAATGGGAGACGCTGACTTCCAAGATCGGCGAGTTACACGAGAAAGTATCCGAACTTAAAAACGCCCGTCCTTGCTACGCTAGCGAGGATCACGCGAATCAGATGGGATATTTTAGTTGTCGCGAATGCAATCCTTTCGGACTGGTTCTCGCTAACGGACTAATCGCTTAATCGGTTGGACATTGAAGTTTCTTAAAAGTAACGAAATAAGAAATGCTGATGATTTAATATAGTTTATTAAACCGAAACACGTCTTTTTATTTCTTGATATTGCATACATATTTATGAATCAGGTAATCGTTTAGTCCAGTGTCCATGGTTAACATATTGACTATAGCGTTGACATTTCTATTTCTAGACCTGTGTAAGCAGTAGAATACGCAGTAATGTCCACAGAAACGGCTGATAGCGCTTTGTAGCTGTCTCTCGTTAAAAATCCAGTTTAAGCAATGTCTGTTCAGGAAAGATGTAAACTCTTTCTGCGGGGGTCTTCCAAAAGAATCAAAATATTCGCCGTAGGAGGAATCTTCAACGTATAAGACTATCCAATGCTGCCCGGGTCTGTCGTGTGGATCCGTGTTGCACACGAATAGCAGAGGCCTCTTTACGTTTAACGCGTCGGGTAGACGATCGCAGGCAAACACTCCAACAAATATAGTTGCACACTTTGAATCTCTCCGTAGAATGCGTTCAATTTGTAATCCGTTCATTTTCAATTCTTATAGTCGAAAATGACGTTTCTCGAACGATCAATTTCCAAAATATTTTCAAACTCGGCAAAGGCTAGGACGTTAATGGTATTAGGAAGCGCTTGAGCAAATTTCATATCCAAACGAATGTTACCGTGTTTCACGAGATTAAAATGATCGCCTTCGGCTAGGTCTGCCGTCAAGTCGAATGCGTAAAGTGCGTATCCTCCTGCAAAGTCCTCTCTGGTTATATAGTTTCCTTCGTCTCTCATCCACTTTCCCGTTCCCATAAATAACGAAGCATATGCATTGATATATTGGTTATTGGCAAAATTGACTTCCAATGGTTTCACCGACTGCTGCTGTCCATCCAAATATATCTTTAATTGAGAGAGATGCATGTGTTTAAAGTTGAAAGGATTCTTTGTATAGCTTCCGTTAAACGCGTCGTTGTCTACGCATCCTATTACGATTCTCGTAGGTATCTGTCCAGAGAAAAGACTTTCTTGCGTGGCATCTAGATTGCCTCTCGGTATCGTAAAGGTTTTACAGATGGCTCTGCGAATCGGAAATTTTGCGTTTCCCAACTCGAGCGCCTTCGCGTGTGCAAGAAACACGGATGGACTGAGCTTAACTTTTCTCACGTATAACTTGCATTCTAAAATTCGAACTTTGTATGCAGCGCCTTGTACGGACGACATCAGACAAAATGCGTCTTTATTTCTAACGAAACGCACCCTGATATTAATATCGTTAGGAAGAAATCGATCTTGAAAAAATAGATCGCTATGGATGCAGCCCAGCATGTCGACGATACGCCCTTCGCTAGCCAGAGCGCAGCGTTTCTTAAAACCTTCGTTTTCGACATTGTCGCCGTGAGGATTAGCGTCTTCGAAACGGTTTGCCGTATCTTTGTAATACAAAGCCGACGTCAACTGCGACGTTTTGGCTGCATTGCCATAACTGAGAACGGTTTCCAGGTAACTGCGATACGCGTACGTGTTGTTTGACGCTGTGACGAGGGTATCGTTTAACGCGATGTCGACTTCTGAGAACAGACTGTGTAAAAATAAGTTTATCGGCCCAACGTGATCATCATCGTCTGTTGGTTCGTTATTCGCTCTTATAATTTGCGCCCTAACGTACAGCTGCGTGTTTGCTAAATCGAGATAGTCTTGTCCGGCTCCGGTAATGCTAAATTCAATAGGCGTTCCTTGAGAAATTGTGGCTATAAGGTTATATTCTACATATGTACCGGTCTCTATGCTGGTCTGCGTAGGAAGTACGATAAACAGATCCAATTCGCTCTTTGTACACTCGCAAGACTGAGGATGAACGAATGCCATCGTTAAAATGTGCCGAATATGTCGGATTTGGTTCTTTTCTTGAATTTCTTTATCGTCTTTTGCTTCCTCTTCCTGCCGCTACCGCTTTGCGTATTGAAACCGTTTGACGAAGCAAAAGCTTTTATACCTTCGGGTATACGTCTTTTGCTTGACTCTTTAAATTGCTGTCCTTCTGCCACATCGTTGGCAATCTGCAATCCGGTTCTCAATACCTGCCTTCCAAACGCTTTAGCACCCGTTTGAATCAGCGGCCAAGCGCTTCTGAAAAAACCGCTCAGAATACTTCCCAATCCGTGTCCCCGTTGCATACGCGCTCCGTGGAACACGGGCATTCCGTTGCCACTCTGCTGCAGATAATAATCTTCGTACGCGAGTCGACTGGCATCGCAACAAAATTGTCTTTTCATTGTAAAAGGTATGGGCTTTTGCTGAGTCTAAAATGAAGCGTCACTATAACCTTCCCGTATTCGAATGGTACTGGATTTCCAGTGTCGCTCCTTATATCTATTTCTATGGAGTCGAAACTTTTCCGTTGTACCGGTACATATAGCGGCTTTTCGTATATCCTATGCATGATATCGCCGCTTTTGCCTGCCACGTGAACGATGCGTAGTAAGGGCGCCTTTGTATCGCCTACAGGGATGTGCTCTAAAACGTTACAATACACGAATATGGATGAAAAGCCTCTGTTTAGATCGCACACGCTGCCAGCCGACCAATGCAACGGTGTCTCATCGTTATTTACGAGGACCTTCTGTCCACCGTTGAAACCCAGCATCGCGCACAAGGCCGATGAAATGTGTACGGATGCACCTTTGTTGACGATTGCGTTGACTCTCTTCGTGCTCGGATCGTATTTAAACTTTGGGTAAGTATTCGCTTTAAAGTATTCGGCAGTCTCTTCGATACGATCGTTTATCGTCTGTACGAGATCTGCTGGCGAATCGTAATAGCCGGGAGGCAAGCGCATCGTGTATTCCTTGCGAAACGGCTTGTCGTTTATATTTACCATTTGCGAATATACAACGTTTCCTTCGCCCTTCTCCAGATTGAACCAGGTATGTTGATACTGTATTTCCACCAAACCGACTTCCCACTCGCCAGACAACGAGATAGCGTTTTCGAGTCTTGTCGTATAGCGAGCGACAGCGTTGTCGGGGTAGTAATGCATGGAACTGTTGCTTGGCAGCGTAAGGTAAAAGTGTGCCATGATCTTAACCGTGTAAGAAATTTTGTGCGACTGATCCTTTAAGCTGCTATATTTTGAATATATCGGTGGTCCACGAGTTAAAACTGTTGTCGTATTCTTTCCATTTAACGAAATATTGCACTTTTCCACCACTCTTGCGAGTCTTTAGAACTTTTTCGATTCTGTAAACGTCGTCTTCTTTCAGAATTTGTTGCAATTCCTCTTCGTAGAATTTGCCCTTTACTTTCTCGCCGTTTAAATCCGCAATTTCGTACGTTGCAGGATCTGATGGTATTCGTGCAACAATCGTGAAAATTTCTTCTGTCCAAGAAGGTAGATAGCCCTTTTTGAAAACAAATCTGGCTTTACTTATTCTAACGTTGTCGCCAACGCCGTATTTCCACTTTGCGGGTCTTTTCTTTCTGCCGTACAAACGCTTTCTGATAACGTCTTCGTTTTCGACGGACGCTTGGACGGGGGCCATGCCTATGCTTCGATGAAACGTGTTATTATACGAGTGTACCAGATCTTGGAGAACGTCTACATAACGGTAGGTATTTTTGTATGTGAAATATTTCCACATCTTTGTTTTCAGGGTACGATTAAATCTTTCGACGACAGAGGCTTTAATGTCGTCGTTTTCAGACGTGTAGAAAAGGATCGCATTTTTGTGCAACAACTGCTGAAAGGTTTTATTCAGAAATTCGGTTCCCTTATCGGTTTGTAAATGTGCCGGATGTCTGTATTTCAATAACGACGAAAATGCTTCGGACAAAGCCGATCCAGTCTTTGACTGGAGCGGAAGAGCCCATGCATGCTTAGAAAATACGTCTATACACGTTAAAAGATACTTGTTCTTGTCGTTATATTTTGAAAACGAGGAAAGATCTGCCAAGTCTGCCTGCCACAAATCGTCTATTCCGACTGTGAACGTTTTTCTTCGCCTAAAGTTTAATCGCGCAGGTTTGTGTAGAGTATACGCATCTTGTTTCTGTAACCAGCTTTTGATATCGTTATGCTTGTACTCGTCCTTTAAATGTCTTCGAAAGGATGTCACACCGCCAAAACTACCAGCCTGTTTAGGATCAAAGTAAGAATCCATCAATACGGTTCCCAAACGGGTTGCCGTTTTCTCTGTTTTCTACGTCTGCGACTCGGCGTAACTGAGTCGCTCTCTTCTTCGTTCGAGTTAATATAATTCCATCTGTCCTCGTTGCCGATTAATTCGCGTGGAATATTACTAGCTTTCAAAGCGTCGGCAAGCTGTTTCCAGCCCGTAGGACTCGTTGTCGACGTTCTTTTCCTGAGCAAGTCGTTAATCAGATCCACTGCATGCGTTCTCTGAATCGTCGTATCGTTCAAGACGAGCTCTCCCTTGTCGCTCCACTTCAGATCTGGATTATTTTTAATGTGCATCAAAAGTCGAGAGGCGTGAGATTTCCACTTCTTTGGAACCGTGGTTAGCACGTCAGACTCTATAGATTTTAAGCTTTTGCTCCCTTCCACAGAGTCCGTTTTCTCCTCGACATCTGTGGACGTAAATTTTGTTATGACTATAGGTTTATCGAGATTTAAATAACGAGTCAAACTATTTGAATACAGTTTTGCCTTTTCGTCGTCGGCAATGTTTCTGTGTAATATATCGTAGATTTCGCCGTCTAATTTTGATAAAGTCTTGTCGACCGCAGTTTCTTTCCACTTTTCGATCTGTCTCGGTTCGACTAAAACCATCTTCTTTGCGTGTTCCATCCTAATTCTTGGGAATTAGAAGCGAGCCTAGGAAGGATAGCACGGGAGTTAGCAGAGCGCCGATGAATCCGCCGGTCTGAATCAGTTTCTTCTTCTTCTTAGTCGCGCGTATTTTCTTCGATACCAAACATCTTAGGATGCTTTTATATCGCTGCAGTTTCTTCTTCTGAGCCTCGGTCAGAGGTACGTTTCCTTTTAAAACATTCTTTGCACATTCGCAGAGACAGCATAAGAGACCCGTGTCGCATTTCTTTAAAACGCTTTTCCTAACTTTAGCCGTCGCTTCTTTGATCAGTCTTAGCATTGCAAGATACTTCTTTAGTTTGGGCGACATTTTAAACGAATGAGCGATAGACGTTCTGCGCGCGTTTATATTTATTCATTTTCTCACATAGACATAATGGATTTCCCCGGGAAATATGTTAGTTCTTAATCTACACCTCTCATCGGTATCGGGTCTAAGATCGACTAATAGATATCCAAACGGCACCATCGTTGCATCTCTGAACGCCTCAAGCATAAAATTGGAGTTTCCGGGAAACATCTATCTGCTCAGATTTGCAATCTGAGTAGAATCTCTGACGTTTTTGAATAGAATCAAATAGTGCGCGTTGAGACTTATAGTTCTGGCGTGTTTGCTTCGATAAAACAGATTTTGTGTCAGGTATATCACAGACACGTCTTTGTGGTGGCTGATCTTTGTAAATATCTTAGTCACCCTTTCGTCTGTTTTGCTCATGAGATCGTCTAATACTAGAGGAGTCTTGTCTTTTCCGTCGAATATGTTCAAGTCGGGAAGACCTTCGTGAAACTGAATTTGTGGGTATTTGTCAAATATATCTTGATAAATCCCATAGCACCACATGATCTTTTCGATTGAAGGTTTTACCATGAGGGGCAAATGATCTATAAAACGAAGCGTAAATTGCGTTTTACCGCATCCCGACGGTCCGCTTAAAATAGCCGAAAAAGGATGCTTCCACGTAGGATCCATCGTTGATACTGATATAATAGGGTTATTGGATCTCTTATATATTGATAAAAATCTCTCTCTATATATATATATATATATATATGAGTTATATAAATATATACTCATAGTCGTACTGATAACCGTGTGTGTGTGTGTGTGTGTGTGTAGAGTTTGTGCATGTGTGTGTGTGTGTGTCTGCATACGTGTGTGTGTGTGCATGAGTGTGTGTGTATGTGTGTGTGTGGCTGTGTGTGTGTGTGTGCATGTGTGGGTGTGTGTGTGCATGTGTGGGTGGGTGTGCGTGTGTGCGTACGTGTGTGTGCATGAGTGTGCTTGTGTATGTGTGTGTTTGTGTGTGTTTGTGTGTGGTTAAGAATGACTGTTCCTTGAATGGTAAAACAATAGCCGATGGTCAATCGAATGTGCTTATAATCGCTACATTGTATGGTCGTTTGGAAGTGGGTCACAAGCAGCCCGGAGACGAGTTTAAACATGTAGTCGTTTGGAAGTGATCCAGAACCTGTGGTTGTTTGGAAGTGATCCAGAACCTGTAGTTGTTTGGAACTGATCCAGAACCTGTGGTTGTTTGGAGGTGATCCAGAATCTGTGTATACCTTACTACTTACGGTTGCTTCTAAATTCAGAACTGGGCTGGAGTCACCCCCGGCCCGCGAAATTATGTTACAGGCAGCAAACGGTAATATACTAAATGTACTAGAGGCTATATACATATATACTAAATGTACTGTAAGCTAAGGCGGATAGTACATTTAGTATTTTACCGTTTTCTGTCTGTAACATATAACTAGACTGTCACCATTACTGTGTGGCAAGTTGGCCGACTGCTTTGAGCGTTTGCCTTGTAGGGCGAAGTGTGCAAATTCAAGTATCCCCTGATACGATTGCAGTGGGTGGGACCCTTAGCAATCGCGAACTCAAAATTATTCATCGTCGTCGATTAATGCTTTGTCACTAGGCAGCGACGCCAAATAATGTAGACGCTGTAGTTAAGATCTGTGTCTCAAGTAATTACTACATAGAATTACTACTTTTTAGTCTGCGCATGTCCCCGGCCATGATGGTCGTTGGATATCTCGGTGTTCATTTTGACGGATTATTTTGTCTGAACGTAACATCTCCTTGGTTATTTTAGCAGTTTGGATTTTTTCTGTTGCCGAGTTGGCGCAGTGGAATTAGTTTTCGTTTCCAAAACGGAATGATTGCATTTAGGACGTTTTGTTGTTTATCATCATGACCTTCCACCGAGGGGAACAGGATTCAAGCTTGACATTCTAGTCTCAGACTTATAGACCTACACACGCCGTCAAATCCGGGAAATCTTGGAGTCGGTGAAGAAGGGCGAAGAGAGTCTTTGGAGCGGCTTCGACTGTCAGCAACGGAATGGTCCAGCTACGTACCGAAAGGCGGGCGACAGAAACTGTCTGACGCATGGTTCGATTAATCTCCGCACGCCGCTTAGTCTTCCATCTACGAGAGGCTGTTGGACGATGGGACAACCGTGACCAATTGGCGGCGGATCACATCGCCCATGGTCGCTTCTCAACCTCGTTCTACGTGCTTCAGAAACTCCGAATATGCTGTCATCATTCAACCCTCATTGGGAACCTGTTAGTTGAGCTTTGCCCGTGTGTGCGAGCTTGTCACTGGTAACTCTTCTAGTATTCTGACCAATGTTTACTTGTGGACAAATATTCCGTTCTTAATGACATTTAATATCATTAGCGCAAAGAGAGCCTCTGGTGAGTTTATCTTGAAGAGGCGCTATACAAATTTCAAATTACATTTACATTTACATTAGTTTTGATAATTGAAGAAATTCATCTAAGTCAGCGCGAATGGTATGCAATTCATAAAATGTAGATATGACTTCGGATGCCTACCCGCATTCGTCTCGATGTGACCAGCAGCCCATAAGGCAAATATTAAGAGAATGGCTGGCATTGTGCGGCTGTCAAATCGTCAGGAATTACTAGCGATCTCTCACCAATCCCTGTTTGAGCCAATGCTTAATTCTCGCGTCAAGTATGCAAACCAGACAGACACACGTCCATCTTGGCTCGAGATTCTACGCGACACTTACGACTGAACTCTACCAGTATTGAAGGACTGAAAATGTCCAAAACACCTGGTGCCATACCATATTCGTGGGATGAAACCCGTGGAGGGGCAACGCAGATATCGACTTTATTGACGGCAAACCTTGAAATTACTCAGCCAGGCGTTACCAGTGCATCGATCGCAGTATATCATATTCATGGAAGCCCACGGCATATACGAAAATCTATAAAACCTAGGTTTTTACATTTGTTAATGTACCAAAAGGCAAACATCACAAGTCCCTTTAGCCGTATACGTGTCACTGTATTGACATAACACAAGCTGTTTATTAGATCTATTGACAGGTTGGTCGGGCGTTAACGCGTAACGTGGCCGGACATAAATTTCTGCAGATTTATTTGTCCAGGGCAGGGCCTTCCCTCGGCGTGGCAGGTTAGGTAGCTGCATACATGTGGCAGTTGTGAGAGGCGGCAAAATGAAGTAATAGAGTTTTTAAAATAAACTTTGTAGAATTTTAATGTCCTTGGCTTTTATTATCTCTTCAACCCCATGGATAAAATGGCCACTGGCCCAGTAACTAACTACCGGTGCCTTCCCCGTATTATTTCCCCCCGAGGTACAAATGATCCCTCGGGATTAGAAACTTATTGGAGAAGAGGTAAGATATCTCGAACGGCCACTGTAATTATAACTATCATCATCATCATTGTCGTTAATACTATCATTATTATTATTATATTTTCAATATTATTATTATTATTATTATTATTATATTTTCATTATTATTATGATTATTATTATTATTATTATTATCGTGTAATGTTACTATTCTTCTTCTTTAGTATTTGCATAAGCAACCCATTTCACTGCAAACAAATATAATTTCCAAACAAATTAATCAGTAATTAGTACAATTTTTGAAGTTTACTGAGGAGCTACCCTACGATATTAAAGCACAAATTTATAAATATATTTGCCTAGGTCTATCGAAATTTACCCCATGAATATGCATACAAAGACCATGCAAGCGTTTTTGTGATTACTGTATATCGCAAGCTTTTCGACTAAATAGTTTTCTACGCAAAAGCAGCTGTCACAATGTAACTGCAATGTCAGTTCAAGCATGGTTGAAGAAAACCTAGACAAACTAAAGAAAGATTAGACGCAAGTGTTGTTCAGAATCGAAGATTCTACAAATATCTCCAGTGCACATACTTCGATCGCTTGTCATCTGCAACAGACACAACTGTGGACTGGTTCATACGTTTTAAAAATTTTCCGTAACAATTGAGTTGAACCAGATGGCACGGTGTCGAGTTATTCACATATTACACATTTTTCGGTGATATTACAATGAGCTTATAGAAATAGTGCATGCTCGTATATTAGAGTAGATTAGCGTAACTGCATTGAACAGTATATTACATTCTTCCTTTACGGTTTTCTAGAAGAAATTTTAAAATATCATCGTGGTCTGTTGCATTATTTTGACATAGAGCCTACAAATACACTCATTCCTGCTAAGTGAAAGAGGGTTCCTGAACGCCTTCCCCTGTCCTGGTATGACTCAGATATTGCCGATGCCAAAAGGCTACTCAACCGGCTTGAAACGTGTTGGCTAGGTTCCCATTTATCTTTCCATCTCCTCAAATCCAGGCTTCCATACCGCATTATAAAGTTCTCTTTGCAGACAAATCCATCTATTTGTCTCGTCTGGTCGTTGAGTTCTTCTCCTCTCCAAGGTTATTGTGGCAGGTGGCGATCAAGATTCTACACCTGTAATTCTTGTCCAACCGGTATAGAGGCGTATTTGTTGCCATTGTGAAGAAGGACAGCTTTTAGACTTCTTTGTGATGAGTCAATGAAGAGTCTCCAATCGTGAGCCTCATGCTGAACTCTGAACATTTGCATCAGACCGGTAACATCGGAGCAGTAAACAAGTTCACCGTCTTGAGAAAAGTAAGGCACGTAGTCTTTCTCTCGGTTTCTAAACCAACTAAAAGAAGTTCCAGGAGTCAACAAGTTCTTCTCCTGGAGCCTAGAACCTAGCAACTGAGCGGAATCTTTCGAAAGAGCCAGATCTCGAATCAAGTTGTTCAATTGTGATTGTGAAAACAGTTCGGGCTCACTGCTGTCGTGTGGAAATTCCTCATCAGAATTGCCATCTGACTCACTCCCCGATGGCCCACTCACATCGCTTAGGCTTTCTGGAGGAAAAGGTATGGGAATGCCAGGTCCATGAGACACAGGGCGCAGTGCAGATTCCAGGTTCGGGTAGCAGATTTTGTCTTTGTTTTGTAAGCTGTATCCCTGTATGTTGCACGAGCAAAACTAACAGTCATCGCTGTGGTTTCGGGACTCCCTCCATATCATAGGCACTCCGAAACGAAAAGATTTCACCTTACCCTTAGACCACATGCGCAGTCCTTCCACGCAACTGGAAAAAACTCGATGTGGGGCCCATGCCTTGTCCTGGTCTCCAAGCCTTACACCGAAGTATGCAAAATACACATTCTCAACAAAGTCCGTGACCTTCCGCTCTTGCTTTTTCACTAACAGTTCGCCACAGATATAACAAAACCTGTCAGGAGAATTAACACATCCTCTTGAAGCCATGACAGTCATAAATGTATACACCAGACTTAACCCTTTCACGTCGTTAATGTAAAAACCGGACTTAACCCTTTCAGGCCGAGGTTCAATTTCGCATTTATGAAAACATAACAATAATTCGGGTGTCTTCATTACTACATTATAATAAAATATATTTTTCATTATGTGCACGTACTTGTAATTGTGTTTTCATTGTAAAATAGCATTTCTGCGGAAAAATTGAACTTTCCAACAAAAAATCCCAATTTGTGTCAAAACTGTATGTGTTAGAATTTTTACAATATTTTTCCAGAAATGACCGTGTAAAAATCTATAAGAAGCACCATTTACTTTGAAGAAAAAAATTTCATCGCAGACCTGTGTTATTACAATAATAGTAATAATTATTATTATTACAGTATTTATTATCATTATTGTAGTTGTTATAATAATAATAATAATAATAATAACAATAACCATAAAAATAATAATTACAAAAATAATTTATTTTAACATCTACACAAATTATAATAATAATTATTATTGCAATAATAATAATAATAACCATGAAATAATAATATTAATAATAATAATAATTATTATTAATATTACAGAAGTTATTATTATGATCATCATTATTATTATTATTATTATTATTATTACTACTACCACTACTACACTGGTACTTCTACTGCTACTATTATCACAACTACTGTTCTTTCAGTCTTCATTTTTCTTATCCTACTCCTCTTCTTTCAGGTATAATTTCGCATGCATACCTGCATTCGTCCCGATGCGATCAACAGCCAAAAAGGCAATTATCAAGACAATGGTCGGCATTGCACTGATGTCAAGTAGTCGGAAATTAATTGAAAGCGATTTCTTAACGATGCCTGTTGCAAGTCAACAGATCATGAACACAGGCTTCAGAATTTATGAGCGGACGTAGCCAATAGGAAAAGACCCGAAATGATCGAAGCAGCTGTTGCCTTTGGCAATCGAATCTTCTCCAACCTGAAAAGATTCGCACCTGTTTCGAGATGTACGCGGGACTGTGCGCTTCCGGTCGGGTAATAAATCGATCTCAGGTTTTTCGTTTTTGTATGAAATACACCAGAGGGCTCTGTGCTCCTATCTGGATCCGGTGTCGTGATATGAAGTCTCCTAAAAACAGAATCTCCACACGGCTGGAATTGTACCTGTCAAGCGACTCTGTTTCAGGACTAATTGTCTTCAAGTTTTTTGCGTTTTCCTAAGATAAACTAAAATGCTATTTAGATAGCCAGATCCATGCATGATTGCATATATATATACATACATATATAGGCCTAAAATTCTAAATATATAGTCCCACATCTCGTTTATAAATATTTAGGTCAACATGCCGACATACCTACATACATATTTAGTATAAATACATATGTACTAACAAATCAATAAATGACGAATGCCGACAAATGCTTGAAATTACTCCACCAAATGGCGCCAATGCATCGATCGCAGTTTCTTAAATTCACAAGATTGCAACATCCTATCGATAATCGATGAAAACGATACATTATCAAAACACCTAAAACGCATATACGAGTTTACCGGTGACAGGTTAGTCAAGGATGTCGACGACCATTCCTATTTGTCAATGATCGGGAAACGAACCCTTGACTCTCTCTATTTGTATGGTGACACAGCCTTGCTTTTCTAAATCATAATTTAAAGGAACAGCTCAATCACAACAGTACTTGAATCGCCACAGCTTCTGAACTCACAAATTCATCAAAGACATTTCTAACGAAATCTTTCAAATTACACTATATATATATATGTTTATATATCTGCTACAACTCGTCACGCCCTCAGTTGCAAAATCTTGAAAAAGCTGACGAGATCGCAGATGTTCGCGAAGGTGGATTGCACGATACTGGGCCACATTCCAAGTTTGGAAAATTCTGAAGGAGTTGCACCAAAGGCCACATCTATCATCATATACCCCGCTCAAGACTTACACCAAAGTGGATCAACTCTCTTCGCTGGCTGAATCATGATTAAGGAGGTCACATATAATATTTTTGCCCGCGCTACGCAAATATTAATAGGACTTTGCGTCCAGTGCAGTTACAGTTAGAGTCACAATTGCGTTACATTTCAAGTCATGTGTATTCATTTGCTCTATGTGTAGGCCTACCCGAAGAAATTTATAATATATAAATGTTGCTTTTAGGCTATTTGCACCCAGAGGAAGAAAAGAAGTAGAAACGAAAGAAGAAGGTGATGCCTAGGATGATGACGACGTAATATTTTGCAGCATCCCCACATGATTGATTCATAAAAATGGGAAAAGCTCAAAATTGCTTGTAAGAACACGAACGTTGACCTGTGAATATGCTGCATGCGTGCATCTGACATTCCAGATAATAATGATATAATCGTTTTACAAATTTCTTAAACATCCAGCAACATATCTGCGTGCGATTGAGACTTATTTGCGATTCATGAAAGTGCACAATAGTCTCGTTTATTCCCTCCAGGGGGCCGATAATGTTCGCTCAAAAAACAGTAGAAACTCTATCTTCTTGGCACCAGCGATGGCAACTGACTTGTAAAGTACTCCATAAACAGCACGCTTCCTAAAGGCGCTATATAAATTGTCATCATTACAATTACGATTACTGCGAGAAACCAACCTGTCCAGACTCAATTCGACATGAGCCGTATCAGAGAATATGACGATAGCCACCCTTGTGTCATCCGGTCCAATGATCAGGATGGCGACAATTTCCCGGATGAACTGAAGGGGGGAGTCCAACCTGGGACACGGAAATGAAGATTTACAGACGGCTGTCGCTCCGTCAACGACGAAATCGAAGTCCAGTGGTTTTATACAATATGACAAGACCAGTTTAGTTAGCGGCAAACGTCACATGAAAAACGTTTATGATAGTAACAAATTTTTACAAATTTGGAGGTCACGAAATGTAGTCTGTATGATTGAATCGTTCTGCATGGTCATGCGCGCGCCTCAGCCGAGACATTCGTCTACTTCAGGACCTCGCTGCTGCACTAGGACTGCATAAAGAGGTACATAGTCAAGTGCATTTGCGGCGCACTGGCAGCAAGGCTGAATGTAGTATTTTAAAAGAATTTTTAATATATTTGACATATAAAGAGATTTCAGTGTTACATAAAATATATAATAGTTTGATATTTAATTTGTTTGGTTCGTTATAGTTTATTTATAATATTTAAGGACTTGTGTTTTAATTCCATTTGATAATTAAGTTTTTTTTTATTTGCAAACACTCCCTGCTGTCCAGTAGATGCTCAATCGAAGCGGTGCAAGGTCAGTAATAGCCAAGCTTTAGGTCGCCCTTAGAGCAATCCAACATTACTAGCCGAATCCCTCCGCACGATAGGCCATAAGAAGTGGTATTTCGCACGATAGCAATTAGTTGCTTATTAAGTAGTGCGGAAGACAAAAGAGCCTAGACCGAACCGCACAATAAGGTGCAACAGACGCAGGAGGTTGAAAAGGCTAGCGGCCCAGAGTTACGAGATGTAGAATGGTGGTGGTAGTTAAGAAGGAACACGAAAATGAAAAGACCCTTATCGGCAAAGGAATGACCCATGTTCTGAGTTTTAAAAAGGCCGTCCCCAGGATGCCGCCCACCCGGCAACTGGAGGGAAAGGCAGAGTCGGGTACTGAGACAGAGCTTTACCGTATTGCGTCTCTTAAGGAAGCTGCCAATCCTGAACTTTCTTTGGAAAGAAAGGAAACTGTGGGCAGAAATGGTACGGATGACCATTTTACGTGAGGATTAAAAAAGGAAAGTGATACGGTTGCTTCTTAACTCAGAACTGGGCTGGAATCACCCCCGCCCCGCGAAATTATGTTACAGGCAGCAAACGGTAATATACTAAATGTACTAGAGGGTATATACATATATACTAAATGTACTGTAAGCTAAGGCGGATAGTACATTTAGTATATTACCGTTTGCTGTCTGTAACATATAACTAGACTGTCACCATTACTGTGTGGCAAGTTGCCCGACTGATTTGAGCGTTTGCCTTGTAGGGCGAAGTGTGCAAATTCAAGTATCCCCTGATACGATTACTGTGGGTGGGATTAATGCTTTGTCACTAGGCAGCGACGCCAAATAATACAGACGCTGTAGTTAAGATCTGTGTCTCAAGTAATTACAACATAGAATTACTACTTTTTAGTCTGCGCATGTCCGCGGCCATGATGGTCGTTGGATATCTCCATGTTCATTTTGACTGATTATTTTGTCTAAACGTAATAAATATCTCCTCGGTTATTTTAGCAGTTTGGATTTTTTTCTGTTGCCGAGTTGGCGCAGTGGAATTAGTTTTCGTTTCCAAAACGGAATTATTGCATTTACGTCGTTTTGTTGTTGATCATCATGATCTTCCATCGAGGGGAACAGGATTCAAGCTTGACATTCTAGTCTCAGACTTATAGACCTACACACGCCGTCAAATCCGGGAAATCTTGGAGTCGGCGAAGAAGGGCGAAGAGAGTCTTTGGAGCGGCTTCGACTGTCAGCAACGGAATGGTCCAGCTACGTACCGAAAGGCGGGCGACAGAAACTGTCTGACGCATGGTTCGATTAATCTCGCACGCCGCTTAGTCTTCCATCTACGAGAGACTTTTGGTCGATGGGACAACCGTGACCAATTGGCGGCGGATCACATCGCCCATGGTCGCTTCTCAACCTCGTTCTACGTGCTTCAGAAGCTCCGAACATGCTGTCATCATTCAACCCTCATTGGGAACCTGTTAGTTGAGCTTTGCCGTTGTCTGCGAGCTTGCCACTGGTGACTCTTCTAGTATTCTGACCAATGTTTACTTGTGGACGAATGTTCCGTTCTTAATGACATTTAACATCATTAGCGCAGAGAGCGCCTCTGGTGAGTTTATCTTGAAGAGGCGCTATACAAATTTCAAATTACATTTACATTTACATTAGTTTTGATAACTGAAGAAATTCATCTAAGACAGCGCGAGATTATGATTCGTATGCAATTCATTAAATGTAGATATGACTTCGGATGCCTACCCGCATTCGTCTCGATGTGACCATCAGCCCAAAAGGCAAATACAAAGAGAATGGCTGGCATTGTGCGGCTGTCAAATCGTCAGTAATTTCCAGCGATCTCTCTAATAGTCAGAAATTACCAGCGATCTCTCACCAATCCCTGTTTGAGCCAATGCTTAATTCTCGCGTCAAGTATGCAAACCAGACAGACACACGTCCATCTTGGCTCGAGATTCTACGCGACACTTACGACCGAACTCTACCAGTTCTGAAGGACTGAAAATGTCCAAAACATCTGATGCCATACCACATTCTTGGGATGAAACCCGTGGAGGGATTCGCAAATATCGACTTTATTGACGGCAAACCTTGAAATTACTCATCGATCGCAGTATATCAGATTCACGCAAGCCCACAGCATATACGAAAATCTATAAAACCTAGGTTTTTACATTTGTAACTGTACCGTAAGGTAAAATCATAAGGCCCTTTAGCAGAATACGTGTCACTGTAATGATATAACACAAGCTGTTTATTAGATCTATTGACAGGTTGGTCGGTCGTTAATGCGTAACGTGGCCGGGCATAAATTTCGACAGATTTATAGGTCCAGGGCAGGACCTTCCCTCGGCGTGGCAGGTTAGGTAGCTGCTTACATGTGGCAGTTGTCAGAGGCGGCAAAATGTTGTAATAGAGTTTTTAAAATAAACTTTGTAGAATTTTAATGTCTTTGGTTTTTATTATCTGTGCAACCCCATGGATAAAACTGCCACTGGCCCAGTAACTAACTACCGGTGCCTTCCCCGTATTATTTCCCCCCGAGGTACATATGATCCCTCGGGATTAGAAACTTATTGGAGAAGAGGTAAGATATCTCGATCGGCCACTGTTATTATTATTATTATTATTATTGTTATTTACGTGAAATGTTACTGTTATTCATCGTTAATATTTGCATAAGCAACCCATTTCGCTGCAAACAAATATAATTTCCAAACAAAAAAATCCGTAATTAGTACAATTTTTGAAGTTTACTGGGGAGCTACCCTACGACATTAAAGCACAAATATATATATATATGCCTAGGGCTATCAAAATTTACTCCATGAATATGCATACAAAGATCATGCAAGCGTTTTTGTGATTACTGTATATCGCAAGCTTTTCGACTAAATAGTTTTCTACGCAAAAGCAGCTGTCACAATGTAACTGCAATGTCAGTTCAAGCATGGTTGAAGAAAACCTAGACAAACTAAAGAAAGATTAGACGCAAGTGTTGTTCAGAATCGAAGATTCTACAAATATCTCCACTGCACATACTTCGATCGCTTGTCATCTGCAACAGACACAACTGTGAACTGGTTCATACGTTTTAAAATTTTTCCGTAACAATTGAGTTGAACCAGATGGCACGGTATCGAGCCATTCAAATATTATACACTATTCGGCGATATTAAAATGAGGCTATAGAAATAGTGCATGCTCGTATTTTAGAGTAGATTAGCGTAACTGCATTGAACAGTATATTACATTCTTCCTTTACGGTTTTCTAGAAGAAATTTTAAAATATCATCGTGGTCTGTTGCATTATTTTGACATAGACCCTACAAATACACATTCCTGCTAAGTGAAAGAGGGTTGCTGAACGCCTTCCCCTGTCCTGGTATGACTCAGATATTGCCGATGCCAAAAGGCTACTCAACCGGCTTGAAACGTGTTGGCTAGGTTCCCATTTATCTTTCCATCTCCTCAAATCCAGGCTCCCATACCGCATTGTAAACTTCTCTTTGCAGACAAATCCATCTATTTGTCTCGTCTGGTCGTTGAGTTCTTCTCCTCTCCAAGGTAATTGTGGCAGGTGGCGATCAAGATTCTACACCTGTAATTCTTGTATGACAAGAGCTCGACCCTAGGACTTGAAGTTTTCTACCGCACCATCCTTCAGTGACCTACAATTTCCTAATTCTCCTTCGCCGGGTCAGAGTATTTTTTTTCAACCAAAAACTCTGACTGACATTCGGGGTATCATTTTTCATCTTCTGATAAACAATGTGCCTTCCACGTTATTTCTATCGATCTTCTAAGAGAATGATTCGATGTCCCGGGCCCAGTCGTTACATCCATTGTCGTGCCGTGATGCCGTAGTTACCCTATTCTTAAAAGAAATCTCTTTCTCCTGATGATCTATCAAACTATCGTCCGAGAAAAGTAGTTGCTAATCGCCAGATCTACCATCTCTCGTCACATCGCTCACAAATCACAATCACATAATCAGCTCCAAAAAAGTAAAGTAACCGCTCTCATTCTTCTTGACCTATCTTCTACTTTTGATACCATTGATCGTAATATACCTTTTCACCGTCACAAACACTGGTTTCGCCTACTTGCTTCTACTCTCAGCTGGACCGCATCTTGCTTACGCGGTATAAACCATCAGATGTTGGTTGAGCTCAGCGCTTGTACGCAATACTGCATGCCAGAAGTGACATTTCTAGTTATCTGAGCATTGCTGCTAATTGATGAAGATCTTGTTACAAACGACATCTGACATCACTTTGGCTCGTGTAGATGGCCTATATGAGTGACCAATTACTATTACAAAGGCAGTGCAATAAAATCCAATCTGAAAGGGCGAAGTACGATACTGGTGCACATGTAATGTAAATGGAGTTTATGATTACAATGTTATTACAGATATCACTAATAAACACTTATAAAAGTTATAGGCTCAATTCCATCAACACTGCAACAGAGGAAATGGAGGAAAGCCGTCACAATTCCGACTCTCGTCTAAATGAAAGTGGAATGGTCTATCCTGCAGATTTCAAAATATTCTCTCAGATTTTTGCAAAATTATTAGATGACACGTTTATCTAGTTCTCACCTTAACTTGCCAAAATTTGGTCCACCAGTTTCTTTGTGATAGATTTGAGAGAACTGTATTGAGGGACAACGAAGTAAGTATCGTTAGCCTAAAAGAAACATAGCATTCCAGAAAAAGTCACAGGACATCCTTGGTATCCTACACATTAATTTATGTTTGGGAAAGTGCATAGCTTAAGATCAAATGTTTCAAGAGAATTAAGATAAATCATTTCACAAGAGACAGAATACAAATAAGCATACAAGATAAGCAAGAAAAGAATACAAGATAATCATTATGCTGGGCCAAAGAACACAAAATGATGCATTATATGTAAAATAACAAAATAAGAATTTGAAACAGTACTGTAACCGTTCACATCGGAACTGCAAGAAACTCTTCACATCAAACGCATGGTATGACTACGGTTACAAGAGCTACTGACAAAAAGCCACTTCAATTCGGCTTTTCTCATAAAGTAGATCTATATGATTATATCACACGTGTATACTATTTTATCTCAATGGCATCTGAATAACACAGATGCTATCTTCTGACAATCGGACTTAAGTTTTCTTATGGCATTTTGGGACAACGCCTCTGATTTCACGCAGCGCTCATGATTAACGTGGAGCCCTTGACTTAGCTTTAAAATAGCGTTTTAGAACTCCTCGAGATTACGATAACGATTATTATGCATTTGTCAGCAGACGTACATGTAAAACAAATGGAGTTTATGATTACAATGTTTTTACAGATATCATTATTGAATACTGATGAAACTTATAGCTTCATTTCCATTGACACTGCAACAGGTTATCTCTCTTGTGTGGAACAATATTTCTGATGAGGTTTTGAAAATGAACTTGCAGAGTAAGTTTTTGCCTTTCCAATCAGAGCCAGTTTTAGATGGTCTGTTATTCTTTGTAAGTTGTTTGTTGATCCTTCCTGTATTTTCCTTGATTTCAAAATTATCTCTTTTCAAGTTTTCTCGTATTCGATTATCTTTTATTTTTCCACTCAGTAAGGCACTAAGGATGTTATCGGAAAATTTAGCAGGGATGTGCTAGAGCCCGAAAATTTGTCTAAAACAGTCTTCGTTAAAAGGTGATTTTTTTTTGTATATCTTACCTTGTTTGGAGGCGAAGATAGACCTCGCGCAAAGCTCTCGTCGCAACTTGCCCTAACGCAGACTATGAACAGTCTAGTTCCAGTGTTCTTGATGGCAGTAGCCGCAGCATGCGCAGCTTCAATAGCAGCATTCGTAACGCCATCCGTGATGCCAATTGCTACATTTTGGGCGTCCTGTCTGTTCCCAGTTGCTAACGAGAAGACTTGAGTGACGAAGTGCAAGCTAAGTGACCTCGACAACTCGCCCCCTAGGTACTTTACATTCCGAATGGCCGACAACAGCGAAGCCTTATCTGTGTAGCTACAGAAAACACAACCATTTATGAGATAAGCTGACTGAGAACAACTAGCGCAACATAATTATTAGATCATACTGCATAACATATTAACTGAAACGAATACACTGGACGTCACACATAAAATGCATACATTCATAGATGCACACATACATACATCCATATAATACGTATGTACAATTGTAAATGCATATATACATGCATAAATACATTAACGTTAAGTAGCAGAACTGCTTAATTCTCTATACATTTGTATTTGATCCTTTTCAGAGAGTTGAAATCAAAACTATTGTATTCGTCAACCTACTGATTGAAGTCCCATAGCACCTGAGGCTGATCAGAGAACAAGACGAAGGCGACCCTTGAGTTGTCCGGTCCAATGGTCAGGGAGTCGACAATGTCGCCGATGAACCGAATAATGAAGTCCCAGTCTGGACACGGTTGAGCCTCGCAGATAGTTGAAGAATCGTCAACGCAAATAAGAACGTCTAGCTTTTCTGTGCAATTTGATAAAAGAAGTGTGAGCCACAAATGTAGAAGCTTCGCCGTGCAAGCCAAACAACAGTCAGTTTAACAACATTTTCATTGTCTAGTATTTCGTTAGGCTCTCATTCACACTTGGTAATATATCTGCTTCTCTCATCATTAAATTTAAATAATTAATAATATTAATAATAATAACAATAATAATAATAATACTATTATTATTATTATCATCATTATCATTATAGCAACAACAACAACAATAAAATTAATAATAATAATAATAATAACAATAATCCGCAGTACCTTCTCTCTGCCAGAGCCGGATGAGACGTAGCAGTTGCAGATGCGCATTACGGTCTCCGGACTAATTTTTTCACCCCTTCCTCGGGTAAAAAAATTAATAATAATAGTTATTACTACTATAATAATAATAATAATAATTATTATTATTATTTTACTAGTACTGCTACTACAACAACAACTACTACTACTACTGCTACTACTACCACTACCACTACTACTACTACTACTATTAGTACTATTTTCAATCTTCTTTCTCTTTTCCTACTTCTCCTTTTACAGTAGTAATTTCATATGCATACCTGAATTCGTCCCGATGTGACCAACAGCCAAAAAGGCAATCATCAGGACAATGATTGGCATTGTACTGATGTCAGATAGTTCAAAATTAAGTAAAAGCGATTTCTTAACAATACCTGTTGCAGTCAACAGATCGTGAACAAGTCAAAAGTATTGGGCCAGGCTTCAGAATTTATGCGGCGCAATAGGGGCGGACGTAGCCAATAGGAAAGAAACCGAAATGGTCGAAACAGCTGTTGCCTTTTTGTTATCGATTCCTCTCTAACCTGAAAAGATTCGCACCTGTTTCCAGCTGTACGCTTCCGGTAGAGTATCAAACAGATATCAAGTTATTCTTGTTTACATGAAATATACCAGAGGGCTATGTGTTCCTATCTGGATCCTGTATCGTGACATGAAGTCTCCTAAAAACAGAATCTCCACATGGCTGGAGTTATACCTGACAAGCGACTCTGTTTCGGGACCAATTGTCTTGCAGGTTTTTACGTTTTCCTAAGATAAACTAAAGTGCTATATAAATAGCCAGATGCATGCATGATTGCATATATACATACATATATAGGCCTAAAATTCAAAATATATAGTCCCATATATCGTTTATAAATATTTAGGTCAACATGCCGACATACCTACATACATATTTAGTATAAATACATATGTACTAACAAATCAATAAATGACGAATGCCGACAAATGCTTAAAATTACTCCACCAAATGGCGCCAATGCATCGATCGCAGTTTCTTAAATTCACAAGATTGCAACATCCTATCGATAATCGATGAAAACGATACATTATCAAAACACCTAAAACGCATATACGAGTTTACCGGTGACAGATTAGTCGAGGATGTCGACGACCATTCCTATTTGTCAATGATCGGGATACGAACCCTTGACTCTCTGTATTTGTATCGTGGCGTAAACTCGAAATAAGACACATACTTGTTTTTTCTCCATAGTTTAAACGAATAGCTCAGTCACAATAGTACTTGAATCGCCACAGCTTCTGAACTCACAAATTCATCAAAGACATTTCTAGC
This sequence comes from Norana najaformis, assembly GCA_964023275.1. Classification (NCBI taxonomy): domain Eukaryota; kingdom Metazoa; phylum Annelida; class Clitellata; order Crassiclitellata; family Hormogastridae; genus Norana; species Norana najaformis. Next base: position 8,059,254 of record OZ029920.1, read on the forward strand.
TTAATCTGTCAGCATACACTATATATATATATATATATATCTGCTACAACTCTTCACGCCCTCAGTTGCAAAATCATGAAAAAGTTGACAAGATCGCAGATGTTTACAAGAGTTGGTGACCAGATGCTGAGTCAGATTCAAAGTTTGGAAACATGTGAAGGAGTTGTGCCAAAATCCATACTCATCATCATCATATACCCCGCTCAAGACTAATGCCAAAATGGATCTTCTCAATACGCTCGCTGAATCATGACCAGGAAGCTCACATCTCATTTTTCCTGCGCTATAAAAATTTTAATAGGGCTCTGTGTCCGATGCAGTTGCAACTGGAATCATAATTGCATTACATTTCAAGTCATATGTATTCATTTGTTCTAAGTGTACATTGTGTATCCGAAGTTTTTATAATATGTAAATGTTGTTTTTCACCAAGAGGAACGAAAGAAATAGAAATGGAAAAAGAAGGTGATGCTTAGAATGATGACGACTACGTTGGTGAGGGAAAATGATAATGATGCGTCGTTAAACGGGTCAGCTGTTAAAATGGCCACGAGTGTCGTGACCCATTCTCAACCTAACCGCTAGAGCCAGTCGTTTTCTTAACCTGGGTTTGTGAGGGTGAGTGGCTAACCTTCTCTCTCGTCGGCAAGTCCCTTTCCCTTTGATAGTGTACGAAGGATTTCTGAACCAAGTACATGGTATTTTCTTTCCTGTTTTAGTTCAATTGCGTTTTATATGTTTCTGTAGATCTTTGGCGTCGATAAAAGTGTTCAAAATCATTCTTTAGTAAGTTGATTACCCCATTAGGACTTAAGCAAGTCTAGTAAGTGAGTAAGTAAGTAAGTATGTATGTATCTAAGTAAGTAAGAAGGAATTAAGACATTTGTTAACACGCCATGTGTCCAACTGCTGAGCGAGGAATCGTGGGCGTGGAATAATTACAGAGGTCGGAAAACAAATGCAAGACGGTACAAATAGGTCTTGAGCAGCTTTACGAATATGTCTAGTGAGATGTTGTTGAGTAATAAACAGGGAGGCTGTTCCAGATGACTGGTGCAGAATTGCTGAATCCGCTTCTGGAGAATTCAGACTGATAGGCTCTAATGTCAGGAAGAGACAAATGGTTTTGTGTAGCAGAACGCAGAGATATCGATGGCTTATAGTCCTGTAAGGACGAAGACAGATAGCAGGTTGATTGGTTGAGAGAGTGTAATGAATGCTATCTTGTAAGTGATTCTGGAGCTAACAAGCAGCCACTGTAGCTTTGCTAGAATAGGAGTGGCTTGATCAAACCTAAGGGTTCTTCTCACTAGTCGGGCTAACGAGTTGTGGACAAGTAGAAGAAATGTTAACAATCCATGTGTCCAACTGCTGAGTGAGGAATCGTAGGCGTGGATAAGTTACAGTTACAGTTCTGGACTTGTTGAGTTTAACAGTGTTGGACTTTGCAGTGCCGTACAACAGGGAATTACAGTAGCCTAGGTTTGCCCTGACTAGACTAAAGCGACTGTCTTCATAAGTCCCTGTAGCAAGCACGATCAAATATGACGCATGGTTATAGGTGGAAATACGAAGCCTTGCAGACAGTGGTGAGTACACTATGAACAATTGAGCATTGAGAATGGTTATGTGCATTTGAATCTTACACGATCATTTACCTTTATCATCCACTATCCGACGTAACATTTTGCAGCATCCCCATATTCATAAATATGGAAAAAATCTCAAATATGCTTGCAAGAACACGAAAATTTAAATATGCCAAGTGCGTCTGCGTAGGGCTCAACTCGGCTCCTATCAAAACGTTTTCGTTCCTCTGTATTACAGGTCCTCTTACTGTGCTACGTAAATCTCGCTTCAGACACGTTTGTCACAAACTTTCATTTAGGAAGAATTGTCCAGTATACAAAAAATTCAAGCATGCATTCTGAAGATATCTAAATGTATCGCAAGGTATCAACGCAAAGTCAGTTCAAGCTAACCATTGCAAAACTTTTGAAATGAAGAATTACAGACGGCTGTCGCTCCGTCAACGACGAAATCGAAGTCCAGTGGTTTTATACAATCTGACAAGACCAGTTTAGTTAACGGCAAACGTTACATGAAAAACGTTTATGATAGTAACAAATTTTTACAAATTTGGAGGTCACGAAATGTAGTCTGTATGATTGAATCGTTCTGCATGGTCATGCGCGCGCCTCAGCCGAGACATTCGTCTACTTCAGGACCTCGCTGCTGCACTAGGACTGCATAAAGAGGTACATAGTCATGTGTATTTGCGGCGCACTGGCAGCAATCCTGAATACAGTATTTTAAAACGAATTTTTAATATATTTCAGATATAAAGAGATTTCAGTATTACGTAAAATATATAATAGTTTGATATTTAATTTGTTTGGTTCGTTATAGTTTATTTCTAATATTTTAGGGACTTGTGTTTTAGTTCCATATGATAATTAAGTACTTGTTTATTTGCAAACACTCCCTGCGTCCAGTAGATGCTCAATCGAAGCGGTGCAAGGTCAGTAATAGCCAAAGTTTAGGTCGCCCTTAGAGCAATCCAACATTACTAGCCGTCTCCCTCCGCGCGATAGGCCATAAGAAGTGGTATTTCGCACGATAGCAATTAGTTGCTTATTAAGTAGTGCGGAAGACAAAAGAGCCTAGACCGAACCGCACAATAAGATGCAACAGAGGCAGGAGGTTGAAAAGGCTAGCGGCCCAGAGTTACGAGATGTGGAATGGTGGTGGTAGTTAAGAAGGAACACGAAAATGGAAAGACTCTTATCGGCAAAGGAATGACCCATGTTCTGAGCTTTAAAAAGGCCGTACACAGGATTCCGCCCACCCGGCAACTGGGGGAAAAGGCAGAGTCGGGTCCTGAGACAGAGCTTTACCATATTGCGTCTCTTAAAGAAGCTGCCAATACTGAATTTTCTCTGGAAAGAAAGGAAACTGTGGGCAGATATGATACGGATGACCATTTTACGTGAGGATTAAAAAAGGAAAGTGATACGGTTGCTTCTTAATTCAGAACTGGGCTGGAGTCACCCCCGGCCCGCGAAATTATGTTACAGGCAGCAAACGGTAATATACTAAATGTACTAGAGGCTATATAAATATATACTAAATGCACTGTAAGCTAAGACCGATAGTACATTTAGTATATTACCGTTTGCTGTCTGTAACATATAAATAGACTGTCCCCATTACTGTGTGGCACGTTGGCCGACTGCTTTGAGCGTTTGCCTTGTAGGGCGAAGTGTGCAAATTCAAGTATCCCCTGATACGATTACTGTGGGTGGGACCCTGAGCAATCGCGAACTCAAAATTATTCATAGTCGTCGATTAATGATTTGTCACTAGGCAGCGACGCCAAATAATACAGACGCTGTAGTTAAGATCTGTGTCTCAAGCAATTACTACATAGAATTACTACTTTTTAGTCTGCGCATGTCCGCGGCCATGATGGTCGTTGGATATCTCGGTGTTCATTTTGACGGATTATTTTGTCTAAACGTAACATCTCCTTGGTTATTTTAGCAGTTTGGATTTTTTCTGTTGCCGTGTTGGCGCAGTGGAATTAGTTTTCGTTTCCAAAAAGGAATTATTGCATTTAGGACGTTTTGTTGTTTATCATCATGACCTTGCGTGAATGGACTGGTCCACCCACCGAGGGGGACAGGATTCAAGCTTGACATTCTAGTCTCAGACCTATAGACCTACACACGCCGTCAAATCCGGGAAATCTTGGAGTCGGCGAAGAAGGGCGAAGAGAGTCTTTGGAGCGGCTTCGACTTTCAGCAACGGAATGGTCCAACTACCTACCGAAAGGCGGGCGACAGAAACTGTCTGACGCATATCCGATGGTTCGATTAATCTCCGCACGCCGCTTAGTCTTCCATCTACGAGAGACTTTTGGTCGATGGGACAACCGTGACCAATTGGCGGCGGATCACATCGCCCATGGTCGCTTCTCAACCTCGTTCTACGTGCTTCAGAAACTTCGAACATGCTTTCATCATTCAACCCTCATTGGGAACCTCTTAATTGAGCTTTGCCCGTGTGTGCGAGCTTGCCACTGGTGACTCTTCTAGTATTTTGACTAATGTTTACTTGTGGACGAATGTTCCGTTCTTAATGACATTTAACATCATTAGTGCAGAGAGCGCCTCTGATGAGTTTATCTTGAAGAGGCGCTATACAAATTTCAAATTACATTTACATTTACATTAGTTTTGATAACTGAAGACATTCATCTAAGTCAGCGCGAGATTATGAATCGTATGCAATTCTTTAAATGTAGATATGACTTCGGATGCCTACCCGCATTCGTCTCGATGTGTCCAGGAAACCAAAAGGCAATTACTAAGAGAATGGTTGGCATTGCGCGGCTGTCATATCTTAAGGAATTACCAGCGATCTCTCACCAATCCCTGTTTGAGCCAATGCTTAATTCTCGCGTCAAGTATGCAAACCAGACAGACACACGTCCATCTTGGCTCGAGATTCTACGCGACACTTACGACTGAACTCTACCAGTATTGAAGGACTGAAAATGTCCAAAACACCTGGTGCCATACCATATTCGTGGGATGAAACCCGTGGAGGGGCAACGCAGATATCGACTTTATTGACGGCAAACCTTGAAATTACTCAGCCAGGCGTTACCAGTGCATCGATCGCAGTATATCATATTCATGGAAGCCCACGGCATATACGAAAATCTATAAAACCTAGGTTTTCACATTTGTTAATGTACCAAAAGGCAAACATCACAAGTCCCTTTATCAGTATACGTGTCACTGTATTGACATAACACAAGCTGTTTATTAGATCTATTGACAGGTTGGTCGTGCGTTAACGCGTAACGTGGCCGGACATAATTTTCGACAGATTTATTTGACCAGGGCAGGGCCTTCCCTCGGCGTGGCAGGTTAGGTAGCTGCTCACATGTGGCAGTTGTCAGAGGCGGCAAAATGAAGTAATAGAGTTTTTAAAATAAACTTTGTAGAATTTTAATGTCCTTGGTTTTTATTATCTGTGCACCCCCATGGATAAAATTGCCACTGGCCCAGTAACTAACTACCGGTGCCTTCCCCGTATTATTTCCCCCCGAGGTACAAATGATCCCTCGGGATTAAAAACTTATTGGAGAAGAGGTAAAACATCTGGAACGGCTGCTGTTATTATTATTATTATTATTATCATCATTGTCGTTAATACTATCATTATTATTATTATATTTTCAATATTATTATTATTATTTTATTATTATTATATTTTCATTATTATTATGATTATTATTATTATTATTAGCGTGTAATGTTACTATTATTCATCGTTAATATTTGCATAAGCAACACATTTCGCTGCAACAAATATAATTTCCAAACAAAGAAATCAGTAATAAGTACAATTTTTGAAGTTTAATGAGGAGCTACCCTACGATATTAAAGCACAAATTTATATATATATGTGCCTAGTGCTATTAAAATTTACCCTATGAATATGCATACAAAGACCATGCAAGCGTTTTGTGACGACTGTATATCGCAAGCTTTTCGACTAAATAGTTTTCTACGCAAAAGCAGCTGTCATAACGTAACTGCAACGTCAGTTCAAGCATGGTTGAAGAAAACCTCAGACAAACTAAAGAAAGATTAGACGCAAGTGTTGTTCAGAATCGAAGATTCTACAAACATCTCCAGTGCACATACTTCGATCGCTTGTCATCTGCAACAGACACAACATTGGACTGGTTCATACGTTTTAAAAATTTTCCGTAACAATTGAGTTGAACCAGATGGCACGGTGTCGAGTTATTCACATATTACACACTTTTCGGTGATATTACAATGAGCTTATAGAAATAGTGCATCCTCGTATATTAGAGTAGATTAGCTTAGCTGCATTGAACAGTATATTACATTCTTCCTGTAGGGCTTTCTAGAAGAAATTTTAAAATATCATCGTGGTCTGTTGCATTATTTTGACATAGAGTCTACAAATACACTCATTCCTGCTAAGTGAAAGACGGTTCCTAAACGCCTTCCCCAGTCCTGGTATGACTCAGATATTGCCGATGCCAAAAGGCTACTCAACCGGCTTGAAACGTGTTGGCTAGGTTCCCATTTATCTTTCCATCTCCTCAAATCCAGGCTTCCATACCGCATTATAAAGTTCTCTTTGCAGACAAATCCATCTATTTGTCTCGTCTGGTCGTTGAGTTCTTCTCCTCTCCAAGGTTATTGTGGCAGGTTGCGATCAAGATTCTACACCTGTAATTCTTGTATGACAAGAGCTCGACCCTAGGACTTAAATTTTCTAGCGCAATATCCATCAGTGACCTATAATATCCTAAATATCCTTCGCCGGGTCTAAGTGTCTTCCAACCAAAAACTCTGACTGACATTCGGGGTATCATTTTTCATCTTCTGATAAACAATGTGCCTTCCACGTTATTTCTACCGACCTTCTAAGAGAATGATTCGATGTCCCGGGCCCAGTCATTACATCCATTGTCGTGCCGTGATGCCGTGGTTGCCCTATTCTTAAAAAGAAATCTCTTTCTCCTGATGATCTATCAAACTATCGTCCGAGAAAAGTAGTTGCTAATCGCCAGAGCTACCATCTCTCGTCACATCGCTCACAAATCACAATCACATAATCAGCTCCAAAAAAAGTAAAGTAACCGCTCTCATTCTTCTTGACCTATCTCCTACTTTTGATACCATTGATCGTAATATACCTTTTCACCGTCACAAACACTGGTTTCGCCTACTTCCTTCTACTCTCAGCTGGACCGCATCTTGCTTACGCGGTATAAATCATCGGATGTTGGTTGAGCTCAGCGCTTGTACGCAATAATGCATGCCACTAGTGACATTTCTAGTTATCTGAGCATTGCTGCTAATTGATGAAGATCTTGTTACTAATGACATCTGACATCACTTCGGCTCGTGTAGATGGCCTATGTGCGTGACCAATTACTATCACAAAGGCAGAGCAATAAAATACAATCTAAAGGGATGAAGTACGATACTGGCGCACATGTAATATAAATGGAGTTTATGATTACAATGTTATTACAGAGATCACTAATAAACACTTATAAAAGTTATAGGCTCAATTCCATCAACACTGCAACAGAGGAAATGGAGGAAACCGTCACAATTCTGACTCTCGTCTAAATGAAAGTGGAATGGTATAACCTGCAGATTTCAAAACATTCTCTCAGATTTGTGCAAAATTATTAGATGACAAGTTTATCTAATTCTCACCTTAACTTGCCAAAATTTGGTCCACCAGTTTCTTCGTGATAGATTTGAGAGAACTGTATTGAGGGACAACGAAGTAAGTCTCGTTAGCCTGAAACAAACATAGCATCCCAGATAAAGTCACAGGACATCCTTGGTGTCCTACACATTAACTTATGTTTGGGAAAGTGCATAGCTTAAGATCAAATGTTTCAAGAGAATTAAGATAAATCATTTAACAAGAAACAGATTACAAATAAGCATACAAGATAGGCAAGATAAGAATACAAGATAACCTTTATGCCGTGCCAAACAACACAAAAGATGATGCATTACATGTAAAATAACAAAATAAGACTTTGAAACAATACTGTATCCGTTCAGTAAGATATCGGAACTGCAGAAAACTCTTCAACTCGAACGGACGCTATGGCTACGGTTACAAGAACTGCTGGCAAAAATCCACCTAAATTAGGACTTTGTCATAAAGTTGGTCAATATGATTAAGTCATATATGTGCACTTTCTGATGTCAATTGCATCTGAAAAACCCAAATCCTATCATCCGGCGACCGGACTTTATTCTTCTAATGGCATCTTCGGACAACCCCTCCGACTTGACGCAGCGCTCATGAATAAGCTGGAGCCCTGGAGCCCTTGACTTAGCTTTAAGATAATGTTTTAGAACTTCTCGAAATTACGATAACGATTATTATGCATTTGCCAGCAGACGAAGGCCTACATGTAAAACAAATGGAGATTATGAATACAATGTTATTACAGGTCTCATTATTGAATAGTGATGAAACTCATAGCTTCAAATCCATTGACACTGCAACAAGTTATCTGTGTTGTAAGTAGAACAATATTTGCGATGAGGTTTTGTAAATGAACTTGCAGAATAATTTTTGCCCTTCCAGTCAGAGCCAGTTTTAGATGGTCACTTATTCTTTGCACGTTCTTTTATGATCCTTTTTGTACTTTTGCTGATTTCAAAATTATCTTTTTAAACGTTTTCTTGTGTTTCAATATCCTCATTTTCCCACTCAGTAACTCACTAAAGATATTATCGGAAAAGTTACCAGGGATGTGGTAAAGCCCGAAAATTTGTCTCAAAAAACAGTCCTCGTTAAAAGTGAATATCTTTGTATGTCTCACCTTCTGTGGAGGCGAAGATAAACCTTGCGCAAAGCTCTCGTCGCAACTTGCCCTAACGCAGACCATGAAGATTCTAGTTCCAATGTGCTTAAGGGCATTGGCCGTAATATACGTAGGTCGAACAGCAGCCTCCGGAAACCCATCCGTGATGCCTATTGCTACATTATGGGTGTCCAGCCTGTCCTCAGATGCCATTGTGAAGACTTGAGTGAAGAGGAAGCCCATGTTATATGTCTTCGTGAACTCACCCCCTACGTACGTTACATTCCGAATGGCCGACAACAGCGAAGCCTTATCTGTGTATCTGCAGAGAACACAACAATGCATGAGATAGGCCTACTGAGAACAACTAGCGCAACATAACTGCTGGATCATATACTGCATAACATGTTAACTGAAACGAAAACAGTGGACGTCACACATAAAATGCATACATTCATACATACACATATACATCCATCCATATAATACGTATGTACAATTGTACATTCATGTATACATGCAGACATACATTGAAGTTAAGTAGCAGTACTGTTTAATTTTCTATAAATTTGTATTTGATCCATTCAGAAAGTTGGAATCAAAACAATTGTCATCATCAACCTACTCGTCGAAGTCCCATAGCATCTGCGCCCGGTCAGAAACTAAGATGAAGGCAACCCTTGAGTTGTCCGGCCCAATGGTCAGGGAGTCGACTATGTCGCCGATGAACCGAATAATGAAGTCCCAGTCTGGACACGGTTGAGCACCGCAGATAGTTGAAGAATCGTCAACGGAAATAAGAACGTTTAGCTTTTCTGTGCAATTTGATCAAAGAAATAAGTGAGCCACAAATGTATAAGCTTCGCCGTGCAAGCCAACACCAGTCATTCTAACAACATTTTCGTTGTCTAGTATCTCGTTAGGTAATCATTCACACTTGGTAATATATCTGAGTGAGATTGAAACTTGCATGCTTTTCAACGGAAGTGAACATTAGCCTAGTACATGGTTACCGTGACGAATTGTCAATCAACAGGTTGCGAGTTCAAAACTCCTCTAGCGAAGAGATATCTCGAGATGTCAATTGCAATTGCGCCTAATTCACAAACTCAGCTGTACATAAATATATTGACTGTACAATATCGACCTAGGAAACGGAGTCATTACCAGTTCATACATTGGGCTGCCCCTCGAGGGTGGCTAAAGAGGCTGCGTAAGAGACTGCTTTTATCATCATTATTTAAGTCATTATTTATATTGTGTACTGTTATTAATACTCTTACCATTATTATTATTACAACAATAATAATAATAATTATTATTACAGTATTTATTATCTTCATTGTAGTTGTTATAATAATAATAATAATAACCATAAAAACAATAATTACAAAAATAATTTATTTTAACATCTACAAAAATTATAATAATAATTATTATTACAATAATAATAATAACCATAAAATAATAATAATAATAATAATTATTATTATAATTAATATTACAGAAGTTATTACTATGATCATCATTATTATTATTATTATTATTACTACTACCACTACTACACTGGTACTTCTACTGCTACTATTATCACAACTACTGTTCTTTCAGTCAACATTTTTCTTATCCTACTTCTCTTCTTTCAGCAATAATTTCGCATGCATACCTGCATTCGTCCCGATGCGACCAACACCCAAAAAGGCAATTATCAAGACAATGGTCGGCATTGTACTGATGTCAAGTAGTCAGAAATTACAGTAATTGAAAGCGATTTCTTAACGATGCCTCTTGGAAGTCAACAGATCATGAATATGTCAAGAGTATTCGGCCAGGCTTCAGAATTTATGAGCGAACGTAGCCAATAGGAAAAGACCCGAAATGATCGAAGCAGCTGTTGCCTTTGGCTATCGAATCTTCTCCAACCTGAAAAGATTCGCACCTGTTTCGAGATGTACGCGGGACTGTACTCTTCCGGTCGGGTAATAAATCGATCTCAGGTTTTTCGTTTTTGTATGAAATATACCAGAGGGCTCTGTGTTCCTATCTGGATCCGGTATCGTGATATGAAGTCTCCTAAAAACAGAATCTCCACACGGCTGGAATTATACCTGCCAAGCGACTCTGTTTCGGGACCAATTGTCTTCCAGCTTTTTGGCGTTTTCCTAAGATAGACTAAAATGCTATTTAAATAGCCAGATGCATGCATGATTGCATATATGCATACATATATAGGCCTACAAATCAAAATACATAGTCCCACGTATCGTTTATAAATATTTAGGTCTACATACCGACATACCTATATACATATTTGGTATAAATACATATGTACTAACAAATCAATAAATGACGAATGCCGACAAATGCTTGAAATTACTCCACCAGATGGCGCCAGTGCATCGATCGCAGTTTCTTAAATTCACAAGATTGCATCATCCTATCGATAATCGATGAAAACGATACATTATCAAAACACCTAAAACGCATAGACGAGTTTACCGGTGACAGATTAGTCGAGGATGTCGACGACCATTCCTATTTCTCAATGATCGGGATACAAACCCTTGACTCTCTCTCTATTTGTATGGTGACATAAACTCGAAATAAGAAACACAGCCTTGCTTTTCTAAATCATAATTTAAAGGAACAGCTCAATCACAACAGTACTTGAATCGCCACAGCTTCTGAACTCACAAATTCATCAAAGACATTTCTAACGAAATCTTTCAAATTACACTATATATATATATATACACTGTGTCCGGAAAAATTCCAAGGCTTTACGGTAAATATGAAAATAATTAGTAAACATTAATCGATTTTTAAAATTCCAAAAACAGTTTAATCCTGAAATATTATTTGCACTATTATTGTTGTTTTGGCGTAAAAATTTTATAACAATTTTGTCTTCCTCGCTGAACGCCATTTTTCTAGCAACTTTCTTTACAAAATATAAAATTCAAATACGTCACTGTGACGTAATTTTAAACGGGTGCCGTAAATAAATTACAAAGAATTTTGTTGGTAATTATATATTTCAGGATTAAACTGTTTTTGGAATTTTAAAAATCGATTAATGTTTACTAATTATTTTCATATTTACCGTAAAGCCTTGGAATTTTTCCGGACACAGTGTATATATATATATATATATATATATATATATATATATATATATATATATATATATATATATATATATATATATATATCTGCTACAACTCTTCGCGCCCTCAGTGGCAAAATCTTAAAAAAGTTGACGAGATCGCAGATGTTCGCGAAGGTGGATTGCACGATACTGGGCCACATTCCGAGTTTGGAAAATTCTTAATAAGTTGCACCAAAGGCCACATATATCATCATATACCCCGCTCAAGACTTACGCCAGAGTGGATCTACTCACTTCGCTGGCTGAATCATGATTTTGGAGGTCACATATGATATCTTTACCCGCGCTATACAAATATTAATAGGGCTTTTCGTCCAGTGCAGTTACAGTTAGAGTCACAATTGCGTTACATTTCAAGTCATATGCAATCATTTGCTCTATGTGTAGGCCTACCCGAAGAAATTTATAATATATAAATGTTGCTTTTCGGCTATTTGCACCTACAGGAAGAAAAGAAGTAGAAACGAAAGAAGAAGGCGATGACTTGGATGATGACGACTGCGTTGAAGATGGATAATGATAAAGATGCATCCCTAAATACTGTAGGTCAGCTGTTAAAATGGGCTTCCCCATGACAGTGTACGATCGCGGCAGTCAGAGCATAACTTCGAAGGACTTCTCAACCGAGGCACGTCTTATTTTCTTTCCTCTTTTAGTTCAATTGCGTTTTATATGTTTCTGTAGATTTTTGGCGTCAATAAAAATGTTCCAAATCATTCATTTACAAATTGATTACCCCATTAGGACCTAAGCAAGCCTAGGAACTAAGTAAGTATGTAAGTAAGTAATTAAGTAACTAAGTAAGTAAGAAGGCAAGTAAGACATTTGTTAACACGCCATGTGTCCAACAGCTGAGCGAGGAATCGTGGGCGTGGATTAGTTACAGAGGTCAGAATACAAATGCAAGACGGTACAAATAGGTCTTGAGAAGCCGCTTTACGAATATGTCTAGCGAGATGTTGTTGTGAGTAATGTAAACAGGGAGAGTGTTCCAGATGACTGGTGCAGAATTGCTGAATCCGCATCCGGAGAATTCAGACTGATAGCCTCTAATGTCAGGAAGACAATTGGTTTTGTGTAGCCGAACGCAGAGATATCGATGGCTTGTAGTACTGTAAGGACGATGACAGAGAAGCAGGCTGATTGGTTGAGAGAGTCTCACGTGTAAGGAAAGCTATTTTGTAAGTGATTCTGGAGCTGACAGGCAGCCAATGTAGCTATGCCAGAATAGGAATGGCGGGATCAAACCTGCGGGTTTCTGTCCCTAGTTGGACTAACGAGTTCTGGACACGTTGCAGTTTGGCAATGTTAGACTTTGTTGTGTATACAACAGGGAATTACAGTAGTCGAATTTTGCCCTGACTAGACTACAAGCGACTATCTTCATAAGTCCCTGTAGCAAGCACGATCAAATATGACGCATGGCTTTTATGTGTAAATACGAAGCTTCGCAGACAGCGGTGAGTACAGTATGAGCAGTTGAGCATTAAGAATCGTTATGTGCACTTGGATCTTACACGATCATCTACCTTTATCACCAAACTATCCGACGCAACATTTTGCAGCATCCCCACACGATTGATTCATAAAAAATGGGAAAAGCTCAAATATGCTTGTAAGAACACGAACGTTTACCTGTGAATACGCTGCATGCGTGCGTCTGCGTAGGGCTCAACTCGGCTCCTATCAAAACGTTTTCGTTCATAGGTATTACAGATCCTCTTACAGCGCTACACAAATCTCGTTTCACATACGTTTTGCACAAACTTTCATACAGCAAGAAGTTTCCCGTATACACAAAATACCAGCATGGGTTCTGAAGATGACTGTATACTCGTATCGCAAGATATCTACACAAAGCAGATGTCTTAACATAACTGCGAAGTCAGTTCAAGCTAACCATTGTAAAAGTTTTAGATAAATTAAATGAAGATTAGACGGCACGATCAAATATGACGCATGGCTTTTAGATTCGAAAATTCGGCAGACATCTTCAGTGTTCATGTATACGGGTCGCTTGTCCTCTGCAACACAACACAACAATTCTTCACACGTTAAAGATGCTTGGCTGAGTTCAACCAGATGGCCTCTTTATAATGTAAATGTCCAAACACTATAAACTCTTTGGCGTTGCTCAGCTTTTTTGTGCTTCCAGTAATCGCATCCACATCACCCAAGTCGTCGTCGTTTAGATCACGACTTAAGGACATCTTAAAGATCGCACTCTTCCGATTTAGATCTTTTGCGCCTTGCCTGACTGGCACGTCTACCGGGCTTATTCATGGCCTTGAAAATCATACTGAATCCTATATAGAAGCAATCTATGTCTTTTGCATTATTACAGTGTCACTATATGAGTACTCAGATCAGAAAAACATCACCGCACATTAAAATTCAATTTTATGGTTGGCTCAACGACATCTTCTGACATTGTTATTTTTTGACCAACAACTACAGAGAGCGGTAGGTTTGCGAAAAACCATGGCAAACAATATGAGTTATGTCATAGAATTCATTGCAATACAAAGCAATACAATGCAATCAATGCAATGTAATGCAATACTATAAACTGAATCACGGTATAACTTAGATGTTTATAAGGACTGCTTAGTTGAGCTGAACGTGTGTACGCGAGCCTCCTATTGTTGACATTTCTAGATATATGAACATCGCTTGCTATTTGATGAAGATTTTTTCTTAGTTACATTTTATATCGTTTCGGCTCGCCTAAATGAGTGACCAACTGCTATTAAAAATGCAGTGCAGTGCAGTACAATATAGAGGGTGAGGTACGATACTGGCGCAAAACAAATGGAGATTACGATTACAATGCTGTTACAGAAATCACTATTGCATACTTATGCCACATGTAGCTTCTCTTCCATTGACACTGCAACAGAGTACTACATTATCAATGGCGGAAGGCCGTCACAAATCCGATTCTCGTTTCACTGAGTACAGAATGGCCTATTCTGAAGATTTATGAAATTCCTTATCTGGGCTTTTTGCTAAATGATAAGATGATATGTATGTATCACTCTAACCTTAACTGGTCAAAAGTTGATTCACCAGTGTCTGTTTGGTTGAATTGAGAGAACTGAAATCTTGTACAAGGAAGTAAGTCTCGTTAATCTAAAACCAACATAGCATTACATATAAGGTCGCAAGTTAGCCTTGATTTTGCTACACGTTAATTTATGTTTAGAAAGTGTGTACTCTACGACTTTTTACAAGACAGTAATTATGGTGAGGATAAATCATTTCAAACGTGATGGTATACAAAAGAAAATCATCATGCTTTCCGAAACGACACAAGGCATGATGCAACATGTAAAAATTAACAAAATAAGGCTTTGAAACATAAATGTTAACGGTCGCTAAGGTTTCGGAAATGCACGACGGTGACAAGAGCCTCAGGCAAACAACCGCTTGAAATAGGGCTTCGCCACGAAGCACGATATATAGTTTGTCTCAGTTCTAAGTGATAAACTCGGATGTTATCATGCATTTGCCAATTGCATTGTACGTAAAACAAAATTCCCAATGAGATTTTGCAAATTACCTTGCAGAAGAAAACAATATTTTACCTTTCCATTCTTTCGCAGATTTTAGTTTGCCTTTCATTCTTTTCCTTTTTTTATGCTACCTCGCCAATTCTTAAATGATCTTTATTAACTAATTTTTTTGCTTTTCATTATCTTTAATTTTCCACTCAATGAGAGTCTAAAGATATATTCGAGGAAGTTTTAAAAAAGTTGATTGAACCTGTAAATTTGTCCTTAAAATAGAGGCTTCTTTGAAATGTAGTATTCTTTGTAAATCTCACCTTTTTTGGAGGCGAAGATAAACGTTGCGCAAAGCTCTCTGGGCAATCTGTCGTAACACAGACTACAAGTACTTTAACTCCAGTATTCTGAAGCGCAGAGACCTCAGCAAAATCAATGTTCATATCAACACTTGCAATTCCATCAGAGATTCCTAATGTAATCCTTTGGGCGTCCTGTCTGCTCCCAGCTGCTAACGAGAAGACAAAACTGCTTACGAAGTCAAAGGAAATTTTCTGCGTCAGCTCACCCCCCGGGTACGTTACATTCCGAATGGCCGACAAGAGCAAATTCTTATCATTGTACCTAGGATAAATACAACCATGCATGAGATACTGATAAGAAGTAGCGCTACATAATTTTGGATCATACTGTGCAATATTTTAAATGAGACGAAAACACTGGACATCGAACATAAATACATGCATATATGTACACACATGCATACAAATATAGATTAAAGTTAAGTACCAGAATTTCCCATAAGTTTTTTTCATTGTCTTTACAGAGAGTTGAATTCAAAACTATTGTCACCATCAACATACTCGTTGAAGCTCCATAGCAACCGAGCCTGATCGGAGACCAAGATGAAGGCGACACTTGAGTTGTCCGGTCCAATGGTCAGGGAATCTACTATGTCGCATATGAATTCAATAATGAAGTCCCAGTTTTGACACGGTTGAGCAGGGCAGATACTTGAAGAACCATCAACGAAAATAGCGACGTCTAACTTTTCTGTGCAAATTTGTAATAAAGAATCAGTGAGCAACAAATTTTTTACCATTTTAAGCACCATTTAATCCTGCAAGACAAAGTGCAGTCATTCCAAAAACATCTTTTGTTATCAAGTATTTCAATTGGTTGTCATTCGCATCTTGCAGCCAAGTTAATGAGGATATAAACGTTTTACCAATTTCTTAAATATCCAGTAATATATCCGCGTGAATTGAAAATTACATGTGATTCATGAAAGTGCACAATAGTCTCTTTCAAGATAAGCGTGCTTTATTGTCAATCAACAGGTTGAGGATTCAATCCCCTTCATGGAAGAGATATTTCAAGATGCCAGTTCAACTTTTAAACAGTTCACGAATTCAGCTATAGTTGAATTGCATATACTGAATATGCCATGTCGACCTAGAAAATGCAATCAGTATCACATATGACCGCATCTGGAGGTTGGCCTAAAAAGCTGCGTGCATCGCCATCACTAATATTTATGTTTTCTGTAATTCTATTTTTATTATTATTGTTCTTGCTGCTGCAGTTAATATTATTACTTTCTTTTTCTTTTTCATCCTGTCATTCTTCTTCTTTTTCATATAAGCAGTAATAATCTCATTTGCTTACCTGAATTCGTCCCAATGTGACCAACAGCCAAAAAGGCAATTATCAAGACAATGGTTGGCATTGTATTGATGTCATATACCTCAAAATTAAGTAAAAGCGATTTCTTGGCAATACCTGTTGCAGTCAGCAGATCGTGAACACGTCGAGAGTATTGGGCCAGGCTTTATTAGCGGACGCAGCCAATAGGAAAGAAGCGGAAATGGTCGAAACAGCTGGTGCGTTGCGCCATCGAATCTTCTCTAACCTGAAAAGATTCGCACCTGTTTCGAGCTGTACGCGAGACTCCATGCAATTGACTCCCTGTCGAGTGTAAAATCGATTTCAAGTTATTCGTTTTTGACCGGAATACATCAGAGGGTTCTGTGTTCCTTTCTCGAGCATGTATCATGATAGAAAGTCTCCTACAAACAGAGTCTCCATGCAGCGAGAATTATGCCTGCCAAGAGACTGTTTCGGAAACAATTGTCTTCCATTTTAGTAGCATCTTTCTAAGATTAACAAAAGTCCTATACCAACAGCCAGATACATGCATGCATACATAGATATTTAAGCATAAAATGTAAATACATAGGCCTACATACGGTATATAAATACATACATCTACATATATGCATACTTACATACATATGCAGTACAAAAATACATCTGTGCTTCTATACATTAAGAAAAGGCAAAGCAAAGCAACAAATGACGGCTAATGCTTGAAATTACTCCAGCAAATGGTGTCAGCCCATCCATCAATCGCAGTTTTTCAAACTCATAATATTATATCGTCTTACGCAGATACGTTTTTAGAACACCTCTGACGCTTACGAGTTGTTTATTGGTGACAGGTTAGTCGATGATGTCGATGAGCTTTTTTATTTATGAGTGACTGTGGCTCGAAACGTCGACTCGCTGTATTCCTAGCGTGCCCTAAACTCGAAACAAGACATACAGTCTTGGTTTTTTAAATTATAATTCAAACGAACAGTTCAATCACAACAGTCAACGCACAAATTTTAATCAACTACATTTATTACTCAAACTCTCAACTTAGCAGACTAAAAGTCTCTGCTACACATCTTTGCGCTGTCAGCTGGAAACTCTTGAAAATGTCGAGGAGATTGCTGACGTTTAAAAGAGTTGGTGAGAAGATACTGAGACAGATTCAAAGTTTGGAAACTTCTGAAGGAGTTGTACCAAAAGTCACATCCATCATCATATACTCCGCTCAAGACTAATGCCAAAGTGGATCTACTAACTACACTGGCTGAATTATGATTAAGAAGGTCACATCTCATTTGTCCTACGCTATATGAATAGCATTAGAGCGCCATGTCTAATACAGTTAAGAATTGAAGTTGGATTGCATTAATGTATTCGTTATCTCTGTGTGTATCCCATGTAATTTGCATTACATAAATGTTGCTCTTCGGCGATTTGCACCTAGAAGGAGAACAGGAGAAGTGGAAAAGGAAGAAGAAGGTAATGAATAGGATGATGATGACAACGACGACTTTGATGATGTTGATAATGATAAATAAGTCAGCTGCTAAAATGGCCTCTGGATGTACTGGCACTCTCATGACCTGACCGCGACAGGTAGTCATTTTCTTAACCCGTGAGTGTGTACATGAGGGTGAGGGGCTAATGCTCTCCCTCGCCACCTAGACTTCCCTTGGATAGTGTACGGTCTCGGCAATCAGAGCGCAACTTTAAAACGCTTCCGATTAGAGGTACGTGCTGTTTTCTGTCCTTGTTAGTCAACCGCGCTGTATAAGTTTCTGTAGGGTTTTGACGTCAATAAAGGTGTTCGTAGTCATTCCTTAATAAGCGAATTGCCGCAGTAGGACCTATGCAAGAATAGCAGGCGTACATACAAGGCGTGCTTAGGCTCTACCCTGCAGTGACATATGAATGACGTTTGTGTTAGTAAATGTAAATTAACATGATTTTTAGCCACAGTACGGCCTCGAATCTTTCAATGACTTAATGGGGTGAGACACCACACGACCATACCTGTTAAAGGTGTGTATAAACATAAGTGTGTAGTGCACAGTTACAACCTTCAGTACATTTTCGGAGATTGCACCTATTTTACACAAACACTTTATTGTTGGGCACAAGCTGAACATGTAGGATTTGCTTGGGTGAAGTATTCTCCCGCCATCGGTGGATCGATAGTCACCCGCACTAGATCGACTGGTCGACCTCTTATTACTTTGCTTTGATTGTGTACTCTGCCCTTTCTGATAACCTTTAACCATTATCTACACAGTATCATACGATTTTGTTATATAGGAGTGCAACTGTACTTGCCTCCAGTAAGCACTCCCTGATAGTCCAAATAAAGTTATAGTGCACTGACGAGTTTATAAACCCGTCTTATGCCTATCTAGATATGGACAATGATATTGCGCATGGAGGAATCTGTCAAAATGGACATACATTAGATGTACACGAACACTTCTTTCGCCCAATCGAGTGGCCAGTGAACAATGTATCTGATGCAGACTAGCAGGCCTTACAAATGTAGTTAACCTAACATGAAACTCAGATATGCCGTATTGTGGTGTCGTTATTGAAAGGTACACTTGTAATCAAACAGCATAAATAAGCTGAGACATTACATGACTAAATTGCCCCAATAACCGATTGGTGAGCTGATCTAACCCTACGTTTCCCAGTTGTGACATATCCCAAGCTATACCATTAGTGAAGCCTTAATTACAACCAACCACTCTGCTCATCGAAATTACTTTGCCCCTTCTTTCTTTCTCTTGTTACAACAACACCAAACATTGCCCTAGAGTTTAACATACCCGTCACAACCAGAGCAAAAACGTAATTTTTACTGTTCGATTGCATACTCAAATCTACACTGTGATGGAACTTCTGTGCCACAGGAATTACAAGACCGATTGGTGTCTCGTGTATATGATGATGGCTATATACCCACGACATGTGGAATGGTGGAGAAGAAGATGTATATAGAAATGACACAGATATAAGCATAGGGAGTACGAAACGATCACATTCCAGAGGAAATAAAAAGTCTTTGAGCTAGTTGGCTCTAAACGTAGAATTTGAATTCTGTTAGAAACACCCAGTCAAACGATGCAAAAGCTATTACCGCCATATGAACAGCTCTCTAGCAATGGCAAAATAGAAACCATTCCTAATTGTGCAGCTAAAACAAAAGTAATGCTCTAACTAGATGTCAGTTGTGGGTATTTTGAACTTTCATACAATTTAACAGAATTAGTGCATAATGATTTGCATTCTTTCGACGCTTCATCTCGTTTCATGTTTTGTGGAAACAGCTTTCTATGTTGATCTGTTGGGAAAGCTAAGTTTTCACTTTATGCGATTATCGCTCGAGTGCTAATGAACTATGAATACAATGATATTGAATTCGTTAGATAAGATAAAATAAAATACAAAAGACAAGATACAAGGCAAGCTAATATACAAGCGAAATGAAAAGATGATATTCGATAATATTAGTTTAGATTAACCACAAAATACAAACTGAATTTAGTCCGCTTCATCAGGTCTTCGATGCAGCGCGTTAACTTGAAAAGAAATCTTGCTCTCGTTTTTAACTCTAGTTGACCTTTTCTTTCTCATCATTTCATTTCTATTATGCAAAAGATTGAGCGCTACTTTTCCTCCTCTGTCTGCTTAATACCCTAAGCATTCGCTTCCTATTTTTAATAAGCATTTATATAAAACTCTCGTCTAACCTCTAGTCTCTTATCTATTCCAAAAAAAAAACACTTTGATGCAGGAAAATATAATTTACGATCAAAAAATCAATTACTTGTAACATAAATCAAAGTATATTGAAAAGGTAACCAATAATTATTTTCAGGCACAAACTTCCATATAGCAAGAATTTTCCAGTATGCACAAAGATCAAGCATGGGTTCAGAAGATAACTGTGTATCGCAATGCGGCTATAATGGATGGGTATCTACGCAAAGCATATGTCGCAACAGAAATGCGAAGCCAGTTCAACTTAAAATATTTCAGATAAATTAAATGAAGAATAGAAACTTCGGCAGACATCTTCAGTGTTCATGTATACGGGTCGCTTGTCCTCTGCAACAAAACACAACAGTTTTTCACACGTTAAAGATGTTGGGTTGAATTCACTCGGATGTTCTGAATATTGAACAAGCCAAACACTACAAAATCACTAGTTTTGCTTAACTTTTTGTGCTTCCGAGCATCGCATTCACAGCGCCCAATCCGACGTCGTTTAGATCACGACACAAAGGACAGTTTCTATATCGCACTCTCTCTTCTGAAGTAAATCGTTTGTGTTTCTAATGACTGTCTTCTTCACCTATACAGGGGTCATTCAGGATCTCGATAATCATTGAGAATCCTATATCGAAGCGATTTATCTGTTGTGTACAACTTCAGTGACGCAATTTGAGTATTTAGATTCCAATAACATAACCGTATTTTGCAATTATATTTTATGGCTGGCTTAAGGAAATTCAAGGAAATCTTCTGACGTTGTATACTGTTAAGTTAAAGCAACAACTAGAACAGAGCGGTAAGTTTGCAAAAGCCATGCCATTAAATGTGGATTATGCTATAGTACGATTCATTGCAATACAATACAATACAATACAACTGATACAATCAAATTTTGCTGTAGAGTGCAATGCTGTGCAATGCATCACGGTGATGGGAACTCGTTGCTTGAACTCAGCGTGTGCACGCGAACATGCTGCGGTGGACAGTCATAGTTACCTGAGCACGGCTTGCCAATTGATGAAGATTTTTTCTTAATTACATCTTACATCAGCTAGCGCATACATGCCAGTTTCTGTTACAAAGGGAGTGAGATACAATACAATCTAAATGGGTGTGGTACGATATTGGGATAAAGCACATTACAGATATCATTATTGAACACTTATGCAATTTATAGCTTCAAATGCATTGACATTGCAACATACCACTACATTATCACTGGTTTCCTTGAATGTAGAATGGTCTATTCTTCAGATCCCTAGAATTTCTTATATCAGGTTTTCGCTAAATGAATGGACGAAATGTTTATCTCATTCTAACCTTAGCTGGCCAAAATTTGCTCCACCAGTTTCTTTGTGATGGATTTGAGAGAACTGTATTGAGGGAGAACGAAGTAAGTCTCGTTAGCCTAAAACAAACAAAGCATCCCAGATAAAGTCACAGGCCAGTCTTGATATTTTAAGCATTGTTCATGTTTGTGAAAGTGCTTGTGTTTTTTCGGGCAAACGTGTTATGAACATGAGCAGAGTGAGGACGAATCATTTCGAATGAGATGGCATATAAAGATAGTATTATGCAGTTCCAAACGATACAAGCCATGATGAAATATAAGTAAAATAACAAAACAAGACTTTTAAACATTACTGTAAAAGTTTGCAAAGACAACATGCAGGACTACAGAAAATATTCAGATCAAACTGACGTTATGACTATGGTTACAAGAGCTTCTAGCAAGACAAACGGTTGAAATAGGTCTTCGCCATAAAGCACGATTAAATCATAAATATATAAATATATATTGTTCATCTCAGTCGCAAATGATAAATTCGGATCTTATCGTGCATTTTCCTGCAAATGCGTTGTAAGTAAAAGAATATTCCCAATCAGGTTTTGTAGATTACCTTGCGGTGTTTGTTTGGTAAGGAAAACAAAATTCTGCCTTTCCAGTTTTCCACAGTTTTAGTTTACCTTTTCATCTTTTCCAGATTTTTGATGCTAAATCGTCGCTTTTTAAATTATCTCCTTTTGCTCCATTTTTGTTTTCATTGTGTTTCAATTTTTACTCAGTGAGGTACTGAGGAAATTATCGGAAAAGTTTCGAAGGATATGGTTGAACTTGTAAATCTGTGTCTAAAATACTGCCTTCGTTGAAATGCATAATACTCTGTATATCTCACCTTTTTTGGAGGCGAAGCCACACGTTGCGCAAGGCTCTCTGGGCAGTCTTTCGTAACGCAGATCACTAAGATTTTAACTCCAGCGTTCTGAACCGCAATAGCCGCAAGATATGAAGGTGTAAGATCAACAATATTTGAAGCGCCATCCGTGATACCTATTAGTACATTGCGAGCGTCTGATCTCTCCCCAGCTGTTAGCGAAAAAACATTAGTGAGGACGAAATCCATGGTAATCTGCTTAGTCAACACGCCCCCAGGAAACACTACATTCCGAATGGCCGACAACAAGGCATTCTTATCTGTGTATCTACAGAAAAATACAACCATGCATTAGGTACTGATATGAAGTAGAACAACATAACTGTTAAATCATATTGCAAAATACATTAACTGAAACAAGTACACTAAACATCACACATACATACATACGTACATACATACACGTATACACAAATGCGTATTTACATGCGCAGATACATACACTCATACGTACCTTCAAACATACATTCATTGAAGTTAAGTAACTGTTTAATTTTTACTTTAAAAATTTATCTTTGATCATTTCAAAGAGTTCAAATCGAAACAGTTAATATCATAAACCTACTTGTTGAAATCCCATAGCACCCGAGCCTGATCAGAGACCAAGATCAAGGCGACCCTTGAGTTGTCCGGTCCAATGGTCAGGGAGTCGACAATGTCGCAGAATAACTGAAGAATGTCGCCCCAGTTTTTACACGGTTGAGCAGGGCAGATACTTGTAGAACTATCAGCGAAAATAGCGACGTCTAGCTTTTCTGTTCAAGTTGATAATAAGCAATCAATTAGCAAGAAATTTGTATCATTTTTTCCGTGGATGCAAAACTTTCGTCATTCTAGCAAAATTTTAGTTATCCAGTATTTTATTAGGTAATCATCCGAACCCTACATCCGAAATAATAAGGAAATAAGAGTTTCATCGAATTCTTAAATATCCGGTTATATATCTGCGAGAGATTAAGATCTGCATGCAAATTATGGAAGTGGACAATAGTCTACTTCAAAGTTAGTGTTTCGGATTTTTAATCAACAGGTTGCGGTTTCAGATCCCCTCCAGGGAAGAGAAATTTCGTGATGCCAATTGCACTTGAACCCAATTCACGAACTCAGCTATAGATGATGAATAAAAAATTGATTGTACAATGTCGACCCAGAAAATGAAGTGAATATCAGTTCATAGAAATGTCTACCTGTCGAGGGTGGCTAAATAGGATGTCTAAGAAGCAACTATCATCATCAGCATCATCATCATCATCATCGTCATCATCGTCATCATCATCATTATCATTATTATTATTATTATTATTATTATTAATACTATTACTATTATTAATCTTAAACTGTTACTGTTATTATTATTATTTTTAATATATTTGTATGTCGTAAACGTTAAATCCGATCAGTCCGCCGCCGTGCGCGTCACACAGGCACCCCGGAATGGAGCCGACAGTCCTTTAGGATCTCACTGAAGCTCTGGCGTAGAATGATATCGTGCGGCTTCTGTTCGCAGTCCATGAATTGTTTCGGTTCAAATTGGTGTGGGTTGTTCTGGTTCTGTGTGTTTTGGGGTTGACTGTGCGCCTGTTCTGTCTGGGGAGCAGGGGCAGGCTCTGAATGCCCACCACTGCCTGTCTTCGCAACACCAATTGTGTGAGCAACAGCTGAACCAGCAACAACACCTGTGGTAGTTGCAGCCATTTGTGCGAAAAGATCCGGCTGCCTTGGTTGGCCGAAAGCAGATGGTGCTGATTGTGGTGGGACTGGAGTTGATGGTGGCTTCCATTCCGATACATTGGAAACTGGTCGATTAGGTGCACCTTCAAATCTCGTGGTCTTGTGAAGAAGCAAACCTGAAACAGCGGTTGCATAAGGGTAGAACGTTCTGCCCTCGTTTCTTCGATGGACCGCGAGGTCTTCCTGTTCGGACCGGACGAACACCCAGCACCTCCAACGTCCTCCTCTTCATCGTCGCCATCCTCTGCTTCGATGGTGCCTGCGTCGGGGGCTTCGCTGATCAGAGCGTCGGCGTCTCCTCGACCTTGACTCGCCGGCTGACCTAGGTCAGGCGTTGAGGCTCCTTGATCTTGAGGACCGGTTGGGACCCGTCGGCTGGGTCTCGTCGACCAGCCCCAGGCTCTCTCCACTTCTTTAATCTTGTTTACAGTCGCCGCCTTCTCTCCTTATTTGATTTCGGCAGCAGGCGCTGTCTTCTTAATTTTTTCTTGTCGGTGAAGATCTTAATTTGTGACTGGATACGCTCCCTCGTTGCGTTGAGCGCGAGTTCAGAGGTGTTAAATTCGTCTGACTGCCTCAACTGAACTAAATCCTTCAGGTTTCGTCCGTCTTTTCTCCCGTTAACCTTTGCTAATGCTTCGTCATGACTGAAGTCAGTCGCTTCTATTACTATTACAATTACTATTATTATTATTATTATTATATGTCGTTGTTGTCATTGTTGTTGTTCTTGTTGCAGTTGTTGGTATTTTCTACTTCTTTCCTTCTCCTTCTTTTTCATAAGAACCAGTAATTATTTCTAGAGCTGCATTTCGATTAAAAATTTTAATCGATCGATTAATCGAGATTAAAATTTTTAATCGCAGTTAATCACATTTTAATCGCGGTAAACGCATGACTGGTACGCAGGCCATAGTTCAACGACGAGTTGATATGGTAGTACTTCATTTTAAACACTCTTGCAATACTTACAAACGACTTGTCTGTCATCCGTATTAAAAATAAAATGTCAGTCCAACATTGTCTTTCCTAGTTTCCTTGACTCCATTCTTTACGTAAAACCTAATCTGTAACCCCCGAATTTAATATCACAAATCGAATTTACAGAACGCGAAAAAGCGCGAAAGAATAGGAAACAAACAACCATAGATATAATAAATGTCGACACTGGCAAGCATTGGATATTTTCTAGATGAATTTTCATCGCGCTAATTTTGGTCGACGAGCGTTCGCGGCAAGAAAAAAGATTAAGTTCTTAACGCGTTTAATCGTTGCGTTAAGAATTTTAATCGCAAAATTTTTTAACGCGTTAATCGCACGCGTTAACGGCGATTAATCAACAGCCCTAATTTTTTCATGTGCATACCTGCATTCGCCCCGATGTGACCAACAGCCAAAATGACAATCATCAGAACAATGGTCGGCATTGTGCTGATGTCAAGTAGTCGAAAATTAAAAGCGATTTCTTAACTCTAACTGCTGAAGCCAGCAAAGGTGAACACGTCAAGAGTACCCGACAGGCCTAAGAATTTATACAGTGCATATGAGCGGGTGTAGCCAATAGGAAAGGACCCGAAATGATCGATACACCTGCATGGTGCGTTTCACCATCGATTCTTTCATAACCTGAAAAGAGTCGCTCCTGTTTCGAGCAGTAGGCAAGACACGTTGCATTGATTGTCGAGTATCAAATCGATTTCAAGTTAATCGTTTTTGGCCGGAATACATCGAAGACTTCTGTGATCTCGTCTTGATCCGATATCGTAAAATAGTCTCCTCTGAGAGAGTCTCTCCAGGGCTGCAATGATGTCTTCTACGTTTCTCTCTTTCGGAATCCAATGTCCTCCAATGAAATGGAACATTCTCAAATACTACACAAAGCCATTCTTCTTGAAATTGCTAATCCAATTTGGGTTCTTCTTTAATTTTAAGTAGGATTTTAAATATGCAGTATATTAACATAAATGACTTGTATCAGATGTTGGATTCATTCAGTTTTATATGTGGCAACATACAGCATGATTTAATAATACCGCATAGGCAGTGGAAGATGATGTTCTACGTCAATATTGTTGAAGTACTATTGTAGCGTTCTCGGTCGGGCTAACTGTCCACGGGGTGGGGGTAACTCTAGCCCAGTTCTGCGCTCAGAGCCACCCGCCTCACCGCCCCTTGCACTCTCACTGTACAATGGTCTTCCCGTATCATCTTTTCCCATACTGTCTGTTCTCTCCGAGGAAGGCCTAAGATAGGTCGCTTCCCTAAGGGAATCAACACTGTAACTCTCGGTCTCGGGATCCGACTTTGCCTCTTCCGCGGTCGCCGGATGGGCAACGTCCTGAGGATGGCCTTTACTCAGAACAGGGTTCGTTCCTTTACTGGCAATAGTCGTTCCCTTTCTCCGTGAGGACTTTCTCGTAACTACCATTCTACATCTTGTAACTCTCCCGTTACCGCCAATATTTTCAGGCACCAGTCGTTTTCTCGGTCCCGGGAACAGGGAAGTCTCACAACGAGCCTCTGTGTCTTTCCGCCCTAGGCACAAGAATATTGGGCGACACATCTTCCCACTATCTCGCTCCATTTCCGTGTATAGGATTTCCGGAGTAAGTTTCTGCACCAGATCTCTGTTGGCAGTTATCAACCAACAGTGCTTCAGGGGATAGGATACCCCTATGGAACACTCAAGAGAAGGTCCCCTCTCTAACCTTCTGTAAAAACACACCAACCTTCGTACCGACCTACGCACGAGGGGGCCCTTCCCCGCACTTCAGTCAGTCCTCTGATCAGTGTGTGGCGACAAGCATATAGAGGAGTCAGTATCTTCCCGTTTCGACTCCGGTGTTATCGGGGAACCGACCCGGACTATGATGTACCGGGTATTTTCTTGGTCTGCGTTAGTTTCCGGTCTCTTACGTACCGGGGCTTTACTTGGTCTGCGTTAGTTTCCGCGGGTCTTCCCGTATCCCCGCTGTCTGCTTTTCGACCGGGAGAACCGCGGCCGCAACTTTACCCGAGATTCGCACAACCTGTTATGTTCCAACTATCGTGACTTACTCGACCGTCTCGCGACGTTCCAACAAGGCGGGCCCAAACCCTGCGGACCAACGCGGAGCCAGTCAGAAATCAGACAGATTGGTTCGCAACGGCTGCGACGTTCCCGGGAGCGCACCGATCCGATTTTTCTCTTACGCGGTCAAAGGGGTAGCTTCCGCAACTTTCCCACTTGTTTTACACAGACCTGTATTTATTTCTTACGAACGGGGTCTTTCCCCGGGTTCTGTCCAACCGCTCACCGTCGTGGCCCAGGCCGCTTCGCGATCTACGGTAGAGCCCTAGCTCCACTCGGATCGGCGCCGTCAGCCCGAAGCCAGACAGTGATTATCTCGGTCGTCCCGCCGGGAGCGCACAGATTAGTCTTTTCCGCGGACTCTACCGTCCGTATATTTTATCGTAACCGGGACTGTATCGAACACGGGCTTCTCCGGACGTCACCCTCGTCCGTATATTTTATCGTAACCGGGACTGTATCGAACACGGGCTTCTCCGGACGTCACCCTCGTCCGTATATTTTATCGTAACCGGGACTGTATCGAACCCGGGCTTCTCCGGACGTCACCCTCGTCCGTATATTTTATTTGTATATGCTATGAATTCGCTCACAGAACGATATCAAAACACTGTAACTCGTATATGTGAAGGCACGCATCCATCCTTCACGTCTATAGCAAATCACCATGCGACACGGTTTATTCAACCCTCGTTTCCTATTGACATCGGATTGCTTATATACTAGCGCTTACGATAAAACGTAAATAAAGGTGTCTAAAAGTGCTCGATTAAAACAAACATCTAGAGACCTATAAATTAAAACAATTATGTGCATTATATAACTAAAAATAAACTAAGAACTTTGCTCGGCCTAAATATTTAACTATTATTATAATCAGCTTAAATTTAATAAAAATTAATTTATAAAAATCCTACACAAGTAACGCGGCCGAACCGAGCACATAAGCACAGCATTTAATGGCTACCTAACGCGTGTCATAATTACTCCCGCCTTTTGCCCAATAGGCTTGTCTTGTGGCCGATCCGCCACACTATTACTTGGAACATCTCGTCTTATATAAAGATAATAGAAGACAAGGCAATCAGTCAATCAGCCGGTTAATCCAGCGTGGTGGTTTGAAGAAATTACACTGGTTGAATCTCATAAATCAGAGTATGGAGATCACCTTCCATGTTGCACAGATCACTAGATGGAAGCAACATGTATCGCCAATGTGCCCTGCCAAATTCTACCATATACGTCTGATTGCGGAGTGTTTGCGGCAGCCTTTCCTTCTATGGGCTCTTGGTTAAAAACCTGGACACCGCATTGCTTGACGTCTTGCTCGATGCTTTGAAAACCAGGAAGTAGCGGAATTCCCAATTATACCAGATATAAGTAGATGAGGGCGCAAGAACGAGATCTTTGTGAAAATCTAAAAACTGATTGATTGATTGATTGATTGATTGATTGATTGACTCTTTATTATCCCAAATTCAACATATCAGGTTACACATAAAACATACAGTTTGCCAGGATACCAAAGGCAAACCCAGAAGGGACCAGGGTCCCGCTTAAATAGGGTCACCTATTAACATCAGTAACGTAAGATGGCAATCGAAATGTAAACAAAGCAAGTATCATTTTGTAACCAAACTAAATAAGTTATGTACAATCCGTACACAAATGAAACTAAAAATAAAACTATATAGAAGTCCGCTGCATTACACAGTCCTATATAACAAAAAACTCAGAAAAAAAGAAGCAAAAAACTAATGGTTTGTATGAACAATTCAGTTGGCAGTCAAACAGATGTTATTAAATAGTGAAGCATCTGCCTTTTGAACAGTTTCAAACTTGACAACATACGAATGCTCATTGGTAAAGCGTTCCAAATTGAAGGGCCAGCACATTTAATATTGAATAATCGAGTGTTGGTGCGAGCAAAACTGGCATAATAATTACCGTGAATCCTAGTAAAATATAAGTGATGATCGATGATGTTGAAGTATCCATCAAACTTCGATGGCAATAATTTATGTTGATATTGATACATAAATACAGAGATCTGAAACTTATTAATGGAATTAATTTTTAAAATATTTAGACTGACAAAACAGGGTTCAATATCGTTCACCTGGAAAGTTTTTGTAATAATTCTAAGAACACGGCGCTGCAAAACAGATAAACATTTTATACGCGAAGGATAATTAGAGGCCCATAAAAGGTTACAGTATGATAAGTAAGGATAAAACTGCAAACATTATTGTTATATGTTAATAGTTTGAGTTAGTGCATTTCGTTTATTTTCTTTTTTTCAAAATAATGTTTGTCATAATTGTCACACACAGTAAGTTTTACAATTCGTTGCAAAATAATGTTTAACGTACGCAGAAATGTGACCTTGTATCTTGCAAAGGAATAAAGTCCCCGACGAAAGTTTTTTCAACAGGAAATGAAACAATTTCCTATCCGTTCTCGGATAGTTTGTTTAAGAAAATAGACTCCTTGAATAAATGGCAAAACGTAATTCAAAACAGATTCGTTATGGAGCATATGTTTCGTAATAAATCTATCGCGAGAGGGTTTCAGTTAGGAGACTGTTGGGGTCTTTGCGTTCGGCAGCCCATGGGGACCTGATTGTCCCACGCTTCCGTATGACGTACCGAGGATATCGTGAATTCTCGTGCAATGGACTGTCATTCTGTAATAATCCACCTCTGAAAATAAGCATGTCTTGGGAAAGGCAATTTAAGAAGTTTTTCCAACTCGCGATAAATGTTTTGATTTTTTACAAAGTCGTGATCTAGAAGGGACTTTGTGAAATTCAGGAAAGGTGCTACAGAAATAGCCAGATGCGTGCATAAATATATTAATAAACTTATATCTGTAAATACATTGGTTTACACAGGTCTACGTACATACATACTTACTCACATATATAGCATAAATAAGTATGCACTTACATTGGCCTAGATGAAGAAAAGGCAAAGCAACAAATGTCAAATGCGACGAATGCTTGAAATTACTCAAACAAACCGTGCCAGTGCATCGATCACAGTTTGTCAGATTCATATGTCTCTCTGTCGACAGCTATCGATTGAAATAAAACATTATCAAACCATATAAAAACCGTAGAAGCTGTTTGCCGCTTATTACGCATCGTGGATTTTCCAAAAAAAAATCTGACTCATCACAACGCATAACAAAATAGGCGTTAGTAATAATGCTGCTGACATCAGCCAGCCTGCCCGTAAGGCTCTGCCAGCTGATCACATCGCCCCGCCATGTGTTCGGTGCAGTACCAGTCAACACGTGAACAGCTTTAAAACACAAATTAAAACAAACTGTAAAAACAAATCAAAAACCGAATTTCTCATGGAAATTTCCTGTGCACGCACACGCCCAAAAATCGCTGGCTACGCAGCGCAATATCACTCTTACAACGGCTTCATAGCCTTCTCTAGTTAAAAAATCAATGTCAGGTGATTTGCAAACGCAATTCTAATGCATTGTTACACTGTATCGCTCAACAAGGACCTCCAAAAAAGAACAGGATACAAGAACTTGATATACTTCTGAAGTTTGGTGCGTGACAGATAAACGTGCGAGGCGGGAGGTACGAAATACCTTAGTTGTGCAAGAGACGTGTGATAACGGGAAAATGCATTGCCCTAGAAACATCCGCCTACGTCGAAAGGGTGAGATCTATTACAAAACTTTTCTGTCACATAAACGTCTGTTTTCTCAGTTGATTGCCGGTAGTTCAAAAGTTACGAGATGTATAATATTCACGATGTGCAGAGCAGAAAACGAAAGTTGGAAGAGAATGACTATATGTTGATGATAGAACGAGTCCTGTTCTGAGAAAACGACATCCTATGGGGTTAGTCCATCCGGCGAGATATTGTCGACAAAACGTTGAAATGAACCACACATACTCTACCAATTTATCGATCACGGTATTCCAGATACAAGCAAGGCGACGACATACAAAAATCTTTAAAACATCGACTTGTGACATATGTTCATACAGATACACCATATGATATGCAAACATGTAAGACCCCTTTAGCAGTATGTAGGTCACCATATAGACATATCACGTGTTATTTATTACTTTCGGATTAAGCCTTGACGTAGTAGAACAAACAATGATAGCAAATCAAGTGGAAAAGTCAATGGGTTTCTAAGACAAGCGCAACGACCCTTGGACCAATCATATCTGAGGTTGCAACTCAGGCGATATACGTGTCGCAGCTGTTTGGAAACAACTCCTCCGCTATTTTTGGCTATTTTGAACGATAGAGGGGACTTTAAAAAACTATGCTGTATTTAGAAGACTGTGGCTAAGTCAGATTTCAGTGATCCGACGTATTTATTGCCTGACTTGCAATCTCAATCGTGCGATAATTTTCTCTTCATGAGCAGTCTGCTTACCTATGAAATTTCATGTTCTTAACACATTTTGTGAACACATTTGGCAAAACCATAGGAAAGCTTGAAGGTGCGCAATGGTAAACTCGGCGATTATTGAGTACAACGACCGTACACTGTCGGGTGTTAGAAGGAATATTAGACAGCGTAGGCGAGAATTGACCTCTTGCCCTCAAATGCTGTCGCTAAAAATGATGTTGCTAACAGTTGATACTCATTGGCCGTCTCTCGAGGTCTGCTTAAAGAGACTGCGCTTCTCATTCTCCTTTTTCTTCTTCTTCTTCCTCCTCCTCCTATTTCTCTTCTTCTCTCCCTCCTCTTCCTTTTCCTATCCCTTCCACCTCCTTCTCTTCCATTTCTTCCTTCTCCTTCTCCCTCTCTCCCCTCCCCTCCTCTTCTTCCTCCTCATCTTCCTCCTCCTCTTCTTCCTTCTCCTCTTCCTCCTCATCTTCCTCTTCCTCTTTCTCCTTCTCTTCCTCCTCTTCCTCCTTCTACTCTTCTTCTTCCTTTTACTCTTTCTCTTCTTTCTCCTTCTCCTCCACTTCTTCTCCTTCTTGCTCTTCTTCTTCTTCTACTTCGTAAATGGTAATAGTTTTATATACATAACTGCTTTTGTCCCTCTGTAACCAACAACCAACCATGCAATCATCAGGAGAATGGCTCGCACTGTGTGGGTGTGTAGCAGTCAGCAAATGCTAGTGATATCTTGACGACATCTGTTGACGTTAACAGATTGTGAAAACGTCTAAGGCAACTGGACAAGTCTTCAAACTTTATGCTCTCATATAAGGTAAGAAATAGGAAAAGAACCAAAATGGTGGGAAAAGCCGATCCGGTGACTTGCGCCACTTTGATATGATCCTCAAGTGCACCCCCCCCCCCCCGAATAGTCGCATAACGCATGGGCTCTCGATAGAGTAGAAAATTTCATTGATGCTTTTCAGAATATAAGGTCTAGAAAACGGAATTCTTATTCAAACTTTCTGCCATCTGGTAGTATAACCACATTCATGTTTTTTAATGGAATTCAAGTCTCATTTATTAGGCATATTGTAGTTTCTCAATCTTCCCTGTCTTATGTATTATCCTTTACTAAATTCGTCATATGACACAGTACATAATATTTAGAATGTATTAAATTTTTGTGTTCTGAGCACGTTTTGAATGTTGCAGTATAGGCTTTTAAGAAAGAGCGTTTTAAGTTGCGTCATAGTAAATTGGTAAATTCTTTCCGCAATTTGGTAGATTCCTTTTTTAACATGTTGTTCTGTTCCTAGTTATTTTCATATAATTAAAGAAAAAAATAGGCCAATTTTCAGGTTTTTTGTATTTATATTTTCACAAATTTTCTCGATCATGCATCATTAGCTTCTTATTAGCTAATATATCATGTTTTGGATAGCATCTGTTCTTAAAACTTTCTAGTAATTTGTTTAAATTAGTTTGTAAATTGGTAGCTTCCAAAATTCTTTTTACCGTGCAGTAGTTTACTAAATGGACTTTTTATGTGGAGAGGGTGATTACCAGGCTGAAAATAACATGGTTTGAGTTTTCTTCTGGTCTTTTAAAACTTTCTCATTACATGAACGTAGTTTTCGGTCTCCAAAAGTTTCAATGACTTATAAAAGGTGGTAAATATTTATCAAAGCTGTAAATTCACTATGCCTTTGTGTGTACACACACACGCACACACACACTCATACTACCCTGGGCAGGGCCTATGCACGCCTTGTGTATGCACAATATTGTGAGGCACGATAGCGTACCGGTTAGAGCGATGGGCTAGTAACACGGAGAGTACACGTTCAAACCTCTTTAGAGTCGGTTAGCCTATAGGGACCTTCAGTGGATCCTTTACTCACAGTTGCTCATCGCTATCGACTGATGCTTAGTCACTACGCCTTCTCGTAATATTGCAGATATGACAACGTCCTTATTCGGCCCCCAATCTCCAGTACCTCATTCCGCCCTCTACGTTCCCTAGATCGTCTGGATCTCTTTGTTCCTCGTGTTAAGTCCTTCCTTGTGCAGCAGAGGGTTTTGCTGTTGTTGGCTCATCTCTAAGGAATGAATTTCCGCCATCGTTTCGTCTTTGTTGGTGATTGAGCTGAGTCAGCTCGTTATTTAAAGACGTTCTTGTTTCGCCAGGGTTCTCATGCTAGAAGCGCTTCTTTGTCGTTTGTTATGTGAGAAGCGCTATATAAGTTACCAAATACAATACAGTAATACACACATCGCAGAGCGTGCTTAGCCCCGATTCGCGGTAACTCGCTTCAAAAAAGTGATTTATTTCTTTGCGTCATGTTGTTCAATCAATATTTACCCATTGTTTTTAATTTCGTCGAAACATATGAGCATTTAAAATAAGTGCAATATAATGCTGTATACAGCAGTATTATACATATATAATGCAGTCTCTAACTTTTACCATAACAGAAAACTAGTCAGCGCGCTCCCTCATAAATCACAAACGTGGCACCCATTTTATCATTGAGAGACATGCTTGTAGTGAAAATTTGGAAAACAATGAGAATTTTAGTTTTTGCATAATGTAGATTGTATTATGTCAAATATAGGGTTTTATTCGGTTTCCCACAGGGCTCAGTCCTTTGGTCGCTATTATACATTTTGCAATGGCCGACCTGACTAAGATCATAAGCGTTGTAGAAGTGCAAGTTCATCAATACCCTGATGACTGTGTCAACCAACGGGCGAATTTGTTACATACAATAAGATAAAAGAAAAGATAAAAGGGAAATGCTATGTACAAGGCAAGCTAAAGTTCAAGTTAAGACAAGATGACAAGACATCAAATTAGACTAGATGTGCGTAACAATATCAACTGAACACTTTTAAATAACTGAATTTAGTCCACTTTAAAAGTTCTTCAATTGAATGCGTCATGTTGAAAGGCGACCTTGCTATTGTATCACACTCTTGCTTATGTCTTTTGGATCACTTCCACCTCTTACTCCGGCCTACCCCTGCTACCACAAACGAAGTATGCACAATACTAAACGCCATGTTTTCTTTTCTGCAAGGGTTTTTTCTCCTACAAATTCTTTTCTTACGATTATGGAGCATTTCTATAGAATTCTGATTTCATATCATCCCTAATCAAATACAAATCACTTTTTTTCTAGGAAATATATTTACCCAATGCACAATCATTTAACAGTAAAACTTTTCAAAATAAATTGAAGGGCTATTCTACAGTTTGAGGCACAAACTTTTAGATAACAAAAATTCTCTGCATGCGTTCCGGTGATGACTATGTAGGCCGGATCCTAAGCTTTAAATCCTAGAAAGGTGACTACGCAAAACATATGTCTTAACAGAAATTCAAAGTCAGTTCAAGATAGCCATTGCAAAAAATTTCAGATAAATTAATTGAAGATTAGACGTATATGTCCTTCAGATTCGGAAATTCGGCAGACACCTCCAATGTTGATGGGTATGATTCGCTTGTCCTCTGCAACACAACACAACAATTTTTCACACGTTAAAGATGATAGGCTGAGTTCACTCGGATGGCCTGAATATATTGAGCCACCCAAACACTGTAAGAGACTAATTAGTTTTTAACTTTCAGTGCTTGCAAGCATCGCATCCACAGCACCCAAACACGACGTCGTTTAGATTACGATTCAAAGGACATTTTCTAAATCGCACTCTCCCTTCTGATGTAAAATATAGTCTGTGTCTCGACTGACTACCTTCTTCATTTCTACCAGGCTCATTCAGGGCTTCGAATATTATTTTGAATCATATATCGAAGCGATTTATCTGTTGTGCACAATTACAGTGTCGCTATATGAGTGTTTAGATTCGTATAACATAACCGTACTTTGCAATACTATTTTATGGATGGCTTCAGGAAACGTAGCAACATCTTCTGACGCTTTGTACTGTTATGTTTATGCAACAACTAGAACAAAGCTGTAAATTTGCATAAGCCATGGCAAACAATGTGGATTATGCTATACGATTCATTGCATACAAAACAATACAATATAATTAATACAATCAAACTCTGAAGTACAATGCAATACCGTGATACGCGTCACCAAAGAGTGCATTATGATACCGGTGTTAAACACATGGTGTTTACGATTACAGTGTTGTTTCAGGTATCATTACTGAACATCAATGCAGTTTATAGGTTCAATTTAATTGACATTGCAACAGACTACCACAATATCAATGGTTTCCGTGAATGTAAAATGGTCTATCCTGCAGATTTCTAGAATTTCTTATATCAGGTTTTCGCTAAATGAATGGAGGAAATGTTTATCTCATTCTAACCTTAAGTGGCCAAAATTTGGTCCACCAGTTTCTTTGTGATAGATTTGAGAGAACTGTATTGAGGGACAACGAAGTAAGTCTCGTTAGCCTAAAACAAAAATAGCATCGCATGTAAAGTCACAGGCCAGTCTTGATATTTTAAGCATTGTTCATGTTTGTGAAAGTGCTTGTGTTTTCTGGGGCAAACATGTTATGAGTACATAATCAGAGTTAGGACGAATCATTTCGAATGAGATGGCACACAAAGATAGTATTATGCAGTTCAAAAAGACACTTCGTGATGCAATATGTGTAAAATAACAAAATTAGACTTTTGAGCATTATTGTAAACGGGCACTAAGACATCAGAACCGCAGAGAAATGTTCAAATCAAACTCACAGTATGATTACGGATACAAGAGCTGTGACAAAACAACCGCTGGAAATAGGTCTTCGCCACAAAGCACGATTAAGTCACACATATATTTTTATATTGTTTATCTTAGTCGAAAATGATAAATTCGGATCTTACGATGCATTTGCCTGCAAATGCATCGTAAGTAAAACAATATTCCCAGTGAAGTTTTGTAAATTACCTTGCAGAGTTTGGTAAGGAAAACAACATTTCAACATTCCAGTCTTTCGCAGTTTTTAGTTTGCCTTTTGTTCTTTCCCGTTTCTTTGATGCTAAATCACCGCTTTTAATTTAGTTTTTTCTATTTTTTTCTGTTTTACATTATCTTTTATTTTCGACTGAGTGAGGTTCTGAAGATATTATCGGAAAAGTTACGAAGGATGCGGTTGAACCAGTAAATTTGTCCCTAAAATACGGCCCTCGTTGAAAGTTAATACTCTTTGTATATCTCACCCTTTTTGGAGGCGAAGCTAAACCTCGCGCTAGGCTCTCGGGGCAATCTTTCGTAACGCAGATCAGTAAGATTTTAACTCCGGTGTTCTGAAGCGCAGTAGCCGCAAGATATGCAGGCTCAAGTTCAACCATATTCGGAGTGCCATCCGTGATGCCTATTATTACATTGCGGGCGTCCGATCTCTCCCCAGCTGCTGACGAAAAGACATTGCTGAGGACGAAATCCAAGGTAATCTTCTGGTTCAACTCGCCCCCAGGGAACTCTACGTTCTGTATGGCCGACAGCAAGTCATCCTTATCTGTGTATCTACAGAAAGCACAAACATGTATAAGACACTGACATGAAGTAGCGCAACATAACCCATGAGTCATACTGCATATATTAACTGAAACGAGAACACTAAACATTACACATACATATATGTATGCATACAAACATATATACATAGATTTGTATTTACATAGACATATACATAGATTTGTATTTGCATAGACATATACATACATTTATACATGCATTGAAATTAAGTAACTGTTTAAATTTTCCGTAAATTTTCCGTTTGTCATTACTAAGAGTTCAAATCAAAACAGTTGTCATCGTCCACCTACTCGTTGAAGTCCCATAGCACCCGAGGCTGATCAGAGACCAAGATGAAGGCGACCCTTGAGTTGTCCGGTCCAATGGTCAGGAAGTCGACTATGTCGCAGACGAATCGAATAATGTTGCCCCAGTTTTTACACGGTTGAGCAGGGCAGATAGATAAAGAACCATCAGCGAAAATAGCGATGTCTAACTTTTCTGTGCAAGTTGAAAATAAGAAATCAGTGAGCAACAAATTTGTGCCATTTTGCCGTGCATGATTAACCTCAGTCGTCCTAACAACATTTTAGAAATCCAGTATTTTAATAGGTAAACATTCACATCCGACATCCGAAATAATGAGAAAATAATCGTTTCACCGAATTCTTAAATATCCGGTCATATATCTGCGAGAGATTAAGATCTGCATGCAAATCATGGAAGTGAACAATAGTCTACTTCAAAGTTAGTGTTTCGGATTTTTAATCAACAGGTTGCGGTTTCAAATCCCCTCCAGGGAAGAGAAATTTCGTGATGCCAATTGCACTTGAACCCAATTCACGAACTCAGCTATAGATGATGAATAAAAAATTGATTGTACAATGTCGACCTAGAAAATGAAGTGACGACCAGTTCATACACATGTCTACCTTTCGAGGGTGGCTTAGTTAGATGTCTAAGAAGCTGCTTTCATCATCATCATCATCATCATCATCACCACCACCATCATCATCATCATCGTCATTATTGTTATTATTTTTGTCAAACTTCTTTAATTGCGATTTCAAGAATCCAAATGGCTGTAGATAAATAATAACATCACAGCGAAATAAACAAATGTTCATCATAATATCGTCTCTGTCCATGGTTACATTTTCATAAACTATTATTTGGTCTCTGTTAATGGGACCTATAAATTGTCGCTTAGGTTTGAGCTGCCATGTGTCTCCTTATTGTTCCAAGCCGAAGTCCCCAAAACGGAGAGTGAAGGGCAACTGATCGACCCCGGATCAGATGGCTAATCTCGCGCGGGTCATCTGTCACAGCTATCTTGCTCCGCAAGTTCATGTATGAACTCCGGTGACTCGATGTACCAGCTTCCAAGGGATTCGACTGCAACAGGAATGAAATGGTGTGACTGCGAGATAGCAGCATATTTGCTTGCTTTATAACGGACCGCCCGCTCCTCTGCCAAACCTCATTTTGCAAGGTTATATGGGAGTATGATGCTGCAAACGTGTCTGGTACCATGACATTCCACGCCAAGCAGCGACCGTTTGCCCAAGGTATTATGGTCACTCCGTCAGGCCTTTTGCCATCGGATCTGGAGAGGCCATTGGGTTCTTTGATGGCTGGTGTTTTGGCTCTAGTGAAGACCAGCCAAAACACGTCATTGATCATGCCCTGCCGTTGTTGTCTTCCTCTACCTTTGATGTATGAGATTCCATGAAGGCCATTGGGTTCCACTGTGAAGCCACATTTGCGTGTATGTGGTTCGCATAACGCAGTTCCCAGCCGCAATCCGACTGCTATTCTTAACACTTCGCGTGACATTGGTAATCCCGCAGTGGTGATGGGGAGTGCATGAAGCCAGTCTCCAGAATGTGGTGCTTGTGCTACTAACAGACAAGCCTTGGCCGTAGATTCGGATGTTCTTTCTAAAAGGTCTTGAAATACGTGCAAAATCAGTGCATTGACCCATTCTCTCTGCATTTGAGCCTTCTGCTCGATCTGGAAGACCATAATCTGAAAGCTTCCTTTACCAATGGGGCACCGTGAAGCATTTGGTCTTGAAGGCGTCCTTTACCGGCGGCTGATGCCAGAAAGGCGGAAGTTGCCAGCATATCGGCACTACGAACGCCCAAGACGTCCGTTTCTCACGGGCAGAGATGCTTGGGTTCAATGACCGACGCTCATGTAGATACTTAAAATACTACACAGTTCATCTCTTAAAATTCGTTGAAATCATGTACAAGACCTTCATTTGAGAAGCAGGCCGACGTTTGTTTTAGCGTATATAGCAGCTTGGGTAAGCTTAGGCTGCTTTCCAGCAAAATGATCGAGTCGTGAGGGTGTAGTGTCTCAAGCATTCCGATTATTATTATTATTATTATTATTATTATTATTATTATTATTATTATTATTACTATTATTTTTACTATTATTAAAATTATAATAATAATAATAATAATTATTATTATTATATGTTGCTGTCGTTGTTGTCGTTCTTCTTGTTATTTTCTTCTTCTTTCCTCCTTCTTTTTCACAAGAACCAGTAATAATTTCATACGCATACCTGCATTCATCCCTATGTGACCAACAGCCAA
This sequence comes from Norana najaformis, assembly GCA_964023275.1. Taxonomy (NCBI): domain Eukaryota; kingdom Metazoa; phylum Annelida; class Clitellata; order Crassiclitellata; family Hormogastridae; genus Norana; species Norana najaformis. The sequence goes on from OZ029920.1 coordinate 8,099,243, forward strand.
AAAGGCAATCATCAGGACAATGGTTGGCATTGTACTGATGTCAAATAGTTCAAAATTAATTAAAAGCGATTTCTTAACGATGTCTGTTGCAGTCAACAGATCATGAACACGTGAAGAGTAGTCGGCAAGGCTTTAGAATTTATGCGGCGCAGTACGAGCGATGGTAGCCAATAGGAAAGGACCTACCAAAATGGTCGAAACAGCTGTTGCCTTTTGTCATCGAATCTTCCCTAACCTGAACAGATTCGCACCTGTTTCGAGCAGTAAACAAGACACTATGCATTAGCTCCCGGTCGAGTATCAAATCGATTTCAGCTGATTCGTATTGGCCGCAATACATTAGAGAGCTCTATGTTCCTTTTCTCGAGCCGGTATCGTGAAATAGTCTCCACCAACAGTCTCTCCAGGGCTGGAATAATGTCTCCCAAGATACTCCCTTTCGGAATGAAAGTCCTCCATTGTAACGGAATATTTCCATATACGAGAGAAAGCCACTCTTCTTGAAATTGCTGATCCATTTTAGGTTGAATTTTTATTTTAAATAGGATTTTAAATATACACTATCGACATAAATAACTTGTATCAGATGTTGGGTTCCTTCAATAGTATATGTGACAGCATATAGCATGATTAAATAAAACCACACAGGAGTGGCAGATGAGGTTCCACGTATTTATATAAAGAAAAAATATGATTAGGAAATCCGCTGATCAGCCGGTTAATCCGAAGTGGTGGTTGGAAGAATTGACACTGGTTAAATCTCAAAAATCAGAGGATAGAGGTGAAAGATCACCTTCCATTTTACACAGATCAGCAGCATTTATCGCCAATATGCCAAATTCTACCATCTACATTCGATTACGGAGGGTTTGCAGCAGCATTTGCTTTTCTATGGGCTCTTGGATAAAAACCTGGATACTTGGAATGGTGACCACATTGCCTTCACGTCTTGATCGATGCTTTGAAAACCAGGAAGTATCGGAATTCCCAAATATACCAGTTAGAAGACGAGAACACAAGAACGAGATCTCTGTGAAATTCTAAAAAAATGGAAATATTACTGTTATACTTCAATAAAGTTTGACTTACTGCATTTTATTTCCTTCAGTTTTTTCCCAAATAATGTTTGTCATTATTGTCACGTACAATAAGTTTTACAATCAGTTTCAAAATTAAGCTTAACTTAAGCATAAATGTGACCTTGTATGTTGCAAAGTAATAAAGTCCTCGAGTAAAGTTTTTTCATCGTGAAATGAAATAACTCCCCTATCCGTCCCCGGATAATTTTTAAGGAAAATAGTCTCCTGGAGTAGGTGGCAAAACGTAATCCAAAACAGATTCGTCGGGGAGCATATGTTTCGTAATCATTCCATTGCGAGAGACTTTTAATGGAGACTGTAGCGATCAATGCGTTTGGCAGCCCATGGGGACCTGCTTGTCCCGCGCTTCCGTAAGACGTACCGAAGATATCGTGACTTTTCGTGGAATGGACCGTCATTCTATAATAATATGCCTCTGAAAATAAGCATTTTTGGGATATTCAATTTAAGAAATATTTTCAACTCGCAAAAAATGTTTTGATTTCTTTACATAGTCGTGCTTTATGAGGGCCTTTGTGAGATTCAGAAAAAAATGCTATAGAAATAGCCAGATGCGTGCATAAATATATAAGAAGGCCTATATTTGTAAAGACATTGGTATACATGCAGGAAATAAATACATTGATCTACATATATACATACTTGCATACATATATAGCATAAATACATATGCACTTACATAGGCCTACATGAAGAAAAGGCAAAGCGACAAATGTCAAATGCGGCAAATGCTTGAAATTACTCAAACACTCGGTGCCAGTGCATCGATCACTGTCAGATTCATATATCTTTCTGTCGATAATTATCGATTGAAGTGAAACATTATCAAAACACCTAAAAAGCCTACAACCTGGAGGCTGCTTGTAACGCATCATGGATTTTCCAAAAACCCGCTGACTCATCACAACGCAGGTTGCGCATGCGCGCACATGACAAAATAGGCGTTAATAATAATTCCTGCTGATCACAACCAGCCTGCCCTTAAGGCTCTGCCAGCTAATCACATCGCCCCCGCTACGTGTTCGGTGCATGCCAGCCAGCATGAGAACAGCGTGTTAAAAAACTAATCAAGAATCCAATTTCTCATGGAAATTTCCTGTGCAATCAGGCACTCAAAACTCGCTGACTAAGCAGCGCATTACTAAGGCTACATTGACTTTAAGTCCTTCTCAAGTTCACAAATTAATCCTAGACGATTTGTAAACGCAATACTAATGAATCTACTGCAAAACAGAAAATCAGGTTCAGTCACAAAAACAACCTCAACTAAGAAACAGTTGCAAACGCGACAGGCAATCCGTTATAACATTCAATATACCATTGCAATATGCCACTTCGAGATCAAAACTTGTAAAGCCAAACACCATTATTATTATTATTATTATTATTATTATTATTATTATTATTATTATTATTATTACTATTATTATTATTATTATTATTATTGTGGTTGTTTTTGTTTTTGTTGTTGTTTTTTGTCTTGTTATTAATGTTGTTGTTTCTGTTGTTGTTGTTGTTGCTGCTGCTGCTGCTGCTGTTGGTGCTGCTGTTACTAATTAGGAATTTCAATATCGCCTGTACCTAATGCGTAAGACGTTAACCCTTGGCACACCAAATACAGGACGCAGTTATGTTAATCTATAGAAAGTCAGCCCTCTGAAAAACAGAGGGAGACTACGGCAGAAACGCCAACTGAATAAGGCAAGCTTGACCTTTAGAACGAGATGACAAGATATTGGGCATAATGCACAGATTCAAGAAGAGAATTCCACAATTTAAGTTCAGCCGCTCCAATTGCAAACACCAGCCACCGTAGTCGCTTGACTGCCTGCCTGTCTGACTCTGGGATCTTGACCTGGAACCGTTTCTGACCCTGAGGTCTCACGATTTTCTTTTGACTTAAGTTAAGTGCATTATCGTCACATAAAGCTAGTGTTGCATTTAGTTTATAATTGTCATTTTCTTAAACAAAAATGGAAATTTTTGTCTCACGAAAGAATAAAGTATCCAGAGGAAAATTTTTCCATCGGGGATGAAATAATTCATCCCCGAATGCTTTTATTGTGATATAGTCTCCGGGAGAGCGAATTTATTGAAAAAAGACTCGCCTGGGGAAAATGAGTTCCGAAATAGATCCGGCGGGAGAGACTTTTAGGGGATACTGTTGCAGGTCACCGGCTCTCATTACGTTCAGCAGCCCATGGAGACCTGCTCTTTCCGCGTTCCACTATGACATAGCGAGCACATCTTTACTTCTCCTACATGCATTGGGGAGTCCCTTTGGAATAATCTTCCAATCTGATAAAACCTCTTTTTAAGTGGATAGCGTGATTTGTCGTAATTTCACTTAGTCTTCAAGCATTGAATCAACAAAACTAAAAGGTGATTTACTTTTGACCTATCCATAAGCTCGACAGCGGGCTGCTGGGTGTAGCCCTAGTTGATTACAGTTCTATCAGATATGTTTGCAAGAATTTCTGTTTAATTAAGGGTGTACGAAGATGCCTGACAAATTCAGATTAGTGGCAAACTATACTGCCCGCAGACAATGCACTGGAAAGCCTGTAGATGTATTTAGTGGCCTACCGTGTGAATGCAAGGTCATTATGAGCTCCACCTAAAAAATTAAAAAGACATCAATGACAGTCTCCCACAAAGGGCGAATCCTGGACTTCCATCCTGTTAAATGATAAAGTGAAGCGAGACAGTAATATGGCAACAGGATAACAAAGAGGAATAAAACTTATCAACACATGAACGTAGTCTTCGGTCACCAAAAGTCTCAATGACTTATGAAAGGTGGTAAATTTTCATCAGAAATTTGCATCTTCTCAACTTCTGAACCTCCATTTGGTCTCCCATCAGCCGCCTAGAACTTGTCTTAAAGTCAAGTATTGGTCTATAGAAGTATGTAAATGAGGACAATTCTTCTTCTTCTTCAGTGTTCTGCCGTTAGGCAGGTCCAAGAGTCCAACGACGCCACTCTTCTCTGTTCTCTGCCCTTTTAACTTCTTCGTAGCCCCATCTTCTTCCTTTATCCATCATCCAGTCCAACAGCATATTTCTTGGTCTTCCTGGAACCTTCTTTCCTTTTATTCTTCCTTCAATCACTGTCCTCAGGAGAGAATTTCCACGCAGTATGTGACCAATCCAGTTCACTTGTCTCCTCCTTGTTGTATTGACTAGTGTCCTTTCTTCTTGTACCAAGTGTAACACCTCCTCATTGGTTTTATAATCCTTCCAACTGATTTTGGCCAGTCTTCTCCATATCCACATTTCAAATGCCTCTAGTTTCTTTTTTTCTGCCTTTCCAATAGTCCATGTCTCAGAAGCATATAGTGTTACACTCCATACGAGACATTTTACCATTCTTTTCTTTAGATCCATATTCAGCTTTCCTCTCAGAAGTTCTCCTCTCTTCCAGAATGCTTCTTTTCCCATTACTATTCGTCTCTTAATCTCAGTACTGCGTCTGCAGTCATCTGATATTATACTTCCAAGATAACAGAACTGGTGGACTTGTTCAATTTCCGTATCATCGACTGCAATTGTTATTCGTTTTCCTTCACATTTACTCAATCTCACCACCTTTGTTTTCTTTTTATTGATCTTCATGAGGACAATTAATAAGACTAAACTTCACAGGGTTGAAGGCCAGCCCCCAGCAAAGCCAATACTGCATTTTACACTCAATAAAAATATAATCTTCATTTTACACTCAAGAAAACGAGATGATAATCTTTGAAGTAGGAAAATTTTTTATATATTATGCATTTAAAAAGGAACAGGGTCGAGGCCATAGTGTCGTTATAGAAAAAATGTACATTAACATTTACAAATATTCATATATACATAGGTGTCAAGTTTAGAAATAAAGTTTCATAAGTGTGCTATAACATTATCTAGGGTATCAGGGAGTGCTTCTAAGGGGCTTTAGGAAAGGTAATCCTGAATGTATCGCAGTAAGAACAATAGGGGCCTAATTTGTGTAGATATTTGCTAAAATTTACCATAGAGGGGCATTGTACGCTATCAAAGGTCATTCAGTCAATAGAGTGGTAATCGACTATCGATCTACCCATGGCAGGCGAAAATTCCATGAGATAAATCGTCAGCTTCCGTCCAACAGTAAAACTATTTATGTGAGATGGGTTCAGCCGTCAATGGTAAAAAACACATTTGCCAATGAACTGAAGGCTGTAAGTTCAATATGCCTGTGTGAGTACACACACACACACACACACAAACACACACACACTACCCTGAGTAGGGCCTATTTATTGCCTTGTATATGCACACATTGTGGGGCACGATAGACGATCGGTCAGAGATATAGGCTAGTAAGACGGAGAGTAGGTGTTCAAGCCTCTTCTGGGGCGGTTAGTGTATAGGGACCTTGAGTAAATCCTTCACTCAATTGCTCATCGTCATTGACTGATGCTTAATCATTACTTAGTGGCGCATAATAATGCAGAAATAACAGTAATGCATTGCAGAGCGTGCTTAAGCTTAACTCGTGGTAACACACTTCTAAAACGATGATTTATTGCGTTGCAAAGTGTTACTCGCTTCCCAATCAATATTTACCGAATGTTTTTATTTCTGTCGAAGCACACGAGGATTTAAAATATATATATATGCAAAAAATACTGTATACAGGAGTATATAATATATACAATATAGTTTTAGGATTACCTAGTATATAATATACATAGACCTATAGACTCATTCGTACAATAGCCTATATGTAATCGAAAAAATAGGCATGTATTCTACCCAACAATTTTCGACGAATGTCTACATAGAAGTCTTTCTAAAAATATATGCGTCGGACGCGCCACAAGGTTTATTCGTAATTAGATTTTATTTAAACATCTCCAGAATTATGTAATATCTGATATTTAGATTCGCATTATAATTAATTTTTATTATTCTACTGATTTAAGGGGAAGGCAGGGGAAGCACCGTTTCATAAAGCCTCTCTCGCATTGCTGATGCGTGGTTAAGGAAGACTGCCGATACCCCGTCGATTGCCGGAAGTGGCAGAGAATAAACAGGTCTGTATAACGAAAGGACAGGGTTACGAACTCTTATACAACAGATGCTGTAAGTGAAGCTAGTCTCTACCTTCAACATGAGACAGAAAACAAGTCAGAACCATGTAAACCACAATCTCTGTCTCACTCGGAGACCGGCTAACTAAACTGATTTAAGGGAAAATGTGAGCCTACGCTTGTTGTCACGCGATGGTCTGATTGCATGCAGAAAGCGGGTAGATGCTACGCGTCTCTCTTTAAGGGCAAGACTACGGAAATCTACACCGTGAACGCGACCACACAAGAGTGAGGAACAAACAGATAAATATGAAGATCTGGACTCAAAAATCCAGATACGAACAGAAGTCGATACCAGTATCTATAGATACACTTGTCGAAAAAAGCAGAGCCCAAACGTCTGACTGAGTATGCGAGAATGGACCTCCTCGTTGCTGTAAGTCTAGTAGGCGTTGGCGAGAGTTATAGGGAGAGGACTGTCAGTGCCACGGTTCCGTAGAGTCCGAAAAGTAGGCATACCTTCCAATCAAAATTAATATACTGTATTGGTCAACAAGGACCTCCAAAAAGAGCAGGATACAAGAACTTGAGAGCGTATTTCGGAAGTTTGGTGCGTGACAGATAAACGTGCGTGGCTGGAGGTCCCAAATGCATTAGTTGTGCGAGAGACGTGTGATAACGGGAAAATGCATTGCCCTAGAAACATCCGCCTACGTCGAAAGGGTGCGATCTAATATAAAACTTTTCTGTCACATAAACGTCTGTTTTCTCAGTTGATTGCAGGTAGTTCAAAAGTTACGAGATGTATAATATTCACGATGTGCAGAGCAGAAAACGAGAGTTGGAAGAGAATGACTATATGTTGATGATAGAACGAGTCCTGTCCTGGGAAAACGACATCCTTTGGGGTTAGTCCATCCGGCGAGATATTGTCGACAAAACGTTGAAATGAACCACACATACTCTACCAATTTATCGATCACGGTATTCCAGATACAAGCAAGGCGACGACATACAAAAATCTTTAAAACATCGACTGGTCACATATGTTCATAAAGATACACCATATGATATGCAAACATGTAAGACCCCTTTAGCTGTATACACGTCACCATATAGACATATCACGTGCTATTTATTACTTCCAGGTTAAGCTTTGACGTAGCAGAACACACATTTCGACAGATTTATTTGACCACAGTCTGTGACTAAGTCTCCATGAATGACAGCAAATCAAGTGGAAAAGTAAATGGATTTCTAAGAGCATGTGCAACGCTCTGGACCAATCATATCTGAGGTTGCAAATCAGGCGATATTCGAGTCGCAGCTATCTGGAAACAACACCTCAGCCATTTATGACTGTTTTGAACGGTGGAGGGGACTTTTTAAAAACCTCTACTGTATTTTGAAGTGAAGACTGTGGCCAAGTTAGAGTACAGTGCAAACTCAGTCGAGCAAAGATTTTCCTTTCATGAGAAGTCTATCTACACATTGAATTTTCATGTACTTAACATGTTTGTGAACACGTTTTGCAAAACTGTAGAAAAGCTTGAAGGTGCGCAATAGTGAACTCGGCTATCAATGAGTACAACGACCGTACACTGATGGGGGGGAGAAGATTAGGCGTCGAAGGCGAGAACTGACCTCTTGCCCTCAAATGCGGTGGCTAAAAATGAAGTCGCTAACAGCTGATACTTATTGGCGGTCTCTCGAGGACTGCTTCTTTTCCCTCTTCTTCTTGCTCTTCATCTTCTTCTCCTCCCTCTTTTTCTTCTTCTTCCTTCTCCTCCTACTCATATTTCGCTTCGAAATCGATGTTGTATGCATATTAAGTTTTCTTGTGTTCTTAAATACTTGTAAACCGATGTGCGATTAGCTATTGGGTAATAAAAATATACTTAATTACTTAATTAATACATGCGGTCAATGGCATGGCGGTTGTTACTTAGTTACTATAACTAGAACCGATTGGGGGGCACTGTGCGAACGACTCGCCCTACAAAGCCAATTACAAGATTCCCGGTAATACACTGCAAAATTAGTCTTTTCATGGCAAATAATATTGCAGCGGTCTTCTGTTAGGTTAGTATTCCTGCAACTTCTAGATAAAAGCGACCTTAATTTGAAGCTTGGTGATTTATAGACACTGATTGCAAACGCTTTTGATCAGATAGACTTCTTAAAATAAGTTACATAGCTGAGAGTGGTACAGAAAAATTTAATATTTGGTCAATGCAAGATCACTGATTAAAAGAAACGTTTACATAAGTAACGTTTACATAAGTAAACGTTTACATCGTAAAAATCATCACCACTTAACAAATTACAGACTCGAATAAATTTGACAACGAACCCTGAATATTTGTATAGACCAAAATTACAATGTCTATGTGGTCATTCAAACCCAGCACATGCTCAGTGAAAACGAAGCATTGGCTTAACTAAGTTTTATACTCTATAGACTTTGCAAAGGTAGGCAAAAGTAGAGCACCAACAAGACACAGAAGCAGTTTCTATCGTGAGAGTAAACCTTTCGCGCTTTCGCGCTTTGAGCTTTTAGGACGAATACGTTTCATTTAATAATGACATCTGCTCTTCATTACGCACTTATAACCCACTATGAAGATGACTGGCGTGATAAACAGTTGGGTTATCACATACTCACTTATTTATTTATGTGCTTTAGATATGTAAAGAAAAATGTGCAACAGCCCTACTGTTGTTTAGATCTAGATGTGCGCTCACCTAAAGCATGTTGGAGTCAAAGGGAATACAGTGGAATTTGAACCGATTTCCCAGCATTTTCCGCTCTAATCTAAACTGCTAACCGCAGAGCTAATTAGGTACTGTTAATAACGGTGAATTCATTCGAGGTATGTATGACATTCTGGTTTTGTCCTAATAAATTTTCAAAATAATAATAACTAAGACTAAAAATCGAAAATGAAATATATAATTATTTTATGCCCAATCATAATCCTCTTCTAACTTTAACAGTAGACGAATAGCAATTTTACTATTGGGAAGGAAGATTCCTGCTGGCTTTGCCTATATTCCAACGGAAAGATTATATTTTTGTCTGGTTCTTAGAATCAAGTGGTTTATTGGTTTCTCTTATTTTAGACTGAATAAGAGTGTGAATTCTCTTGTTCATTCGTAATATTCCCAGAACTGCTATCCCATGCCTAGTTGGAAAGAAATATTTAAACGGATTGGGCAAAGTCTTTTTATTAGGCTTTCAACACATAAAGTCATTTCATTTCAAGATCCATATTTTTTTGCTTCTGCTCTTTCTTGAAATGTGTTTGTTCAGCTGAAGGTATCGAGTTGAAGTTTCAGGTTTTCCTAAGGAAGACAGAACTAAAAGAACTGGAGGTTTAAAATCGAAGAGAGGAAACTCCTCTCAGAATGGTCCAGCAACCAGAGTTGTGGATGTTGGGTACCGGAAAGACCTCCTGGTCGAGGTTCCGTTTTTAAACTTAGCCTTCTCTGCTGGTCTTTAAATTTGAGCAGTTTTGCTATCCCTGTTATTATCCTGGTGTTTTTCATTATTCATTGGTGACCCTTTAAAATGGTATTGATGTAAACTGGAAAAAAGAATTCAGCAATTGACCAACTACTGATTTATTGAGAGAGAGACTTTTTATTGATCACCAAAATAATTAACAATTACAACCACAGTCTGTCACATGCAATCTTGCCAATGAACTAACCTAAAAAGAACAAAACGTTCCGCTTCGAAGGTTACCTGTTTACATCGTGGATTAGAAATAGGTGACAGCATTATACTGAGCAAATCAATTAATAATCTAGAATATAAGAGTAATTAATGTAATCAGTGCCAGTGCATGTTTAGCTCTCTCAAGAAGTCCAGCAGATAGTGGGTTCGCGGAAGCAGGTTCATGTGGAAGGGCAGCAGTAATCGTAATCGTAATCGTGATCTCGAGATTTCTACAGCGCCCAACGAAAGCTAAGTCGCGGGAACCAGCTTATTCACAAGCGCTCAGTCAAAACAAAATCGATAGGCAAAAGGGTTCGGTTCCAGGTCAAGATCCAGGAGTCAGGCAGTCGGACGGCTACGGTGGATGATGGTTGAAATTGAAGCGAGAAGAGAGATAAGGGGAAGAGGAAGAATCAGGATAAGATTTTTGGAAAAGAAGTGTTTTCAGTCTTGAGTGAACGGCTGTCTGTTCATCCGTCTGTCTGTCTACATGTCTATGTTGACACCATAAAAATCGTGCACTATAATAAGGTCACTCATCTTTAGGTCTCTCATCTTATATCTATAAATATGCCTACGTGTATATATACATATACATATATATATATTAGAGTAATTCTAGCTTGCATGGTAAAACTAAAGTTTCAATTTATTTAATATAGGAAGATGCCAAATAAGTCCAATATATGAAACCATAAATCAGATGCAATATGTTGTAAATGAGATAATATATGGAGGTTGCAGCGGCCCATGAAAGTTTCAGCTATGATGTCATTTAGGCCTCCTTCGGTCATTTTATGAATGAATGAAAAGTCTTGTGTAGGTGTGGCTTTCTTGCTAATAATTTTAACTTTATGTTTACTTTAAAATATGCTATATTAATTTTCCAATCTCTATAACAAGGAAATTGAAACTGAAAGCCAGTTAGACAGAGTCTGAGGAGGGATTAATTCCAGCCAGAAGGAGAGAGAAGACAGAGTCAGAGGAAAATACACAGCTCACCACAAAGAGATGGCAGTTCTACCCACAACTGTAAAACTGGTGTTAAGTAGTAACAGTAAAATACAGATAATGAACACATTGACCTCGAGTGTGCTAAGGCGTCAAGGAATACCAGGAAGTGACTTTCATCCAGTTAAAACGTTAGCAAAAATGGCTTTGTCAATAAGTGGATGGCTGCTGCATTGAATCGAACTGGTCACGATCAGAGAAGTATTACATCCATTGGCTGCTACTGCTCAAGCTCTAAGAGTCTAGGTTATGAAATCCAGGACAAGCCATTGAGTCGAATTGCAATTCGCCATCAAGGACATTATCATATTGAAACGAACTTGCCAGCAGATTGACTTTTCAATTTTCACCGGATTCTGCATTAGTTGTTCATAAGGATGGTTAACTGTTGCCTGATATCACAGGATGAGAGAAGATGGACTGACTGCCTATCAACTGTGGCCCTTGTTGGAGTACAGCAACTACTTGGTGTCCCAAAAATAACTCCCACACTTGTAATTGCAATTGTAACCAGAAACTTATAAAGCGTCATTTTAAAAATAACACTCATCATTGGCTCTACCGGCACAATGTCCCAGAACTAATGGGAATAATACGGTCTTCAAACGCTTGGCTGGCCTTCTTTGATCAAAACACTGAGTTATATGAGAAAGTAAGACAAGGTCGATTGCAGCACCCACATCACAAGCTTAATTCGACATCAGTTACTGTTAGCAGAAACCTAAGCTCTTTTCTCCAGCCAGCACAGAAAAACATTTCTTCAGATCCTGGAACTGAAGGAATCGTTTCCTGCAGTTCTCATAATATGGTTAAAATGAAAAGGATGACTATCTTGCTTTATTGCTAGGGCTGATGGTGCTTAAGATTCTTCATGACGCATCCAGAAACATGACGCAACCAGAAATGAGTAAAGTTAATTCAGGATTCAACCAGTTTTGACAAACGATAAACATCAAAAACAATATTTACTGAAATTTGTTCAGTGGCATTACCACAAATATCCTCCAAGATGCCAAGAAGACTGCTACACGGACTTGAATCAAACACAGACCTGAACATTGGCAAAGATACTATGTGATTACTCACGACTGGCAAATATGTCATTCATTTGATGATTGATGTCTTATTAATTTATTACAGTAAACTAAGACTGAGAGTTAATTTATAAAGTAAAACACACATATTTTGTCGTTTGCGAAATAATTCTTGCGTGTATTACACAAGCACAAATTTCTAAAACTTATATAATTGTACACAAAGATGAAGAATTCGGTCTAGTTTTAAATATATATCGCAAAGTCTATACACTAGAAAGTATCTAAGCAAAAGGAGATATCAAAAAATAGTGCAGTGTCAGTTGCACAAATCTAAGAAAAATTCATGAAAATTAGACGAATGTCCCGTTGAGAATAGAAAATCAGGAAGCATCCCCAGTTCTCATCTACTGTGATCGTTGTCACCTGCAACATAATAAAACAATCTTTCACATGTTAGGGATATCGGGTTGACTTGACCCAGCTAGACTGCATACTGAGTCTACCAAATAGTACAAACTCTTGGGTATTTCTAAACCTTTTGTGCTTGCAGTAATCGAGTTCACAGTATAAAAGATCGCATTCCCAGACCAGATGCGTGTCTTTGTGTTTTGGCTAACTGCATTCTTCATTTATGCTCGGCAATCACACTGAATTATACATCGAAGCGATTTATGTCTTAAGTATTATTACAGTGCCGCCATCTGTTTTCAGATTTCAAAAATGTAATTATTCATTACATTTCCATTTTATGGCTGTCTAACAGAGATTCGTCAACATCTTCTGACATTGGGTCCAGTTATTTTAAAGCAATAACTACAAGAGAACTGAAAATTTGCAAAAGCTACGAAAATAATGTGATTGTATGCCATACAATGCATTGCAAAGCCAAAACCGCATTCAGGTCAATATCTAGATGGGCAATTCATTATGATAGTGAGAGGCAGCCTACGGTCGATGAGCATTTTGAAAAAGCTAAATGTTAGGCTGAGATAAGTCTTGATGATAAGTCTGTGGGAATGAGGACTTACTTAAAGTATTGTGTTGGCCAGAGTTCAATGTTTTATAAACTGTAAGCCTCGATTTAAAAAAAAATCCCTTGTCAAACAGGAAGCCAATGCAGATATCTAACCACAAATCAGATATTTATATCATTGGCATTTGCCAATGATTTTCTTGAAAACACTGACCTAATTCTGCGGATGTGACTAATATGCATGCTTGACGACTTACGAATACCATTTACATAGCTGATGAGAGGAAGTAGAATCAAAACAACGCTCAAATTACAAAAAGCATCAGCCATCTTGACATGTCAGTCAGCCAGTTTTAAGCATTTAAGCCATTCTAATTTTGAGTTGCTGTGCAGTTTCCCTAGTAGAAATTCAGTTTTGAATAGGTTAAGAAGGTTTATTAACCTCGATAAACACTGCATCTCCTCAAAAGCAGTTGAGAACAGTTGCACAAAAGGGTGAAAAGGCAAACTGTTAAACGAAATGTAAATTTGAGTACCTTCTGCACAGAAATAATATCGTAGTGAATTACTGTTGAGCAACATCCTAGGTGGTGTGGTGTATAATGTGGACAAAAGTGGACCAAACACTGAACCTTGCGGTACATCATATGTCAACAAAACATTAAACGAATAATAATCGATTAAATATGCTGGCTGAATGCGTGGTATAAAATAAGTAGCAAACCAATGCAGGGCGGGATCAGAAACACCAAAACAGGGCTGGACACGATTCAAGTGAAGACAATGATCTACAGTATCAAAAGCAGCAGACAAGAACAGTTGAGAAAACAAGTGCTTTCACTCTACCGTTATCCTTCGAGCGCATAATATCAATATAAACAAAAATAAGGGCAGATTTCTCTTGAATGAAACGCGGTACGAAGACTGAAATAGGGAGACTTTTGCACCCTTGTGCATCTTTTAACTTCACTTCCACTGACACTGCAACAGAATACCACATTATCAATAGACGATAGCCGTCTTTACTCCTATTCTCGTTCCTTGAATGTATAACAGTCTATTCTGTCAATTTCTGAATTCTTAGCAAAAGGAAAAGATGAAACGAGCATCTCACTCTAACCTTAACTGGCACAGATTGCATCCACCACTTCCTTTATGAAGTCACTGAGAGCATTGTAAGCTCCCACCATAAAGTAGGTTACCCCTTCCTAAAACAAACGAAGCAATACAGATCAAGCCACGAGTCACCCATGAAGTATTACACATTAGTTTAGGTTTAGAAAATTGCATTGCTCTGGAAAAACGTTTCAGGAAAATGAGGATAAATCATTTTACTTACGATAACACACACAAAAAGCATTATGCTATAGCAGAAGACACAAGGCATGATGGACATGAAACAAAATAGGGCTTTAGTAAGATGAAATGTGTAACCGTATTTTAGATGTCGGGATCGTAGAAATCTCTTCTACTCGGTATGCAGACTGATCATCAAAGGACGATTCATCAAAGGACTGTTCATCAAGGATGATTCATCAAAGGACTGTTCATCAAGGGACTGTTCATCAAAGGACTATTTATCAAGAGGATTGTTCATCAGGAGGACGGTTCATCAAAGGACGATTCATCAAAGGACTGTTCATCAAAACTGAGTTGAAACCCTTCACTTAGTGAATGTAATTTGTTTGCTTTTGGCTTCAGTTGGGTTGCTTTGTTTCATGTTAGATGAATTAAGTTTAAATTCTCTTGCACCCCTCCACCACCATCATTATCCAATATATACCCCCGAGATTTTAAGTGGAAACTTAAGCATAAACGTTACATGTCAAGTGTAGTTTAGAACAGGCAGATTGCATTTCTTTAAGTTAGTTATTACGTATAACGTATTACATTTTAATAACATTACATAAAAAATTATTAGATCAAGTGTATGTTTTCTCGTTACATTTAATTAAAATTATTTTAAAATATTTGATGAAACAATAATTTCAAATAATAGTAAATAAATATGTTTTGATGAACAATCCTCTTGATGAACAGCCATTTGATGAACCGTCCTTCTGATGAACAATCCTGTTGATGAATAGTCCTTTGATGAATAGTCCATTGATGAACAGTCCTTTGATGAATAGTCCTTGATGAACAGTCATTTGAGGAATCGTCCTTTGATGAACAGTCCTGGAATCCTTCTACTCAAACGGGTACAAACGCCGCTGACAAAAATACTAGAGTTAGGCCTGTGCCAGAGAGTAGACCTATATGAATAACTCCATCTGACGAACTTTTTTAAGCTTTACTTTGTTTTGTTGTCTAGGCGCAAGCAAAAATGTATGACATTTTTAGTTCTTCTTTGTTTCGAGTTGACTAACTTTTCTCTGGGTTCACTGTACTCTACTTAGATTTGATCTCCCACTCAATGAGGAACAGAGTGTATAATCGGAAAAGCTTCGATATGTAGGGTTGAAGACATGAACATTTCCTTTAAATACGGCTATGTTTGAAAGGTAACATTCATTGTATATCTCACCTCTTTTGGGGGCGAAGATAAACCTTGAGCCAAGGCTTCTGGGCAATTTGCCCTAACGCAGACCACGAGCACTTTAATTCCACTTTTCTGAAGCGCAGTGGACGCAGCTGTGGCATTCTCGAGATCGATATTCGGAGCACCATCCGTTATCAGTATTGCTACATCTGGGGCGTCCGGTCTGTCCCCAGCATCTTCGGTAAAGATATCAGTGACCACGATTTTCAGGGCCCCTGTTATGTTCAGCTCACCCCCCGAGTATTTTACACCAACAATGGCTGGCAACAGTGTAGTCTTATCTGGGTGTCTACAGAAAATACAACTGTGTATCAGATACAGGAAAAGTAGCACAATATGAGTTGTATATCTGACTGTATAATACATTAACAGAGACTAAAACAGTGGAAACGGCACATACACACACATACATGCATACACACATACATACATAGAGAGATTGATAGATACATACATACATACATACATACGTACATACATACATATATACATAGTGTTGCATGCTGGAAAACGATTAGACTCGTAGAGGTATAGGCCGAACCAGCATACAACGTTTGTTGGTTTAAAACTCTGTATTCTCGAATCCAAGACGGCAACATTAGACAGCAACAACTTCGAACTTCCTCGAACACGGCAATATCAGGCAAAGAACTTTTTCCCAACAGTTTAAGCTCTCTCTTTTATACCATCTTCTCAACCAACGAGACAATCACTCCTTTAACCACTCCCTCAAACATTCCTTCCAACACAGGTGCATGCGCACGTGTTCCTAACAGAATGTTGCATGGGCACGTGTCACCTTCTGACCTAACCTCACCTGCCTTCCACACGTGCCCTTGCAACAATAGACGCATGCATAAATAAACACCTACATAAATACATAATAAACAGGCATACAAGTATACATGTATGCATATGTTCATTGGTATTAAGTAGCATTACTTTTATGTTTCTTCTAAATGTCTTATCTGATCCCTGCAGAGAGCAGCTGAAATCACATCATTTGTTATGATCAACGTACCCGTTCAAGTTCCATTCTACCTGAACTGTATCAGAGATCGTGACGAAAGCGACCTTTGTCTTGTCGGACCCAATTTTGAAGTTCTCAGCAACGCTGTGGATGAACTGAAGATTGTAGTCCCAATCTGGACACGGCTCAGCACCGCAGATGGTTGAAGAAGTGTCATCGAGAAAAGCAATGTCTCGGTTTTCTGTGCATTCTGTTAATATGAAATAAGTGAGCGACGAAGAAGCAGGTATCGTTAATTGCGTGGTTTCATTGATTCTGACAACATTTTAATCATCTAGTATTTCAGCAGGTTATCATTCACATCTGACAGCCCAAATAATTAGTGAATAAATATTTTACCGAA
Organism: Norana najaformis; assembly: GCA_964023275.1. Lineage (NCBI taxonomy): Eukaryota > Metazoa > Annelida > Clitellata > Crassiclitellata > Hormogastridae > Norana > Norana najaformis. The sequence continues at coordinate 8,116,054 of OZ029920.1, forward strand.
TTCTTAAAATACCCGACATACATCTGCGTGAGATTGAAATTTACTTGCGACTCACGAATGTCCAAAATAGTCTGATACATGAACTCTTGCAAGAAGTGTTGCGTATAAAATAGCTTTCACCATATGGAAGAACTTTATTAAAAGCAAATATTTATCGACGGGACACTGTAGATTTTTAAAAATTAAATTAAGCAGGGCCCCAACGGATAAGTAGTGTTCTAAGGCGATTTGAACAGTTTCTACCGTAGCAATAAAATGTCCTTTCTTGTTTGAAGTCTGTAAGGTGAAAGCATTTCATTTAATATTGACAACTGTGCTTCATAATAATGAAATTTTCACATAATTAAGACATTTATTAATTGTAGCATACCTGTGCGATCCGTGCGTTTAGAAATTACTTTATTCTTCTTCTTCTTCTTGTGCTTCTTCTTCTTATACTTCTTCTTCATCTTCTTCTTATTACTTCTTCTCCTCCTCCTTCTCCTTCTTCGTCTTCGTCTTCGTCTTCTTCTTCTTCTTCAGCTGTTCTTCTTCCTCTCATTCTTATATTTCTTCAATAGAAGCAGTAATGATTTTAAATACATACCTGCATTAACATCGATGTGACCAACAGCCAATAAGGCAATCACCAGGAGAATGGCTCGCATTGTGCGGTTGTCAAGTAGTCAGGAATTGTCAGCGATCTCTCAACGGTAACTGTTTAAGTCAACAGTTGATGAACACGCCAATAACACTGGGTCACGCTTAAAAATTTATACTATGCGTATGAGCGAATGTAGCCAATGGGAAATGACCCAAAATGGTCGAAACAGAAGGTGCTTTGCACCAGTTTGGGATGATCACCAATTGCGTCCCTCGACCAAATCGTCCTTAACCGAGTTGTACGCGAATTGCGATGCATTGGCTTTAGGTCAACTACAAAATTCCATGGAAATTTTTCATCAAGATAGGACCTCGACCAGAATGTGTGAAATAGAGCTCTGGATTCTACAGCCAATTTATTCCTACTTGTCCTGGGCTCCTGTACAAAATTACGAACACGTCATGCTTTATTGTGCAATGGATCTTCCTACTGGGAATAATCTACCGCTGAAAATAAATATCATCCCAATAGAGACAATTTTGGAACATTTTAATCGAACATTAAATTTTTAGATGTGCTAGACACTATGGCTTAGTAGATTCTTTAGAGGTGCTACATAAATAGCAACATGCATGCATAAATACTTATATATGCATACTTACATACATATATACCTACATACTTACTGACATAAACACATACATACATACACACATAGACATATACACACATACACACACATACATACATAAGTAGATATGTACGTAATTACGTTGGTATAAAGAGCAAAGCATACATACATAAATGACAAAAAGGGCAAAGCATACATACATAAATGACATAAAGGGCAAAGCATACATACATAAATGACATAAAGGGCAGAACATACACATATAAAGGACATAAAGGGCAAAGCTAACAAACATGTGGGGAAAATGACTAACGCTTGCAAATGCTTGAAATTAATCCACCAAACGGTGCCAAGGCATCGATCGCAGTTTTGGCAAATTCAGCTAATCCCATCGATAATCGATGAAAACGAAATTTTTCAGAACACCTAAAGTGTTTCCGAGACATTTCTTGCTGGCAGGTCAGTCAAGCAGTTAACGCTTGATGGAGCACAAGATTTTTTCACAGATTAATTTCGACGAGAGCCTCCTGAATGACCCGCTACGACGCATTCATACTTTATTTACCAATGAATAGAGGACGGAGGGTGGGGTGGGCTCCAGATCGCCTCCTGTTACATGGACCCTCATCTAACCTGGTGTTTGCCTGGCTGGATTTCTTTCTCCTAGCTGGCTGGTTTTCTTTGTCCTAGCTGGCTGGTTTTCTTTGTCCTAGCTGGCTGGTTTTCTTTGTCCTAGCTGGCTGGTTTTCTTTGTCCTAGCTTCACTGCTTCTGCCCGGAGTGTATCAACAAAATCAAGGGGTAGTTTAAATGTAAATGTAAATATACTCGTTTTTCTATAGCCACCGTATGGCCTCGACCTTCCTCATTTCAGTTTCTTTTGCCCTAGCCACAAGCGCCTCAGCGGGGTGATAGGCGAAGCCCCAGCTATAAACGATTTTAGATAATATTTTTGCAAGTATTGATACTTAATTTGGGCCGTTCGAACGTTTCAAAGAAGACAGCCAAGTTGAGATTAGTAACTAACTATACAGTTTGCAGGCAATGCAGTGGAGAGCGTGTAAATACTGTACATACTGTTAGCAGCATCTGGTATAAAGTCACACAGAACTCAGCCCCAAAAAACTGAAAAATATCGTTGGTTGTCTCCCAAAAAGCGAATTCAGAGGCCCAATTCCGTCGTGGTCCAAATTTTATTTATGGGGCAATAGATTGAGTTGCTCCTCAGCTAAACAGTTTTCACCAGGGGTTACCACCACAAGTGCAAAGCAAAGACGGCTGTGATAAAACTGTTAAAGAGAAATCATCATCGTTATTATCTACGAGTGTGATCATGCAAACGACTGATAACCAAATGCCCATCAACGTTTATCTTTGTCTTGCATTCTGCTGCATTTCGGTATCAGAAACGGGTGTCTCCACTTCAGATCTTTTTGTGAACACCGTGAACGTGGCTTGGATGCGAAGGTCCTGAAAATAATGAAAGTGCGATTAAATTTGCGAGAGGCGAGAAGAATATGGGGCATTTCTTTTCGTACGGTTACTAGGTCATATGACCTGCATCATATGTTGTTCGGGCAGCGCTAATTGTGTAGGGAGTTCCTTACTGATTTTCTGTTCATTTTGTGAATTACTTGAAGATTAACCCGATGCCTAGAACTTCATTCTGCATTGACGCGCAGCGGGCCATGTGGAAGCCACCTGTATGAATCATGCAGTCGGGGCAAGTCGTTGCCAATCATATCCGCAGTAGGCGCGAATGACCAATAGTTGCCAGCTTCAACCCTTGCCGTGTTGTTGTATTTACTATCGAAGAATTAGTGATGACCTATTATTGTTGACTGTCAGTCTGTACAGTCTGGGTCTCACACAACTCAGGTCAACAGCGTCATAGTGTCCAGGGTTGACTACTGCAATAGCCTGCTGGCAGGTCTGTAGACTTGTCAGCTAGAGCGAATACAGTCAGTGCTGAACTCTGCTGCCCGCCTCATCTATGGTCGGACACCATTCAATCACGTCACTGATCAGCTGCGCGACAACCTGCACTGGTTGCTCGTTCCTCAGCGGATCACCTACAAACTATGCCTAATTGCATACAAGGCTCCTAATGGTCTTCTGCCAGACTATATATCCGACTTCTGTATTCGAACAGCCGACAACCAGAACACATATCGGCTACGGTCCTCATCGTGGAATCAAATGCATGTCCCGCGGTCTTCCGCGAAGTTTGGCGAACGTTCCTTCACTGTCGCCAGACCCACTGCCTGGAACAGTCTTCCTGACAATGCGACCAATGCCCTATCCCCGGACACATTCGAGTCATGACTCAAGACACATCTTTTTAGAATATCTTATGACTGTAGTTGATTTTTGTTTTTGAACCCATGTACAGCGCCCTTTTCTTCGGCTTCGGCTGTGCTACGGCGCTATATAAATTGTCTTATTATTATTAATCAACAGATCGTGCCCCTAGGGGTAAGGGTAACCAGTCACCTAGAGATCTGACACCTGGAGGTGTCTCAAGGGCGAACGTCTGGTGGGTAAAGAATTCATAATAAATTTCACGAGTAAATTTCCCCAGTTGTCTTATTTATCAGTATAGCCAGCCTGACCTTATGAAGCGCCACGTCTAGGTTATCGAACCATCCATTGCGGGCGAATACTTGAACCCGGAACATGTAGCCGATTGTAAAGCGAAGACTACGGGGACGAGCCTCCCCTCAGACGGTAACTGCGTAAGAAACTTGAGCAAGTCCCTCACTCACAATTGTTCAGCGTCATCGACCTATGCTTAGTCATTAGACACACCACACACACACAAACACACACACAAACACACACACAACACACACACAAACACACACACACACACACACACACACACAACAAACGTGTCACTCTCAGGGTAGAGTCTACGCGCGCCTTGTGTATACGGACGTTGCGGTGTGTGCATAAGCTCTATCGCGGTAACCCACTTTTAAAGGAAAGACTCATTTCTTCAATTTATGCTACATATTTCTTGCATTCGATCGATATTTCACCGCTATGATCCAAATAACTTCGTTCGTTGCATCTTAATAATGCATATAACTATCCAGTGAGCTTGTAAGTCCAATAGGCTGTAGGAGTCACCCAAAGCAAGTATAGCTTTTTAATTCACCCAGAAACGAGGACAAGTTTTAAGTCATCCTTAAAGAAATGTCAGGTTCTCGAACATTCTGAAATGATGATGATCATGATGACGATGATAGTAATAGTAGTTATATTAGTATTAGTATTGGTAGTTGTCGTTGTTGTAGCAAAATAGTCAAGTACATGAACTCTGGCAAAACGCGTTGAGCTATAGGTTCCACACTATGGAGGAACTTTATTACATGCTAGTGTGGAGATTTTATCCAAGGGACTTTGTAGATTTAAAAAAAAATTAAATTAAGCAGGGCCCCAACGGTTAAGTGGTGTACTAGCGGGATTCGACAGCACTTTCTACTGTGACAGAGAAACTTTCTTTCTTGTTTGGAGTTTGAAAGGTGGATGAATTTCATTTAATTAATTAATTTATTAATGACACCTATGCTTCATAATAATGAAGTTTGCATATAATTAAGGCATTTATTCATTGTAGGATACCTGATCGAGCCAAGCGCTTAAAAATTACGCCTTTCTTCTTCTTCTTCTCCTTCTTCTTTCTCTTCTTCTTCTTTTTTCTCTTCTTCTTCTTCTGCTTTCTTCTTTTCTTCTTCTTCTTCTTCTTCTTCTTCTTCTTCTTCTTCTTCTTCCTCTTCCTCATCCTGCTCCACCTCTAGACTTCGTCTTTTCTTCTGCTCCTTGTCCTCCAGTCATTCTTATATTTCTTCAATAGAAAGCAGTAATGATTTCAAATACATACCTGCATTAACCTCGCTGCTTCCAGCGGCCAATAAGGCAATCACCTGGAGAATGGCTAGCATTGTGCGGTTGTCAAGTAGTCAGGAATTGAGAGCGATCTCTCAACACTTACTCTTCAAGTCAAAAGTTGATGAGCTCATTGAGAGTATTCGGCTAGGCTTCAGAATTTATACTATTCGTATGAGCTGATGTAGCCAATAAGGAAGGATCCCAAGAGGCCGATGTACCAGTTTCCTTCCACCAGTGTGGGGTGATTCGCTCCCCCCCCTCCGCGAATATTTACAACCCCGACTCGTTGCTAACCTGAAATCGCTCCTGGCCTGAGTTGTGGGTGAGTTTCGATGCATTGGTTCCAGGTCAACTACAAAACTGCATGGAAATTTTTCATCCTTTATGTGTCTGCAAAAGGCAATGCATACATACATAAAGGATAAAAAGGGCAAAGCACACATATATATGGCACGAATAACTAATGCTGGCAAATGATTGAAAGTATTCCATCAAACGGTGGCATTGCATCGATCGTAGTATGTCAAATTCAGATAATCCTATCGACAATCGATGAAAACGAAATTATAACATCCGAAATGTTTCCGAAATTTTTCCTGCTGGCAGGTTAGTCAAGCAGTTAACACTTGATGGAGCACAAGGTTTTTTCCACAGATTTATTTCGACAAGAGACACCTGAATGACTCGCTATGACGCATTCGTACTTATTTAACGAGGAATAGAGGACGAAGGGATGGGTTGGGTCCAGATGATACTCAGCTTTTTCTCTCATTTGACAGTTGTAAGCCCTACGTCTAATCGTGATCTTCAACTACTTGCTTTGGTTTTTGACGAAGTTCAGTCTTGAATAGCCAGTAACAAGCTTCTTCTGAATCCTTCAAAGTCCGAATTCCTTCTTCTAGGCACTAAACAACAACTCCATAAATTTGATTACCTCACATCTATTCAGTTGGGTGGCTTGCTTGTCAATCGTACTTTGCTCGCAGTCTATGTGTAATATTTGACTCCACTATGTAATTTTCTAATCATGTTGGCGCCCTGTGCAACTCGGCTCATTTTCACATAATGAAAGATAGGTAGAATCGGATCTCTTTTGCCTCATTCTGTCTTGGTCCCAATAGCTAATGCACTGGTTTCCAACAGGCTTGGTTACTATAACTCACTTCTTATTGGCATTGGAAAGAGGGATCTACGCAAAGTGCAACTGGTTCAAATTTTTATTTATGGGGCCAGGCATTAGTGTTGCTCCTGAGGTAAAACGTTGTCATCGGAGGTTGTCACAGCAGGTGCAAAGTAAAACACGGCTATGAAAACCTGTTAAAGCAAAAGCATCATCATTATCATATTTGGATCTTGACCTGGAACCGAACCCCTTTTGCCTATCGATTTGGTTTTGACTGAGCGTCTGTGAATAAGCTGGTCCCCATGACGTGGCTTTCGTTGGGCACTGAAGAAATCTCGAGATTGCGTTTTCGATTACGATTTGTCCTGCTCCGCTCCGAAGCGCAGACGTTTCCACAATACGCCGCCAGCCTTTTCGGTTCTGGGCACGTCTCCGAACTGTGTAAAGTGCGAAATATTATTGGTTCATATTGCGGATTAGATGAATATTACCAAGATACCAAGAACTTCGTTCCGCGTTGTTACTGTAATTGTAATTTAAGATTTATAAAGTGTTTTGCGGATAAAGGCTGCCATCTGTCAGCAGCAAGAAGAGTCTGTGTAATCCCTAGAAATTTTGCATTCGAGGCAAGTCATTGGACAGAGGCTGCCAGTATCATCGGCAGTAGGTACCTAGTCTCTTCTGACCAGTAGTTGCCGGCTTCCACGTTCAGGCTCTTGTCTCCACTAGGCCTATCTGAGAATCGTAATCTACAGCACCCCATGAAAGGCAAGTCGCGGGAACCAGCTTATTCACAGGAGCTCAGTCAAAATTAAATCGATAGGCAGGTAGAATTCGGTTCCAGGTCAAGATCCAAGAGTCAGGCAGGCAGGCAGGCAGTGGTGGATAGTGTTTGGAATTGAACCGGAAAGTGAGATAAGGCGAAGAGGAAGAATCAGGATAGGATTTGTGGAAGAGAACTGTTTTCAGTTTTGAGTGAAAGAACTGCGCTGAAATTGCAAGAGGTGAACTGTTGGTGAGTTCGTATGATGTATTGATCACCGAGGTAGTGATAACCTATTGTTGTTGATTGTCTGTCAGTCTGTACAGTCCGGGTCCCAGTTAATCAACAGATCGTGCTCCTAGTCAATTAGAGATCTGACAGCTGGAGGTGTCTCAAGGGCGAACGTCTGTTGGGTTAATTTCACCAGTAAATTTCCTCTGTTGCTTTATTTATCAGTATAGCCAGCCTGAGCTTATAAAGCGCTACATCCAGGTGTGCGAGCGAATACCTGAACACAGTAACCTGCATGGTAAGTTTGAGCCCAATAAACATACAATTCGGTTCAGTCGTCACAGACAAAACAATTGGAAAGTTACTGAAAGCCGCTAGTTTATAACTAATGCCTGTGTGTAGACAAACACACACCCACAAAAGCACAAACAAACATACATGTCTCACTCCCAGGGTAAGGTCTACGCACGCCTTGTGTATATGGAGATTGCAAGGCTTGCATAGACCCTATCGCGGTAACCCACTTTAGAAGGAATGATCATTTCTTCCATTTATGCAACATATTTCATGCCATTCAATCGATATTTCACCGATATGATCCAAATTTTTACATGCGTTGCATCTTAACAGCGCAGAAGAAGCATCGGCCGAGGAAGGTTGCTAAGTATTAATAGCTGCTGCATCTAACTTGTGTGTCCCTTTGGTGCATGTCCTCCCTCTCATTCACTTTCTGACTTTTTCACAGAATTCCAATCACTCCTTGAAATCCTGGCCTCTTCTCCCTCTGAACTTATAGTAATATATACATAGGTACCCTTTCCTCAAGGTATACATAGATACTCTGATTTTAAGAAGGCGTTTGATTGTGACTCGCATGAGTAGCTTTGGCTGGCCCTGATAAACATGGGTCACCCTATTCTTATCGTCAGCCTGCTAGCTGGACTCTACTGTAAACAGCAAGTTAGAGTGAGAGCGGAGGGTACACTAGCACGAGGGTTCCATGTCTAGAAAGGGGTTCGACAGGGTGCATTATCACACCATACGTATTCAACATCCTGGCAGAGAAGATCATGAGGGAAACACTTGACGCATATCATATCATGTCAGATAGCGTATAGAAACCGTTAATAGTGCAGTGTTGCAGCTCGACATAAGACAGACAAGTAACGAATAATAGGTGTGATGATGATGACGACGACGACGATGATGGATGGGGAGGGATCAGAGGTAGACCGAACAGAGAATGGCTGGATGACGTCAGAGACTGGTGGGGGACGTGGACAGGCTGAGTCGGTTGGCTCAGGACAGAGGGACAGTGAAAATCTACAGTGACGCAAGCGATCGACGCTAATGAGACCACGGACTCAAGAAGTCGTGACAAAGTTTTTATTCAATCTCAGTTTGAAACTTTTATTAAAAACTTACATCCTTGCAAGTGCAACAAGTACGAATGTAAACAACTGAAATTCTATTCCACTTAAGCAAATTAACATGACGTTGTTATCTTGCAATCCATTAGAATAACACACAAACTAAACAGAGATTATTATAAGCTTCAACCAATACACGGCGCCTACATTTTCTTGATGTGTGCCCTTGTGCGCGTAATAAATTGTCGTAGGCCTATAATGATAAAGATTATGCAACAAATGTAATACACAATATAGGCCCTAATATATATACATATATATATACGTTTATATCGGTGCGCTTGATATAGGATTATACATAGTATATATTATACTCTATATAAATCCTATACACAGCGATAATATATATATATATATATTACCTCGCACTCGCACCTCGACCATGCAGCGTCGTGCTTTCTCTGTTGCTGGCCCAACCCTCTGGAACGGACTTCCTGTTACTCTACGTCTTCTGCCCCGGGATTTTACTTCTATCTTCTATTCTTCTCTTAAGACTGTTCTCTTTGGCAGAGGTTGGTTTGGGAGCGCTTCTGAGTAGTTTTCTTGAAGGGGCGCTATATAAGTGTTCTGTATAAATAAATAAATATATATACATGTATAAACAAACCGCTCATTCGAATGCACTCATGCTTGAGCACAAGGCCTGTGTATCTCCACAATAACCAGTTCAATTGTACATTCTTCACTTGACTGCAGCAATTGTATTTTCCACAACTATATTATTAATACTTCACAAATAATCTGTGCCAGGCATCTTAAAGATTTTCTTGCCTGTGCAATCATTAAAACCCATAAAACCCCAACGAAAAATCATCGTGGTGAACTCCATGGAGTGCGTGACAAGTAGATGAACTCATCCATCGTTAAATTATACCCCTTCAGATTTCTTTGCATGCAACCAATCACATCTACTCGTTCTTCCTCATACCTTTCCCCTTTCTGTCTTCCAAAGACGTCTCTCAAATTTTATGCCACTCTTTAGTCTATATGCTGCCACACCATGGAACAAAGTCCAGAGAACCTACAGACATTTCACTCATTCTCAAGAATTCGTTATTCTCCCGACTGGTCAGAAGGCTCGGCTTGTAACTTGGAGAGTACGGGATCGAGTCTCCTCTCAGGCGGCTACTGTATAGGAACCTTAAGTAAGTCTTTCACAATTGCTCATAGCTATTGATTGATGATTAGTCATTAGAGGCGCTTAAAAAGTGCAGAAATAATAATAATAATAATAATAATATTAGCAATAACTTATAGGGCCCATTAACTGATAGCAAGCAATAGGCTGTGAAAATGTTAGCCATGGACAGACTCGATATTTTGCTGTTTATTTCAATGCAATGTTATTATTTACCTATAGCCTGTTTGGACTGTTGAAATTGGCAAATAATGAAATTATTAATAATTAATAATAATAATAATAAATAATAATAATAAAATAACAATAAACAGTACTAACTCTCCTCTCATCTTGTCTTTCTCCTGAAGCATTTAATTCAAAATCGAACTATACTCTGTGTTATTCTGATTCCTTTCTTTCATCACCGTTCCATTAATATCCACAACAATCGATACACTCTGGCTCTCTTGACCTTCACTTTGACCTGGCACAGAAACTGACCCAACAACTCGGATCTGCGGATTTGATTTCACACACACACACACACACACACACACACACAAGCACACACACACACACAACAAACGTGTCACTCTCAGGGTAGGGTCTACGCGCGCCTTGTGTATACGGACGTTGCGGTGTGTGCATAAGCCCTATCGCGGTAACCCACTTTTAAAGGAAAGACTCATTTCTTCAATTTATGCTACATATTTCTTGCATTCGATCGATATTTCACCGCCATGATCCAAATATCTTCGTTCGTTGCATCTTAATAATGCATATAACTACCCTGTGGGCTTGTAAGTCCAATAGGCTATATGAGTCACCCAAAGCAAGTATAGCTTTTTAATTCACCCAGAAACGAGGACAAGTATTAAGTCATACCTAAAGAAATGTCAGGTTCTCGAACATTCTGAAATGATGATGATCATGATGACGATGATAGTAATAGTAGTTACATTAGTATTAGTATTAGTATTGGTAGTTGTCGTTGTTTAGTAGTAGTAGTAGTAGTAGTTGTTGTTGTAGTAATAGGGTCGCCGACTAACTGATGTTTCTGGTGATCTGCATGAGACAACTCATCTTTTTCATTCACTTTCTATTTGCACGCTGCATTATGATACTGTTGCTTTCAGGGACACTTTTGTAGGTAGGATAAGTAATTTGCTCTTATGATAATTTTTGGTTTCTGAAAAAGAAAAATAATAATGAACAAATCTGGCGAGCCCTTGTCAAAGTTGGTTTTCCCTTTTCTAAGAAACAAGATGGACTGGTGAGATTGGATGGCAAGCACCCAGGTGGTGTAACCCTCCATCACTGGAGAAGCTTAGGCCAATCAGAGCAATCTTAGCCGATATTTCCGAGTTCATGGAACGAGTTATTGCTTCTGCAGAGGCAAACCATAAATCTCAGAGATGACTACAAAATATTTCTGGAATTACTAATCATCTTTTTGGCAAAATAAAGATTCACTAATTTCCTCAAGTAGTCTTCGCCTGGTTTGGTGGACGGTAAGAATCGTCTATTAATTATAGATGTGGATGCTTTGTTCAATTCTTGTTCAAACTGATGTTGGATGAAGAAAAGAATACCCTTCAGTTATTTTCAATTCATCGTAATCGTATTCGTTATCGTACACAGGAAATTTATAAAGCGTTACTTAAAAGCTAAGAGCAGGGCGCCAGCTAATTTACGATTGTTGCCTCAAATCCGCGTGGTAATCCAAAAATACCATGTGAAAAACCAATTCGGGTTGCCTGGAGACCAGTAGAGGAAGTCATAGGAGGCTATGGTGGGTTGTGTTTATTCATGTGTAAACTCATACCCAGGCGTGGTTTCAGGCACACAGGGTGCTACTTCTGCTCTGCAGTGATTTTCATTTTCTTCGGCATTTAACACAACAAAGAAACCGGGCCTTTACTACAGCTTTTACATCCTCATCTGAAGTACATCAACGAAGTCACAATTAGTTGGCCTTCTTTCATCCAAACACGAGTTCTATGAGAAACAAAGACAAGGTGGATTGGAGCACCCATATCTCAAGCTTAATTCAACGTCAGTTACTGTTAGCAACAGATTCTGCATTAGTTGTTCATAGGGATGGTCAACTGTTGCCTGATATAAATGGCCGAGAGAAGATGGATCGACTGCCTATCAATGTGGCCCTTGTTGGAGTAGAGCAACTACATTCGACCATGTGAAAAACCAATTCGGGTTTCCGGGAGAACAGAGAGAGGAAGGCATAGGAGGCTATGGTGGTTTGTGTTTATTCAAAGATATTATGTGATTGACGACTGACAAACTTGTCATTGCATTTGATGATTGCTGTCTTATTAATTTATTAGAGTAAACTAAGACTGGTAGTTTAATTGATAGTAAAATACACACTTTTTGTCGTTTGTATTGTGATTCTTGATTGTGTTCCATAAGCACAAACTTCTACATCTAAAGTCAAGAAATCTTCATTGTACACAAAGATGAAACATCCAGTCTAGTGTTAAATATACAGCGCAGTCTAAAGGTTATAGGTATCTAAGCAAATGGAGATATAAGAAAAGTAATGCAGTGTCAGTTCAAGCTTAACGTTGCACAAATCTAAGATTAATTGATGAAAATTAGACGTATATGCGGTTGAGAATCGAAAATCTGCAAGCATACTCAGTTCCCATTTACTTTGATCGTTGTCATCTGCAACACAGTACAACAGTTCTTCACATGTTAAGGATATGGGGTTAACTTGACCCAGCCGGCCTATATACTGAGCCATGCAAACAGTACAAACTCTTTGGTGTTTCTGAACCTTTTTGTGCTTCCAAAAGTAGTGTCCAAAGCTGAAGTTATTTAGATCACGACTTACAGGACAGTTTCCAGTTTTTCGCATTCCCACACCCGCTCCATATCTGTCTGTCTTGATTGACTGTCTTCTGGATTTCTCCACGTCATTCGTAGTGAATCATATATTGAAGCGAATTTAATCTTGTGTATTAGTACAGTGCCGCCATATAACTTTTCCGATTTGAAAAATATATTCATACATAACAATACCATTTTATGGCTCTCTAACAGAAATTCAACAACATCTTCTGACATTGTGTGTAGTTATTTTAAAGCAATGTTACAAGAGAGCGGAAAGTTTGCAAACGTCACCGCAAATAATGTGAATTAGGCTATACAAAGGATTGCAAAGAAATGGATTGCAATTCAACCAATGCAATACAATACAATGCAGTACATTACAATGTAACTGAAATTAGTAACTTCTATCGCGCCGGTGTAGGCGCATAAAACACAAGGCATCAACCAGTGGCGTACCAAAGCCAAAACCGCATATAGGTCAGTATCTAGGTCAATCCATTATGGTGGAAAGGCAGCCTTTGGTGGATTAGCAATTCGTAAAAGGTAAATCTTAAGCTGAGACGAAACGTCACAAGCGATTTATCAGGACGAAAAGATTAAGGGAGAGAGTTTGAAAATTTAGGTCCAGCAACCGAAAAAGAATCGAGTTACAGTAATCAAGGCAACTGGAGACCAATGATTTTCTTGAAGACATGGATGGTGTCGTAACGCCTAATTCTGCATATATCACCCATATACTTGTATGACGACTTACAAATACCATTTACATAGCCGCTGAGATAGTAGAATCAAAAACAACGCCCGATTTATTAAGAGCATCAGGCAACTCGTCGAATGAGTCACCCAGTTTTAAGCATTTAAGCCATTCTAACTTTCTAAGTTGCTGTGCAATTTCCTAGTAGTAGAAATTCAGTTATCGATAGATTAAAGAGAAGTTTATTAGCGGCCAACAAGACTGCACCTCCTTGAAGGCAATTGACAACAGCTGCACAGACGGGCGACAAGACAACTGATACACGAAATGTCGATTCGAGTATCATCAGCACAAAAATGATATCCCGGTGAAGTACTGTTGAGCAGTATTCTAGGTGATGTAGTATGTAATGTAAACAAAAGTGGACCAAGCACTGAACCCTGCGGTACACCACACGACAACGAAGCACTAGACGAATAATTACCATTTACATATGCTGATTGAATGCGTGTGCTAAGATAAGTAGCAAACCAATGCAGGCTTGGACCAGAAATACCAATACAGTGCTGGAGACGTTGCCAAAGAAGAAAAATTTCCACAGTATCAAAAGCAGCAGACGAGAGAAGTGGAGAAAAACAACTACTCTCCTCTACCCTTATCCACCGAGAGCATAATATCAATATGAAGAGAAATAAGCGCAGATTTCTGTTGAATGAAACTTGCGGTTTAAAGACCGAAATGGAGAGGTGATTGCATTCTTGTGCATAGTGTGACTTAACTTCCGTTGACGTTGCAATAGAGTACCACATTACCGTTGGAGGAAACACATCGGTATTCCAATTTTCGCTGCCTTCAATGTACTGTATAATGGTATATTCTAACGATTTCTGAAATTTTTGCAAAGAGAAAAGATGAAACGAGCAACTCACTCTAACCTTAACTGGCACAGATTGCATCCACCACTTTCTTTGTGAAGTCACCGAGAGAACTGTACTCCCCCACCATAAAGTAGGTTACCCCTTCCTAAAAATGAAGCATTCCAGATCAAGCCACGAGCCACCCACGAAGTATTACACTTTAGTTTAGGTTCAGAAAAGTGCATAGCTCTGGAAGAAAATTTTCAGAAAAACGAGGATAAAGCACTATACTTGCCGTAATCGTAGCCCAAGATTTCTTAGAAACCCACTTCACACGGACCAGGTCATTCTCAGGCGCTCAGTCAAAACAAAATCGATAAGCAAATGTTTTCGGCTCCAGCTCAAGATATAAGAGTCGGGCAGTGAGACAGCGTAGAAGCTACGGTGGGTGATGTTTGGGATTGGAGCAGAAACAGATATAAGAGGATGAAGGGGAGAATAAAATACATAGAAACATTCAGCTGTATCACAAGGCACAAGGCATGATTGAACATGTAACAAAATAGAACTATAAGAAGATGAAATATGTAACAATTAAGTGCTTAGCACTCATTTTACCGTATATATGTATATTTTTATATATATATATGTCGGCATCGTGGAAATCTCCTCCACTCAAACGGTTACAAACACTGCTGGAAGAACCACTACGGTTAGGAATGCACCAATAGAGTAGACCTATACGATTAACTGCCCTGATGAAGTTTTTAAACTTTACTTTGTTAAATACACACAAAAATTTATTTAGTTCTTCCTTCTTTTGAGCTGAGTTCTTTTAAATTTATCCTTTTCACTAGTTTCGCCGTTCTTATCTTTAGATTTAGTTTTCATTCAACGAGGAACTGAATGTATAATCGGAAAAGTTTCAAGAGCTTGAGTTGAAGACATAAACATCTCCTTTAAATACGGCTATGGTTGAAAGGTAACATTCATTGTATATCTCACCTGTTTTGGGGGCGAAGATACAGCTTGCGCTAAGGCTTCTTGGCATCTTGTCGTAACGCAGACCACGAGCATTTTTACCCCTTTTTCCTGAAGCTTATCGGAAGCATCTGTGACATTCTTAGCATCGATATTCGGAGAATCATCCGTTATCAGTACTGCTACACTCTGGACGTCCGGTCTGTCCCCATCATCTTCGGCAAAGACATCCGTGAAAATGACTTTCAAGCTATCTGTTGTATTCAACTCACCTCCCGGGTAGTCAACATCGTCAATGGCTGACAAAAGCGATGTCTTAACTGTATATCTACAGAAAATGCGACTATGTATCAGATACCGTAAAATGTAGCGCTATATGAATTGTAAATCATGTTGTATAATACAGTAACTGAGATTAAAACACTGGACATCACACACACACACATGCATAAGTACATAGATACATACATACCTACATACATGCATACATGTATAAATATATACATATATTCATTGGATTTGAATAGCAGAACTTTTATATTTCTTCTAAATTTCTTGTCTGATCCCTGAAGAGAGCTGAAATCACATTATTTCTTATGATCAACCTACTCTCTCAAATCCCATTCCACCTCAGCTTCATCAGATAACAAAACGAAAGCGACCCTTGTGTTGTTCGATCCAATGCTGAAGCTATCAGTTACGTTGCGGATGAACTGAAGATTGTAGTCCCAATCTGGACACGGCTCAGCACCGCAGATGGTTGAAGAACCGTCATCGATGAAAGCTATGTCTCGGTTTTCTTTGCAAGCTGGTAATATGCAATCAGGGAGCATCGAAATTATAATAATGTGTCGTTAATTGGGCGACTTCCTTCACTCTAACAAAATTTTGGTTATCAAGTATTTCAGCAGGTTATCATTAAATCCCACAACCCATAGGATTAGTGAATAATTATTTTAACGAATTCTAAAAAAACCGCCACACTGGTGCGTAAGATTGAGATTTGCATGCGATTCATGATTATGCAAAATAGTCAAGTACATGAACTCTGACAAAACGTGTTGAGCTATAGGTTTCACACTGTGGAGGAACTTTATTACATGCTAGTGTGGAGACTTTATCCAAGGGACTTTGTAGATTTAAAAAAAAATTAAATTAAGCAGGGCCCCAACGGTTAAGTGGTGTACTAGCGGGATTCGACAGCACTTTCTACTGTGACAGAGAAACTTTCTTTCTTGTTTGGAGTTTGAAAGGTGGATGAATTTCATTTAATTAATTAATTTATTAATGACACCTGTGCTTCATAATAATGAAATTTGCATATAACACTGGACAACAAATTTTTACAAAAGTCATGTTACTGAAATGAAATTAGTCAGTTCTTATCAATTTGTATGTGCTGAACACGAATATGACAGTGAAAATGCCGAATTGGCTCTAGTCTTTTTGTAATCTGAAATGAAGTAATTTTATATCGCACAATGCATGCCAATAGTGATACACTTACAGTTAATATTTGTAAAAACCAGGTCATAGACTAGTTCTTAGATTTTTTGCCTGTCTCTTGTACAGCTGTTCGGGAGCATCTCTGCGGAGTGTCCAGCAGTAGTCAGCCAACATTGTAGTGGACCATTTTCCCTGGTACCTTTGCTCCATTGTTGCGATATCTTGATGAAAACGTTCGCCATGTTCGTCACTAACCATACCACAGTTGTCAGGGAAGAAATCCAGATGGGAATGAAGGAAATGCATCTTCAGAGACATATTGCAGCGAAATTTCTGGTACTGCTTGAGCATGTCTTCTACTAGTTCCTTGTAGTTTTCTGCCCTAACATTCCCCAGAAAGTCTGTAGACACTAGACGAAAAGCATTCCATGCTTGTTTCGCATCACCCTCCAGCAAGTTGTTGAAGCGGTCATCTTTGAAGAGTTCTCTAATCTGAGGACCCACAAAAACTCCCCTCTTTAATCTTTGCTTCGCTGAGTCGAGGGAATTTTTCATGCAGGTATCGGAAAGCTGGCGAAGTGCGGTCCATGGCTTTCACGAAGTTCTTCACCAAACCTAGTTTGATGTGAAGGGGGTGGTAGTAGGATTTTGTGAGCCTCGACCAGACCTGGGTGCTGGATATTCTTCTGTCCAACTGCCATGTTTTGTCTGGGAGTCCATTCCTTCCGCACGTAGTGCAACTCTCTTGCTCGGCTATCCCACTCACACAAGAAACACATATATTTTATATATCCTTGCTGCAGTCCCATTAAAATGGCAACTACCTTCAAATCACCACACAGGTGCCATTTGTACCTGTTATAGTCAATGGAATGCAGTAGCTGTTTTAGGTTATCGTATGTCTCTTTCATGTGGACAGCATGCGCTAATGGAATAGATGGAAGACGGTTTCCATTGTGCAAAAGCACAGCCTTAAGACTCAGTGTTGAAGAGTCTACAAAGAGTCTCCATTCTTGTGGATCATGAGTGATCTGTAAGGCATTCATGAGGTCGTCAATATTGGAACAGAATACCAGATTACCTTCCTTCATAAAGAAAGGTTCCAACTGCTGATGGCGCTTTCTATATGAAGTAATTGTGACATCTTCTTCTAGAAGATTCCATTGTTGGAGTCTTGATCCTAGCAATTCTGCCTTGTTTTTTGGATAAGTCCAAATCACGAACAAGGTCATTTAGTTCTTCCTGTGTTATTCTGTGTGGGGGTTGATGATGCACCACAGTGAAAATCGGGGATCACTGCACGCTGACGGACCAGGAGAAGAACATGTCGACTCACCCTTGTCCTCATCAGATGAATCAAGGAAAATATATTCTGCTGGAGGTTCTGGAATAGGAAGTCCATCACCATGTGGAAACTGGTCTCAATGCTGACGGAATGTTTGGGTAGACTATTGTCGACTTCTTTTGCTTCGTTATTCCACCGGAAAGAGGAGGAACCAAGCAGAAGTAACAGTCATCTACGTGGTTGCTTTGCTCTCTCCACACCATGGGAACTGCAAACGGCATTGATGGTCTTTTGCCATTCAACCACTGTGAAAGCTGTGTTGTACATGTAGCACAGCATATATGCGGGGCCCGTGGCTTGTCTTGGTCACCAACCTTGCATTCGAAGTAAGCATGATATGCCTTCTTGACTTGATAAGTGATACTTTTCTTCTGGTTGGCAAATGTCAATTCCCCACAAATGTAACAAAAGTTGTCCACAGTATTTACGCACTTCCGAGGCATTACTGTTCTGTATTGTATCTAAATGGATAAAGTAATAATAGTTTATAAAACAGTAACTTAAACTGTCTCGCACAAAGTCTGTAATATTGTAAATGCTCAACCGTTCCGACTCGCTTTATATAGTACACTGCTGACGTCATCTTACGTTTGAAAGGTGGATGAATTTCATTTAATTAATTAATTTATTAATGACACCTGTGCTTCATAATAATGAAATTTGCATATAATTAAGGCATTTATTCATTGTAGGATACCTGATCGAGCCAAGCGCTTAAAAATTATGCCTTTCTTCTTCTTCTTCTTCTTCTTCTTCTTCTTCTTCTTCTTTTTTCTCTTCTTCTTCTTTCTCTTCTTCTTCTTCTTCGTCTTTCTCTTCTTCTTCTTCTTCTTTCTCTTCTTCTTCTTCTTCTTTCTCTTCTTCTTCTGCTTCTTCTTCTTCTTTTCTTCTTCTTTTCCTTCTTCTTCTTCTTCTTCCTCCTCCTCATCCTGCTCCTCCTCTTCTTCGTCTTTCTTCTGCTCCTTGTCCTCCAGTCATTCTTATATTTCGTCAATAGAAAGCAGAAATGATTTCAAATACATACCTGCATTAACCTCGATGCTTCCAGATGCCAATAAGGCAATCACCTGGAGAATGGCTAGCATTATGCGGTTGTCAAGTAGTCAGGAATTGAAACCGATCTCTCAACAGTAACTGTTCAAGTCAACAGTTGATGAGCTCATTGAGAGTATTCGGTTAGGCTTCAGAATTTACACCATTCGTATGAGCTGATGTAGCCAATGAGGAAGGACCCCAAGAGGCCGAAGTAGCAGTTTCCTTCCACCAGTGTGGGGTGATTCGCCCCCCTCCCTCCGCGAATATTTACAACCCCCGAATCGTTGCTAACCTGAAATCGCTCCTGGCCTGAGTTGTGGGCGAGTTTCGATGCATTGGTTCCAGGTCAACTACAAAACTGCGTGGAAATTTTTCATCCTTTATGTGTGTGCAAAAGCCAAAACATACATATATAAAGGACAAAAAGAGCAAAGCACGCATACACATATGGCACGAATGACTAACGCTGACAAATGCTTGAAATTATTCCACCAAACGGTGGTATTGCATTGATCCTCGTTTGTCAAATTCAGGTAATCCTATCGACAATCAATGAAAACGAAATTATAACATCTGAAATGTTTCCGAAATATTTCTTGCTTGCCGGTTAGACAAGCAGTAACGCTTGATGGAGCACAAGGGTTTTTCCACAGATTTATTTCGACAAGCTTTCTAAATGACTCGCTATGACGCATTCATACTTAATTACCAAGGAATAAAGGACGAAGAGATGGGTTGGCTCCAGATGATACTCAGCTATTCCTCTCATTTGACAGTTGTACGTCTAATCGTGCTCTCCAACGACTTACTTCAGTTTTTGATGAAGTTCAGTCTTCAATGGCTACTAACAAGCTTCTTCTGAATCCTTCAAAGTCTGAATCTCTTCCTCTAAGCACTGGCCAACAACTCCATCAATTTGATTACCTCACATCTATTCAGTTGGGTGGCTTGCTTGTCAATCGTACTTTGCACGCAGTCTATGTGTAATATTTGACTCCACTGTGTAATTTTCTAATCATGTTGGCGCCCTGTGCAACTCAGCTCATTTTCACATACGGGAGAATCAGATCTCTTGCCGTATAGGGCCATCTGTCTTGGTCCCACTAGCTAATGCATTGGTATCTAGCAGCCTTGTTTACTATAACTCACTTCTTATTGGCATTGGAAAGAGGGATCTACACAAAGTGCAACTGGTTCAAATTTTTATTTATGGGGCCAGGCATTGTGTTGCTCCTGAGGTAAAAAGTTTTCATCGGAGGTTGTCATAGCAAGTGCAACGTAAAACGCGGCTATGAAAACCTGTTAAAGCAAAAACATCTTCACTATCATATTTGGATCTTGATCTGGAACCGAATCCCTTCTACCTATCGATTTGGTTTTGACTGAGCGTCTGTGAATGAGCTGGTCCCCGTGACGTGGCTTTCGTTGGGCACTGAAGAAATCTCGAGATTAAGTTTTCGATTACGATTTGCCCTGCTCCGCTCCGGAGCGCAGACGTTTCTACAATACGCCGCAACCCTTCTCGGTTCTGGGCTGCTGCCAAGGACTTGTAAAGTGCGAAATATTATTGGTTCATATTGTTGAATTAGATGAATATTAACTTGACACCAAGAACTTCATTCTGCATTGTAATTATAATTGTAATTTTAAGATTTATAAAGCGCCTCTTAAAGAATAGAGTCGCATTGAAGCTTTCCGGGTTATGTGGCTGCCAACTGTCAACAGCAAGAAGAGTCTGTGTAATCCCTAGAAATTTTGCATTCGAAGCAAGTCATTGGACAGAGGTTGCCATATCATCGGCAGTAGATACCGAGTCTCTTCTGACCAGTAGTTGCCGGCTTCCACGTTCTCCACTAGGCCTATCTGAGAATCGTAATCTACAGCACCCCATGAAAGGCAAGTCGCGGGAGCCACCTTATTCACAGGAGCTCAGTCAAAATTAAATCCTTAGGCAGGTAGAATTGGTTCCAGGTCGAGATCCAAGAGTCAGGCAGACATGCAGGCAAGCAGGCATGCATGCATGCATGCAAGCAGGCAGGCAGGCAGGCAGGCAGGCAGGCAGTGGTGGATAGTGTTTGAAATTGAACCGGAAAGTGAGATGAGGGGAAGAGGAAGAATCAGGATAGGATTTGTGGAAGAGAACTGTTTTCAGTTTTGAGTGAAAGACCTGCGCTGAAATTGCAAGAGGTGAACTGTTGGTGAGTTCGAATGATGTATTGATTACCGAGGTACTGATAACCTATTGTTGTTGGTTGTCTGTCAGTCTGGGTCCCAGTTTTCTTTTTCGATCAATCAACAATCAACAGATCGTGCTCCTAGTCACCTAGAGATCTGACAGCTGGAGGTGTCTCAAGGGCGAACGTCTGTTGGGTTAATTTCACCAGTAAATTTCCTCTGTTGTTTTATTTATCAGTATAGCCAGCCTGAGCTTATAAAGCGCTACATCTAGGTGTGCGAGTGAATACCTGAACACGGTAACTTGCATGGTAAGTTTGAGCCCAATTAACATACAATTCGGTTCAGTCGTCACAGACAACACAATTGGAAAGTTACTGAAAGCTGCTAGTTTATAACTATGCCTGTGTGTAGACAAAACCCACACACACAGCACAAACAAACATACATGTCTCACTCCCAGGGTAAGGTTTACGCACGCTTTGTGTATATGGAGATTGCAAGGCTTGCATAGGCCCTATCGCGGTAACCCACTTTAGAAGGAATGACTCATTTCTTCCATTTATGCAACATATTTCTTGCCATTCAATCGATATTTCACCGTTATGATCCAAATTTTTACCTACGTTGCATCTTAATAGCGCATACAAAACTACAATACAGGCCTGTGAGTACAACAGGCCAAAACAAATTTAGGTTTTTAACTCACCCAAAACAAAGACAAGTTTCAAATCATCCCTTAAGGTTCTTGAACATTCTGAAATGATAATGATGATAGTAGTAGTCGTATTAGCAGCAGCAGCAGTAGTAGTAGCAGTAGCACTAGTAGTAGTAATTGGGTTGCTGAGTAACTACTATTTCTGGTGACCTGCTTGAGACAACTCGTCTTTTTCAGAGATGTTCAATTTCCACCACAGCTTTTATAAAACTGTTGCTTTCAGGGGCTCGTTTCCAGATTTCAGTAGGTAGGATAAATATTTTGCTCTTATGATAATTTTTGTTTCTGAAAAAGAAAAAAAAGACTAAATCTGGCGAGACCTTGTCAAAGCTGGTTTTCCCTCTCCTAAGGGACAAGTTGGACTAGTGAGGTATGATGGCAAGCTCCCAGGCAGTGCAATCCTCCTTCCCTGGCAGAAGGGCGAGTGTTTTGCCTGAGATGTGACTGTTGCTGACACCCTAGAAGAATGCTATCTGCCTCATACCGCCGGCATTGACGGAGCATCGGCCGAGTTGGCAGCCCAGAGGAAGGTTACTAATTATGAATACCTGCTGCATCTAACCAGTTCGTCCGTTTGGTGCATCCCTCCCTCTCATTCACTTTCTGACTTTTTCACAGAATTCCAATCACTCCTTGAAATCCTGGCCTCTTCTCCCTCTGAACTTATACTTGTATATACATAGGTACCCTTTTCTCAAGGTATACATAGATACTCTGATTTTAAGAAGGCGTTTGATTGTGACTCGCATGAGTAGCTTTGGCTGGCCCTGATAAACATGGGTCACCCTATTCTTATCGTCAGCCTTCTTGACGGACTCTACTGTAAACACCAAGCTAGAGTGAGAGCGGAGGGTACACTAGCACGAAGGTTCCGTGTCTAGAAAGGGGTTCGACAGGGTGCGTTATCGCACCATACGTATTCAACATCCTGGCAGAGAAGGTCATGAGGGAAACACTTGACGAATACATCATATCATGTCATATAGCGTATAGAAACCGTTAATAGTGCAGTGTTGCAGCTCGACATAAGACAGACAAGTAAAGAATAATAGGTGTAATGATGATGACGACGACGACGATGATGGATGGGGAGGGATCAGAGGTAGACCGAACAGAGAATGGCTGGATGACGTCAGAGACTGGTGGGGGACGTGGACAGGCTGAGTCGGTTGGCTCAGGACAGAGGGACAGTGGAAATCTACAGTGACGCAAGCGATCGCCACTAATGAGCCCACGGACTCAAGAAGTTGTGACGAAGTTTTTATTCAATCTCAGTTTGAAACTTTTATTAAAAACTTACATCCTTGCAAGTGCAACAAGTACGAATGTAAACAACTGAAATTCTATTCCACTTAAGCAAATTAACATGACATTGTTATCTTGCAATCCATAAGAATAACACACAAACTAAACAGGGATTATTATAAGCTTCAACCAATACACGGCGCCTACATTTTCTTGATGTGTGCCCTTGTGCGCCTAATAAATTGTCGTAGGCCTATAATGATAAAGATTATGCAACATATGTAATATACAATATAGGCCCTAATATATATACATATATATATACATATATACGTTTATGTCGGTGCACTTGATATAGGATTATACATAGTATATATTATACTCTATATAAATCCTATACACAGCGATAATATATATATATATACATATGTATAAACAAAACGCTTATTCGAATGCACTCATGATAGAATACAAGGCCCGTTTATCTCCACAATAACCAATTCAATTGTACATTCTTCACTTGACTACAGCAATTGTATTTTCCACAACTATATTATTAATACTTCTCAAATAAACTGTGCCAGGCATCTTAAAGATTTTCTTGCCTGTGCAATCATTAAAACCCCCAAAACCCCAACGAAAAATCATCCTGGTGAACTCCATGGAGTGAGTGACAAGTAGAAGAACTCATCCATCGTTAAATTATACCCCTTCAGATTACTTTGCATGCAACCAATCACA
Organism: Norana najaformis; assembly: GCA_964023275.1. Taxonomy (NCBI): domain Eukaryota; kingdom Metazoa; phylum Annelida; class Clitellata; order Crassiclitellata; family Hormogastridae; genus Norana; species Norana najaformis. The sequence continues at coordinate 8,139,921 of OZ029920.1, forward strand.
TCTACTCGTTCTTCCTCATACCTTTCCCCTTTCTGTCTTCCAAAGACGTCTCTCAGATTTTATGCCACTCTTTAGTCTATTTGCTCCTACACCATGGAACAAAGTCCAGAGAACCTAGAGACATTTCACTCATTCTCAAGAATTCGTTACTCTCCCGACTGGTCAGAAGGCTCGGCTTGTAACTTGGAGGGTACGGGATCGAGTCTCCTCTCAGGCGGCTACTGAATAGGAACCTTAACAAAGTCTTTCACAATTGCTCATAGCTATTGATTGATGATTAGTCATTACAGGCGCTTAATAAATGCAGAAATAATAATAATAATAATAATAACTACAAGTTATTTCTCTAGTCAGCCACATGAGAAAGGAAAATCTGAATACTTTGTTGTTGTCCATGGAAAGTCTGTTGTCGCCGTTGTAGTTTATAATAATAATAATAATAATATTAGCAATAACTTATAGGACCCATTAACTGATAGCAAGCAATAGGCTGTGCAAATGTTAGCCATGGACAGACTCGATATTTTGCTGTTTATTTCAATGCAATATTATTATTTACCTATAGCCTGTTTGGACTGTTGAAACTGGCAAATAATGAAATTATTAATAATGAATAATAATAATAATAAATAATAATAATAATATAACAATAAACAGTACTAACTCTCCGCTCATCTTGTCCTTTCTCCTGAAGCATTTAATTCAAAATCAAACTATACTCTGTGTTATTCTGATTCCTTTCTTTCATCACCGTTCCATTAATATCCACAACAATCGATACACACTGGCTCTCTTGACCTTCACTTTGACCTGGCACAGAAACTGACCCAAAAACTCGGATATGCGGATTTGATTTCACACACACACACACAAACACACACATATTTTATATATATATATATATATATATATATATATATATATATATATATATATATATATATATATATATATATATATATATATATATATATATATATATATATATATATATATATATATATATATATATATATATATATATATATATATATATATATATATATATATATATATATATATATATATATATATATATGCGCCCGTGAATAAACTGGGCCCTTAATGAAGCCTTTGAGTGCCACTGAGAAATTTTGCCAATACAAAAAAACTAATTTCTTTAATCCTCCAAAAATATCTACAGCTCTATTGCCTGTATAATACTCATTTTTTATGGTTCATGTGGTATATATACGTATATATAATACTATATATAAATTTGATAAACATCCACTTACACATATTACCAAAATTAGGATTGATGGTATAACTCGACAGCAAAACATCTGCTGCATTTAAAGATTAAATAACAAAAACATTGTTAAAATGGTAATCAGTATGCTACATTGTACTATATACAAAACTATATGACAGAAATCTATTGAAACAATTTACAAATATAGTCAATATTAACGAAATTAACGTTAATTATTCTTAAATCATCTGCAAATGCAGGTGTACAATTAACAAATTACAAACTTAAGAAACATTCACAAATCACATTATAACATTCTATAATACTTTGGACTCATGTAACCAAAACTCAAAATTCTTTGCAAAACTGCTTGAACACAAGTCAGTTAAATTAATGCGGTGACAATGCCTTGAGAAAAGTGAATACTTCAATTAATGCATCTCTTCATGAATACTTGAAACGAGTGTCACTTCTGTGGTAATTTCTTAATAACAATTAGCACAATTAGGAAACTATACATAATGCCTTATATCTAATTGAAAACTGTGAACACAAAAACTCTCTTCAAAGGTATGTCTACCTTATGAATGTGAAGAACCCCATAGCCTACAAGTGAGACGTAGGGTAGGCGTTCATATCCTTTTCTTAAGGCCCTTGAGCCGGCAATGGACGAATCCTAAGGTCCTGGACACGGGGCCAGTGCATCGCAAGACTTGCCGTTCATTTCCCGGCTTAAGCCGGTACCAAATTATACTGCTTGGTTACAGAGGCACGGTGTGCGCAAAACAACTTGCCCAGGGCCGTTACACAGAGTCGAACCGGCAACCGCATGATCACTGACCAAACGCGTTACCAATAGACCACCGTGCCGCACAAGTCTACCTTACAGCTGCTTTAAAAATTCAACTTTCGAAATAAACTTTTTGAATGTTGCCACCAAATTCGAGTATGCTTGCAAGGGATTATAAGGGCGTGATTTGTAAGGGCAAGGGAACTATATATCGGTTTCAGACTATATTCCTCAAAGATACACGTTTTCCCATACATTTCCATGTTGCTCATGGGTCACTACATAGTTGAAGTCAACCACAAAACGTCCCTCGACAATAATTAATTACTCAGGACGTCTTAAGTTAGGGTTGCGTGGAAACATTCACAATAAGCAGTGTAGCGGAAATATTTAAATCTGCAACTAAACTGCGCATTCACGAAACGGTTTCTTCATTAAAAATCCTATACAAATTAATGCCTGTGGCGACCAGAAGAAGGCTGTAGGATTTATCTGTTGGTCGGTTCGACCCAGAACTTGGATCAAGCTTTGACTAATGACTTTACAGGTCCGGTTGAACAATTTAACGACATCTTTGATCTTTACTGACATTTATAAGAAAACGCTACCATAGCGCGAATCGGCTATAGTCACCTGTACACAACTCGGATATATGTCTGACGATTTCCTACGTAGAGGTAAGAATCGTTCATTAAGGACGTCGGCAAAGCGGGGGAGAGGAGGGGTAATCTAAATGCGGGCAAGGGAAGGGTTATGCCCAATGCAGACGAACATCCAGTTATTTCAGTTATTTTGGTACACCCAGTTATTTCAGTTATATCTGTGAGTTAATCACCAACATCAGCCCGACAGCAGACACGATGAACTGCCCTGGATCCATTTACACCCTTTCCTGCACGCAGCAGTATCGAACTAACCGATCTCGGTAGTACAGTTAGTCCTGCAAGATTAGCAGGGTAGCCTAATTGAGGCCTTAGTACTCCGTTGGAGTGCGGGCATCTGCAAAGAGCAATGGGAACGGTAGTGCTAAATGAGAACATATGCGGAAAAAAGATAATGGAGCGGTCCAAGGTAGGTCACCTTTCGCAGACGTTCTTTATGGACGAACACTAACTGATACATGGGGACCATACATAATTCAATGACTGTTGCAAATGCAGCAGGGGCAATTGTTCATCCAAGTTAAAGGCGAGGCCTACGCTTAACATTAACAAATCAGTCAAGTGTAACGCTAAATGAAGAGTAACATCTGACCAGGTACTCTGCTAATCCTGAACTGGTCAAGTGGACAAGTCCCGCGACTTCGTGGTCAGTTCCAAAGGTGCATCGTATCCATTTGGCTCCGGAAGCTGAGTTCGGACAACACTCGGTCTCAAGTCACTGGCGCCGGCCACCAAGAACCGCAGACGTTCCTGCTCGGGTGTCCAGCCTCTGTGAAAAATGGGAGGCCGCGCTGGTCGGTTTACCTGAAGAAGCCCCATAGCGTAGGCGGCTGCAGCGATGTGGGCGTTCGTCGCAGACGGGTAGCGCACGGCACGTACCTGCTGGCCGACGGAGGAACCCCGCCTCGGAACCCGCGGTTGGTGCTGACGTTGAGTATTGCGCGGCTCTCGGAATTGGCCCTGGGCGCGAACTGGATAGTGGAGGCCGGGCGGAAAGCGAGCCAGCGGGCAGACCGTTGCGCGTTGTTGCTGCCACTGATGCCTCAATGGGGGCACGGGTATGTTTAGGGGTTCCCGCGATACCAGTCGGTGTAGCAAAGATGGGGTTGTATCGTTGGGTTTCTCCGGGGTTCGGGTGAGAGGTGCGGGTGGGGAGAACTTGGTGCTTGCGCTTGAATCTCGGGTTACAGAAGAGATACCCGGAATGATGGACTGCGGTGGCGGCGCTAAATCCGTGGACACGAGCACCGATGCAACGGGTTTCAGTGAACTGATGACCGACTCCAGCCTCTTCCTCTTCTGACCACGATCCATTGTTCCGCTTGTAACGCTTCCAGTCGACGGAACGAGCAGTTTGTTCCTCTCAGCGATGAGTTCAAGAGCACTACTTTCCACGCACGGCGGAGGCCTTGGTGCGTCGTCGACAGCTAGACTCTTGCTTTGACCGACCGAAGTTCGAGGATCCGACACCGAGTTACCGAACGGCGACAGCTCCGACACGACTGACGGCTGAAGTCTCGTCTGCTCCGCGCACCCAGACACACTTCCGTTATCCACTGGTGCCCTATCTTCACACGACCCACCCCCGGGAGATCCATCCACGGAGTTGTTTCCAGATCCCGCTTCCGCAAGCTCAGCATCGTCATCGGCAACTGTCGAACTGACCATAAAGCAATCGTCCGTCCGATCGTGGGCCACCGACAATTTTCTGTCGTCCACCATCCTCAAGTACACCTTCAGCGGCACCGGCTGCCGACCGTCGACCGTCTTATCGCGATTCTGGTTCCCTTGTTTTCTACCCGCCGCAAGGACGAACGTTGGCGGGATTGTCGAGATGCTCACCGCCTTCGGAATCTTTTCGAGAGCTGATTTTCTCCCGAGAAACCGGGTAACTTTCTTGTCGTTGCACCGACTCAGAAACGGCAGCGTTTCAATATCTGTGTCGTACACAACAGGTGACGGTGTTTCTGTGATTGAAGGTGATTTTTTCTTTCGAATAACTGAAGATCTTCGGTACAGCTCACTTTCTGAACTCCCATAGTCGCCAGAGGAGAGCTTTTGGGCAACTCTTGTGCACTTCTTTTCAGCCCGCCGAGGAGTGACTTTCAAATAATCATGATCATCCAAATGATCTGCAACTTCACTTTTTAGAACCTCCACTCGCTTTCTGGTTTTCTGCGGCAACTGTGCTGTCTTCCTGGCACGAACTTTCTTTTTCCTGTCACCTGGAAGCTCAGGTTTCTTTTTGGAAATGCCTTCATCATCCTGCAGATGAGACGTTTTGATCTTTCGACTTAGCTGAACGCGAAGGTCATCTTTTCTCTTGAGTCTGTACTGACCCTTGGTCAAATCGTCAACTAAATGTCCTTTCTTTTCTTCATCTCTTCTAAGATCTGCATTATCCTTCTGGCCAGTTACATTTCTTATAACTTGTTGTCCATCCAAACTTATCTTTAACGTCCCGATTCGGCTTTCGCATGAAAGTGAAATCTGATCAGCCTTCACCAGTTGTTCATCTCCTTCTTCAGATGACGGGCCTTCGGGCACAACTGAGTCAGGTATCAAAGGCTCGTCATTGGATGTCACCGCTTTTGGTTTCTTAGTCGAGGTCGTGTCAGGGTTCCCGTTAGTGACATCAGCTGGAACCACAGCTTCAACGTAAGTACCAGAAAATCGGCTGGAACGTTTCTTACTCTGAAAATCGTCCTTTTTCTCGTCTACAGATGCTACAATAAGCACTGAATCCAATTTCCGTTTTCGGCCACGCCTTTTAGCTGACGTAATATCAGCGACAGACGTTGCATTAGTATTTGCCGCCAGAGGTGTGGGCTCACTCTGAACAACTGAATCCAGGTGAGTTCCGCTGTTTTTCTCCGGATGTGAATCATCGGACACAACTTTTGCGCTCACCGACGACTTGGGCTTTCGCCCCCTTTTCTTCTTTGCTGTGCTCTTACTCTGCACATCACTAGGTTCAGATGGGGTGGAAGGAAGAGCAGCGGCGAGTTCGGTGGACACAGGAGGAGCAATGGTGGCATTCAGATCAGGTGGGTCGTCTGGCTCAGGCGAGCACTGAACGTCGGAAGTAGGAAGGTCCACAGAGACTTTGCTAACTGACTGGGGAGGATTGTCAATATGTGGATGACCACCTGGGAGAATATCTGTAACAGGCTCAGAGGATTCTTTGTCATGTGTCATGGTTATTTTCTCCTTGTCCAGGATTAAGTATTCCAACCTAAGTGGCTCAGCCTGCAAGAGAAACAACCGCAAGTCACTTCAGCACCAGTCAAGCAGGCAGGCAGGCAGGCAAGCAGACAGGCAGGTAGGCAGTCAGTCAGCCAGCCAGTCAGTCAGTCAGTCAGTCAGTAAGTAAGTAAACTTCATTGGCAGAGAAGTTGGTCAGTAGGAGCTTCTACAAACATGTCTCATATTCGTGAACGCCTAATGAAGCACAGCAGGTATGTCTCTTCTTATTAATCTGGTTTCTCTCAGTGGGGTCTTATATAATCTAATCCAATGACTTCTATAGTGCCGTTATCATAACTGTCCTATGTATCAATCAATAGCCGCTTCAAATTACATCAGACAGCTGATGTTTTGAGCATTCTAGCCTGTAGCCACATTATAGTTTTCAAGGCGCATTTTTGTGGTTAACAGCTATATAGAAAACAGCCGCAAAGTGTATGGGAAACGTATCTTCGACTTGAGAGTATCTGAATCAGTGGGAAGTTCCCGTCACCTCTACAAATTTCATCTTCATAGTCAGCTATTACACGCTGCGAGTGTTACGTTACAGTTACATTCGTCAGCGATACGCTGAACAGTAGTGTCATCTAGCGAATATGTTCACATTTCGATCTGCAGTAACCATGTAGAGATCTAAACATATGGGCTGAATATAACAAGCTCAGCCCAGCACGTTCGCGAACGTGACTCGATTCTACACTATACAGAGTAACGATTGGGTTACAGGTACCAGACATTATTCTGTATAGTGTGAGCTCACTGGCAATAAAAGGCCGCCAGCGTAGCCTAACGCTGTACGTGATATAGGCTTTCAATTTAATCAGACAAGTGTGACAGTTTCCACACAATCGGTGATGTTCGGATAATAGCTAGTCTATCATCATTATAATATTAGCTCAAAGGCGTCTTTTATTGTTAAACATTAAGTTAACAACGTTTCAAGCTTTTCTTTTAAAAGGGTACAGAAAGAACTACTGCGTTTCGCAAAGTTACGTTCTTGCTTGCCTTGATGACGCATCGCCTTTTATGACGTGATTGAGGCAATCAGCCCTGCTTTGATTACAACGCGCATTAAACTATCAAGACAGTAGACAGACGTGCCTCTGGCTAAAAGCCTAATTTGTGGCCATCACTAGTCGCTGAAAGGCGGCGCTTTTTGATACACAGCAGGAACTTTCACTATTCGAATTCGCATGCATGTTCCTTCTGTTTCCAGATACTTATTATCATGATACAATGTCCTTTCAGTTGAAATCATCGTAATACAACAGTCGTACATTCTAGCATCTTGGCCTAATTTTTTTGGTCTTGTTATCAGAATGATGTATTAACATCCCTTTAAATGTAATAATAAGCAAGTGAGTAAGTAACGTATTAGTTAACATGCCATATGTCCATCGACTGAGCGAGGAATCATAGGCATGGACAAACACAAACAATTCAATACAAAAAACAGCAAACACAGAAAGAGACAAAACAACAGAATCCAAATTAGAAACCAAATAATAATAAAAACAACAACAACAACGACAGGCATCCAAAATAGAACAAATACAACAAAAAAGCCAAAGTTCAAGTAACTTTACAATATCTTCAGGGTAAAGTATCCTCGGCAGACATGACATTTATATACAAAGCCACCGAAGAATTTTCTGCCACAAACCTATGCATTAAAACTGATTACTCATAAGAATATAACTGACCACTGTCCACTTGGAGATGTACGCGACATCTAGAAGCGTGCAGTCATCGTCAAACAACTCGTTGCAACACATCATTCCAATCTGTGTATAACGTAACAAAACGAAGATATGGTAAATAAGGTAAAATAGGTAAGGTCAAGTAAGATAAGGTATGATAGGGCAATACAAGATTTATTACACAGGCTCAACATTATTTCTCACACTCCTGGCCATCTTTTGGAGAATATTTAGGCTGAAGCAGAAATATGACAAGAGCAATCCAACACTTCCTTATAACTTACATGGCTTGACAAAAACTCTAGATGACGTAGGCCTACTGGGATTCAAACCCAAAACACAGAGATAAAAGGCAAATGCATTATCATTGTGCAACCTTGTCACTTACAGCACGAAACCTCACATTCACTTTCTTTCACCAAGGCATCGGCAACGCTATGATGCAGTTAATATTAATGCAAAGATTGCTCAAAACTGGTAGAGAAATGAGCGATACACAAATAGATATACGACAGATACACCAGCAGATATACCATGGAAAGATATATGATAGATAAATGGGTAGATACACGATGGTACACGGATAGATATACGATAGATACGTCAGCAGATATACCATGGAAAGATATATGATAGATAAATGGGTAGATACACGATGGTACACGGATAGATATACGATAGATACGTCAGCAGATATACCATGGAAAGATATATGATAGATAAATGGGTAGATACACGATGGTACACGGATAGATATACAATAGATACATCAGCAGATATACCATGGAAAGATATACGATAGATAAATGGGTAGATACACGATGGTACACATATAGATATATGATAGATACACCAGCAGATATACCATGGAAAGATATATGATAGATAAATGGGTAGATACACATGGAAAGATATATGATAGATAAATGGGTAGATGGTACACGGATAGATACATGAGTAAATGTAACGATATGTATACAGACAGAAAAACAGCCGTCCCTTAAGGAAACCCCACGAGGCTGCCATCGGTGTAACTTCACTTTCTTGGCCTTGGCATATTAGGGCTGGTGGCCAACACTCTCCCTCACCGTCTGATCTTCCCTTCGACAATGTATGATCAGTGTACTCATTTTATAGTTCAGCGCACTAAGGGAAGCAATACTAGAAATACTTTTCTGACTTGGAGGGGATTTATTCATAGACAATAAAGCACAGATAGATAGAACTATATCTACCTCATAGCGAGATGACAGATCGAATTTGAAACTGAGGAATTTCTTCAGTATTTTCAGCTTCATGATCGCAGCACAGAACAGATACCTTGGCTCATCAATCTACATAAAGTCGATTGTACAGCAAAACAACAATAGTATAAATAGTCACATATGAAATTCAGACATTTTAAAAGCTGTATAATAACAGAATACAGATAATTCTCGTAATTATTGAAGTGCTTGAATTTCTGAATGCGACTTTATCGGTATCCCAACAACTAACAACGGCTTGCGGACTCCAAGCAATGGTTATGGGCATGTTGTTAGACACATATCTCTGTTGCAAAGCAGAATCTGGTATGGGCGTTGTAACCAAGGAAGTCAATGTCAAGTCCTGTGATGCACTGGCCCCAGTCCAGGACGTTGGGGTTCGTCCATAGGCTAAAGAACCTAGCAAACGGCAAAGGCCACCACTATCTAATCAGTCGAGCAATTGTGAATGTAGGACATGCTCAAGGTTCCTACACAGTCACCACATCAAATCCATACTCTCAGCATTATAAGCCAAGCACTCTAACCAACTGGCTACACACTGTGCACCTTGACCAAGAGATAACAGTACTAAACACAAACAAAGAAAAGAAAACAAAGAGATAAACAGTAAAATAATCAAATTCAAACTGATTAGCGTTTTTAAAGAGCTCATAAAATCAAACAGCTGCTCGCACAGACATAAAATCATCAACCAAAGTGAGGTAGTTACCTTGTGGTCATCTGAAACTAGGGACAAGACTGAATCAGCAATTCTGGTCAAGGGACCAATTTCCAACCTGAAAAACACCAATCAACGCATCAGTTTCTGTGGCACTTTCAAGTAATTCTACGAAGTGCAATACAGTGAAAACATTTTACTTTTCAGACAGGAAAAAAGAAAAAATATGCACAGGGAAACAAGAACGTGCAAACGTGACAAATGGATGAATGACTGAGATCAGAAATGGACGAGTTAGTCTATGATCAACTGATGATAGACGATAGGTGACGATGATGATGGCCAAGCTGATGACGATGATGATGACTATGACGACGACGACTAGATGACGACGACAATGATTAGCGATTATTTGATGTTGTCTTTACCCTCGTGATTTCTGTTCGAGGCAGATGCTGAAGTAGTCGTTGCTAGGAAACAGAGGATCAGACAATTCTGGGTCAAGTTCTCGGCTGCTTTCATTCACTTCCGTTCCTGTGATCCAGAAACGGAATTGGAGACAACACTTTACCGAATAATTATATTAGACGTACGGACGGGATTGAACCGAATGGATGGATGGATGGGTGTATGGATGGATGGGATGGATGGGTGGACAGACGGACGGATGGACGGACGGATAGACGGATGGACGGATGGATAGATGGATAGACTGACGGAAGAACGAACGGACGGGCTGGATGGATAGATTGACGGACAAACGAACTGAACGGCATGGTTAAGATGGACAGATGGGTGGGTAGCTCGTTTATTGGATTGATGGAAGGAGTGATGGGATGGATGAACGGACGGATGGATGAATGGGTGGGCATGGTATGACTGGACAGAGACGAACAGATATGAAGACCACCGAGCAATTCATCACCATGATTATCTGCTCCGTTGGGGGTCTCTGAATCGTCAAGAACCGTAATCGTAATCGTAATCTCGAGATTTCTACAGCGCCCAACGAAAGTCAAGTCGCAGGAACCAGCTTATTCACAGGCGCTCAGTCAAAACAAAAACGATAGGCAAAAGGGTTCGGAGACAGACAGAGAATGGGACAGAATGGTTCTTTGGGATCTTGGACAAACACAACACAGATATCAAGGGACGAATGACTGCGCAATAAAAGGAGCATCAGAAGTCATCGACTTACGCTTCAGTAGTCCGGGCACAGTCTTGTAGACTAGACGCTGCAAAGTCCGATCACGCCTACAAACGAACATGGAGAGATCGTAACGGTAATCGTAATGTCTTTTACAGCGCCCAACGGAAGCCAAGTCGCGGGAACCAGCTTATTCACAGGCGCTCAGTCAAAACAAAATCGAGAGGCAAAAAGTGTTCGGGACTAGCTCAAGATCCACGAGTCAGGCAGGCAGACAGTCGGACGAGAGAGTCTAAAAGCTCACACTTAAAGCTTAGCCACCCTATCTAAACTACAAGTTTAACCGTAACAGAAGTAAAAACTAAAGTATCCCATATCTCACAAGTGAGACTTATGGGAGGCACTCTTCTTCTTTTCTTTAAGCCCTCGTGCCGGGAATTGATGAATCCCAAGGTCCAGGACACGGGGCCTGTGCATCGCAGGACCTGCCGCTTACTTCCCAGCTTACGCCGGTACCAAATTATACTGCTTGGTGACAGAGGCACGGTGGCGCAAACAACTTGCCCAGGGCCGTTACGCGGAGTCGAACCCGCAACCGCATGATCACTAACCAAACGCGTTACCGATAGACCACCGTGTCGCATACAGGGGCACCTTTCACCTTTACAATTACGAAACACTGGCTTCACCCCGGATTATAAAGCACGAACAATCGATCATCTCCAACCAAGTTGCAACTCTATCGACCCACTAAACGCCTCACCCCATTGCTCCAGCTTGTCCACATTGGGCCAAAATTCTCATACGGGACCCACATACAGCCCAATTAATGTTTATAGGCATGCTTGCAGGATGCAGTGACACCTAGCGAGTGTCTGTTTCATTGTATACCTGATTTTCGACAAAGGTCGCCTCGGATGAAGAACCTTGTTGCATGTAGGGCACGAGTTACTGGTCGCCAGATGGCGAACGATGCAACGATGGCAAACTGAAAAACCACATCATAATAATTCTGATCGCCGCCTTCGTCATCATCATCATCATCACCACCACCACCATAATCATCAATGTCGTCGTCGTTGTCATCATGATCATCGTCGTCATCATCATCGTCATTATCATCATCACCACCAACATCGTCTACATTGACTTGTGACGCGCACATGTCACATGACTGTATGAAGCTGAGGCATCACCGAGATGAAATATTGCATAATTAATCTCGTCGGAGACAGGTATTTCCTGCCGGTGCCTATCACCTCCTGTCAGCTGGAACTCGAATGCTTGGCACCGAATGGGAGGGAAGGCATCGACTACGGGTAGGTAGTTATAAAGATACTCTGACATTTTAAGTGCCAGACAGACAAAAGCTCATCACGTCGAAGTTCTTCCTTTGTCGTGGTGCCTTCCAAGGACGTCACGGCCTCCTACTCACTGATGACGACTGTTCTTGTTTAGTCTTCCTCTCCTCCTCTCCTCCTTCTCCTCCACCTCCTCATTCTTCTTCTTCTCCTTATTATCCTCCTCCTCCTTCTCCCCTCTTCTTCTTCTCCTCCTCCTTCTCCTCCTTCTTCTCCTCCTCCTCCTTCTTCTCCTCCTTCTTCTTCTCCTCCTCCTCCTCCTTCTTCTTCTCCTCCTCCTCTTCCTTCTTCTTCTTCTTCTCCTCCTCCTTCTTCTCCTCCCCTTCTTCTTCTCCTCCTCCTCCTCCTTCTCCTCCTCCTTCTCCTCCTCCTCCTTATTATTATTATTATTAGTAGTAGTAGCAGCAGCAGCAGTAGTAGTAGCAATGTTGTTGTTTTGATGATGATGACGACGACCGACGGACAACCTGGAAGTGATAAGCGATATCGACATGACGTCTATGATAATGACGGTGGTGGTGTGAAGGTACTGCTGGGGATAGTGGTGCTGGCGGCGGTGATAATGATTGCGATGCCGCGGCTGATGACGACGCACAGGATGATAAAAGTTGTTGTCGTTGTTATTGTTGTTGTAGCCGTGGTGGTGGTGGTGGTGGTGATGACGGTGGTGGTGATAACTTACAGGAATGAAGACATTTGTTGATAGTGGCGGCTTCTGTCAAATATCCCGAGCACAAGCTGCAAGTCAGATGTTGCTTCAGGTCGCCCAACGTTGGGCGAAATTTGGGCTTCATTCTTTAGACAAAAAAACGCAATTCCTATCATCGATACGTATTGATGCATTAAACACACAGCGGAAAAAACGCGTAAGTAAATAAAAGAAATTTAATTAAGAAATCATGCAATGTTTCCTAACCTTCAACCCATAACCCTGACCCTTACAAAAGGCTGAAGATAACCAGCAAAGAAATAGCTAATCACGCAAATACTCTGTTCTTTCGGATTTTGAAGTGCCGGAATTTTCACAGACTGATACCACTAGAAGCGGAATCAACACGGTGCAATATGTGCCAAGCAGCAGACAGCACAGGGGTCTTTTTGGAAGGAACAAACTGTATGGAAGATGTGCCTTTAGTGGGAGACAGACCCTCCTCCCCCATACAAGTCGCACCCTAACGTAGAACCATTTGGACGATTTGCCCCACGATCTTTAGAACCGATGAAAGCAGTCAGCAGAGATAGGAAAACCTACTTACGGCATCTCACCTTTTCAAGAAACCCCCACCCTGATCCGTCGTATTCCCTACATTCCCCTTTCTCTCAGCTTAAACGCAAAACACCCCAACAGCTCCCTTCTCTCTCTGGTCTTCTGGAAACCGGACTTGGTTCTCGCCACGGCATCTTTGGACAACCCAACTGACTTGACGCAGCGCCCGTGAATAACTGGTACCCTGGGCTTGGCTTTTAATTAGCGCTTCAGAAATTTCGAGTTCACGATTACGATTACGGCATACGTGTAATCAATTCTATGCTTTTAAACCCATTTATCGAGGCAACAAACTCTATGGAACTAAAATCCCAGGCTTCTATGTGTTTCTATTTGCAGCAAGCGGAATTTAATAAAGATTGCGTCAACCGTGGTCGCCATGGTAAAGTATTAAGCCTACCAGCGCAAGCTCATCCGTTTATTAATTTATGCAAGGGCCCGTTGCCTTGACAACGCGCCGGCTGGCAGGCCGAGCCGCGGGCCGAGCAGGGTGGCGGGCATTAGCATTGTTCGCTGGACATCAGCTGAGCATCAGTGGACGGATGGATGGTCAGTGGGAGGCTGACCGCGGCACGATGTGACGGAAGCTGATATGTTCAGCACGGAGTGATTCGGACGGACGCAGAAACTGACCAACGGTCAGCGCAACTGATCAGCGGTCAACGAAGCGTTGGGCTGTAAAATGGAAACGGGATATTGGATTGGCACGATGACGTCCCGCCAACTTGAGAAGGACTAATAAGGGCGAAATGGAAAAAGGAAGGCAGGGAGAGGAAGAGAGGAGAGGAGAGGAGAGCAGAGGAGAGGAGAGCAGAGGAGAGCAGAGCAGAGCAGAGAGGACAGGAGAGTAGAGGAGAGGAGAGGAGAGGACATGAGAGCACAGCAGAGCAGAGCAGAGCAGAGCAGAGGAGAGCAGAGAGGACAGGAGAGCAGAGGACAGCAGAGGACAGCAGAGGACAGCAGAGGAGAGCAGAGGACGAGAGAAGAGGTGAAGCAAAAAGAAAAAAGAGGAAGGGGGGGAGAGCAGCGGAGAGCAGAGGACGAAAGAAGGGAAAAGGTGAAGGAAAAAGGAAAAAGAGGAAGGGGAGAAAGGAAGGGAAGAGGAGAATGGAAGAGGAGAGCAAAGGAAGACGAGACGTAGGGAAGAATAGAGGAAGGGGAGAACAGTGGAATGAAAGAACAGAGAAAGGCAAAAACATAGGAATAAAAGAACAGAGGAAGCGAAGAACAGAGGAAGCGAAGAACAGAGAAACGAAAGAGGAGTGAACGAAGGCAAGAAAGGGAGAGGAAAGACAGATGAATGGAAGGGAAGAGGAGAGCAGGGTGGGGATGATGAGGTGGATTAGGAGAGGAAGATGATGGAGAAGAGTAGAAGATGGACAAAATGACTGAGATAAGGAGAGGAAAAGAAGAGGAGGAGGGATGGAGGAGAGGTCGCAAATGATGTGAAGAAAGACAAGATCAGTCTGGAGACCAAAACAGATTAAAGGAAAGCAGGAAATGAGTCGTCATGTGCAGGGATGGAAAGAAGAAAGGAAAGAATGATGGAAGGAAGAATGAGTCAAGGAAAACGAAGGAATTTTGAAAAGATGTATGGATTACCTGGTAGATAGACGGATGGAAGCAAGAGATAAAGGGATGTAGAAAGGATGGAATTAATGGATGGACAGATGGATGGAAGAGTGGATGTGTGAATGGAACGCAGGATTAAGGAAGAAAGGAAGGATGGATGGAAAGAAGGGTGGAAGCAGGACGGAAGGAATCACAAACAACGGATGGACAGACGACGTAAATCGATATCGAGCGGAGAGGAGGAAGATGAACGAGGACAGATCGATGGATGGATCGTTTTGGCGGCAGACATAATTTCAATACGGATGGCAGCTGCTGGGGGAGTTCGGGCCAACGTTCTCTTTCCATTTCCTCGGGCGCGCACTGGCCGACCACGTGGGCTGTAATATTTGGGACACGCGCACTGGCCTGGGCAAAATTGCACATCTATTAGACCTACACTAAAAGGCAATAAAATCGTGTTATAAATTAGAGGACATTACCCATGACAAATTAAACCTTAACCACTCTCCCTTTTAGCTGTACACGGTCGGAAAACGAGCGTTCACGTGATCTCTGTTGATTGTCTGACCAGAATTTAAAAAGGTCTCGATTTCAGGTGGTCAACCACAAGTCGATGACACGTTTTTTGCTTTGTGGCATTCATAAGGGCTAAAGCCGTGTTAATACCCCACAAACGATACCTGCATAAAAGGTGGCATATACTGTACATCTGTAAACCGCGAACTCACGTGGTAGTTCTTTGTTCTCGCGGATGCAGGATACTACATCGTCAAATATCTTCATCATTCCTGTGTTAAATGTCTCGATCGTAACACACACACACACACGCGCGCACACACACACACACACACACACACAAGCACACAATAACGACACCGTTTACGTCTGCTACCTACATTTAAGCGCCTGAAAACTGTGATTTTACTCTTTCGGGTCTGAAGCACCTCTGTTGAGTTTATCCTCTAAGAGGCGCTTTACAAATCTCAATTTACAATTACAATTGTATTTGTTGTCAGGCTAATCAAGTAGCTTATAACAGCCTACTTTACTGGCCGTTTAGCACTCTCGGTCATAGCTCTTTGTTTAACTCAAACATCTTCCAATCTATCAACTCGTCTTCACGAAATCTGCAGTCCAAATATAGTCATCGATTCGCTCAATAAACCGAGCAACACCGGCTGAGTCAACGTCTTCGTATTTGCTTAACAGCTCTTTGGCATAATCACTCCTCTACACGCGTTCTTCGCGGTACTGTGAGCGCAACTTAACAAATATTCTATCTGTCAACCAGCTTTCCTGGAAAATTTTACAACGTCAGCTAAGTAAAGTAAGTATATTCTTTATTAACCAATAGCTAATCGCACATAGGTTTATAAGTATTTCAGAACATAAGAAAATTTAATATGCATATAACATCGTAATAACGAAACATTTACGCTTTATATTGTCAGCAGGAGGAATAATACGATCATGGGTGTGGGGCCATAGGGAATAGCCGAGGGTTTTAACTGGTGGGAGTAGCTGATGTATGACATGATTTGGGTTGTTCAAGATTGTTTTAAACAGACGAGCATAGGCCATGCCACAGAGTTCATCGAACGTTGGGGAGTCCCCAGGAAGATCGCGGAGACGCACAATTCCTGGAGCCGAGCCCTAGCCTGCGCCCCAGCATAGCCCCACCACACGGGAGAGGTTAAGTCCTCAACAGATGCGTTTAGAGCAGTATTTGCAATTATACAAAGGATTTGTTACACGCTTTAAACAATACTTGTACACGGGGTTGCTGTTTCCAGTAACCTGTTCATTACATTACTCGAGCAGTTAGTGAAGAAAGCAGCACTTTCACGAAGTATCCATAATATTAAAGAGGTATGGGCGTCCACAGATGTTTACGCAGGAGGGGCAAACATTGAAAACTAGGACACACCTGATCGAAGCCTAAAGCATTCAGATGTGAATTCCAAGAGAGGCAAGTGCCCCTTCTTGCCCCTATGTGCGAGCGTCCATGACTAAAGGCTAAAGGTCAGAGTTTTAAAATCCGTATTCATAAGGCTCACAGCGTGCGCACCGGGGAACCAGAGCCGTTCGGCGGCCATGTTTGGAATTGGTGAACAGCTCAGCATCCTAATACATTACGTGGACCAGATGAACGTGATTGCACCTCTTTGGTAGCACTCCGGGCAATGCACAGCTAAGTGGCAATCTACATGGTTTCGCAACAAGGGGCATTCAAACCTTATTTTGGCCTTCTGAACGCAATAGTATTTTTTTGTAGTTGTAATTTGAGATTTATAAAGTGCCTCTTAGAGGATAAACTCAACAGAGGTGCTTCCGACCCGTAGGAGTAAAATCACTGTTAAACAGTACAGTCTTCAGGCGCCTGCGGAACACTAAGAGGGTGAGAGAAAGGAGCTCAAGTCGCAATTCTCGAGGGAGACACAATAGGCTAAATATGCCTGCAGCTGTAGCAATGAGCTAAATTTAAAAATAATGAACGCTACGAAATCATTTTGTCCGCGAACAGAAAATGGTTGTGCGCGCTAACCTCAAAAGTCGTGCGCGCGCAACCTAGCGGTAACATTGATGCGGCGCAGACGAAGGGATGGACGGGCGCCAAGAACAGATCGTTAATCCGACTGGAGCCATTTGAAGAGAGAGAAGAGACGGATAGGCATTGACTGACCGACAAACAGATATTTAGACAGATAAGTAACTAAACAGAGACAGACAGCTTATCTGTCTGGTGAATAGAGCTACAGACAAACAGAAGACTGACAGCAGAGAGACAGACAGACAAGCAAGTAGGCAGGCAGGCAGGCAGACAGACATACACAGGCAGGCAGGCAGGCAGACGGGCAGACAGACAGAGACAGAGGTCACCAGGTTCTGTCGTCTGCCACTTATTCACCTTATTCCCGAACTGAAATTCCCTATAACTGAGAATTAAAACCCCTATCAGCATCATCTGCTACTCATTATCTTAAGCTGCATGCACCTTTTTCAATCTGCCCCCTGTAGCTAGATAAAGAGCAGCTGGGTAGGAGTCTAAACCCTCCCCAAGCTGATGATACACACGAAGAATCAGAATCACATCAGTCTCCTCAGCTAACCCCAAACCAACAGGCACGGGTATGAAGTGTTCGCAGCTTCCTTTTCTTAACCTCGGCATATAAGGGCTGATGGCCAGTTTTTAACTTCGCCACCTGAACTTCCTACTAGCAGCGTACAGTCGATGAACCCATTTTATAAGCGAAGGGGCGCTAGCTGAAGATAAATAAATGTGAAATATCTGTTCATGTGGAGATTTCGAACTCCCGACCTCACCTTTGACAGCTCAGCACGTCTACTACTTGACTATCGCAACCTCTGCTGAACCAAAAATCGATAGCAATTCCAATAAAGTTTAACGAAGGATTGTGGGATTCTATTACAGATACCGCATACTTGTCTTGTCTCGTCTTGTTTTGTCTTGTCATGTCATGTCATATCATGTCATGTCTTGTCATGTCTTGTCTTGTCATGTCATGTCATGTCTTGTCATGTCATGTCTTGTCATGTCTTGTCCTGTCATGTCTTGTCATGTCATGTCTTGTCCTGTCATGTCTTGTCATGTCATGTCTTGTCTTGTCTTCAACCGTACTCGAGCCGAGGATTGGCTGCACCACGGACAATTATGTGCCTTATGCTTCTGTCCCTCGTCTCTTGTACTAACTGGTCGAACGATAATTCAGTTTACTTGATGTTATCGATCCATGTCATCCTGGGTCTCGGCACACAGGGCGACCAAAACAACTGCCGCCAAGAATTTAACCGGAGGTCAATGCGCCTGGCAGTGTTGAAAACCGTCGACATTTTTCTGAATTTTGTGTATATGTATGGAAGTATGAATGGGTATGTATGTAAGCAGAGATGTATGTATGTATGTATGTAGAGATGGATGTATGTATGTGTATATATGTATGGATGTATGTATGGGTATGTATGTATGTAGAGATGTATGTATGTAAAGATGGATGTATGTATGGATGTATATATGTATGGAAGTATGTATGTATGTATATATGAAGTATGTATGTATGTATGGATGTATGTATGTATGTAGAGATGGATGCATGTATGTATGTGTATATATGTATGGATGTATGTATGGGTATGTATGTATGTATTGATGTATGTATTTATTGATGTATGTAGAGATGGATGTATGTATGGATGTATGTATGTATATGTGCAGACGTACATACATATTTATATATGTATACAGAAAGCTACATCGTTAGTTTGTGTTGCTTTACGGCCTCGGTATTATTGCATTTAAGGCAGCCGCATAGCCATTGTTTAGCAAAAGTGTTAGGCAGACGTGTGTGAATTAGCATACTGGTTTTCGTGCCGGTCTGTTAATGCAAAGGTCGTAGGTTCAAATTCCGTGCAGCAGCGCAGAAAGATATTCCATGATTTCTATTCTATTAGCACCACCAGGTGGCTCAGCTAAAAAATGAGTGTGACGATTAGGCAGCGAGGAAGAAGACTAAACACCCGCCCGCATAAGCCGAGGCTAAGAAAAATGAAGTCGCTAACTGTTAGCGGCTAACACTTCATGCCCAAGCCTGCTTTTCGAGGTTTGCTCAAAGATGGGTCAGCATTCTTACAGCCATATGATCATGTTTAACGACGCGTCATCATCATAGTCATCATCATCGTCATCATTTTCATCACCGCCATCATCATCATCATCATCATCACCACCATCATCATCATTTTCATCATCACCACCATCATCATCATTTTCATCATTATCGTCGTCATCATCATCATCCTCATTATCATCATCGTCATCATCATCCTCATTACCATCATCATCATTTTCATCATTATCGTCGTCGTCATCATCGTCGTCATCATCATCGTCGTCATCATCATCGTAATCATCATCATCGTCGTCATCATCATCATCGTCATTATCATCATCGTCATCATCATCACGGTAGTCTCTCGGACTAGTTTTCGGGACTGCCTCTTGGGGGCGACACACAGGGAGGGCAGCTCTGATTAGTCTTCTTTAGGCAGATAGACCTTTAACTCCATAACATCCTACCGAACCTGTCACGTTCTGCATCCTTCACTCCGCAGCAGCAGCAACAGCAGCAGCATCAGCAACCAGACATCCTCCAGCTCAATGCCTCATCATCTCGCACCATCCAGCTGCCTCCGCAATCGGTCGCCATGACGACGCAGTATATCGCACGCAAGCGACCACCGCAGGCAACCACGTATTCAGTCCTCCCCCTCCGCTCCCTTACGAGCCCCAGGTCACCCGCGGGGGTCAACCGTTCCGGTGCCTCGAGCGGCCGAATCAATTCACCGACATTAGTGCCATAATAACCGCGAACGAGGCCATAAAGCGGCGCATATATTTATATATATCAATAGACAAACTAACATAATGTAGCTTTCTGAAAAGGCCTACACATATATAAATATGTATATGTACGTCTGCACATACATACACATACTTGCATCCATACAAAATATAAACATACATACATTCATACATAGAGGGAAGGGAATGGAATGGAATGGAAGGGAATGGAAGAGAAGGGAATGGAATGGAAGGGAACGGAAGGGAAAGGAAGAGAAGAGAAAAGATAAGGGAAGGGAACGTCGCGTATGGTTGAGGTGAGATGAGGTAAGGTAAGGTAAGAAATCCTAATTCCGCCCATGCGCCTACCATTAAGGGTAAAACGTGGAGGTAACACACTTATTTAAACGCCTATACATATATATATACATATATATATACATTCCTCAGAAACGTGTTTCTCGTGATCATTCATCCGAAGCCCAAACGCGACCACAACAATCCAACGCCAAGACACGTTTTCCAACCTCCCACGTTCCCAACTGATGCTGCTAATCATTTACGACCAGTGAAGAATGGAGGGCTGAGTTAGCACCAGGCGGCGTGGCACACCACGCACCAGTCAACCACCCAAGTGCCAACTTAGCCCAATCGATGTTCCACTTCACAGCATCGTATCAGCAGAACCGCAGCATCAGCAGCAATCGCCATCATCTCCGATCGGTATGGAAATATGGCGGTGACACGCAGGCCGATGATATATATGCGAGCAGCGAAGCGAACGGAGTACATAAGCATTATCAGCGACGATAGCATCGCCTGACGAAACGAACCTTATCGCGACACATCGTGCTCGGCTCCGCAAACAGTCAGGGCCGGTTGAATGGATGACGAAGCAGTACAAAGGCATCATAATCACCGGCGATAACATCGTGGAGTCGTTTGCTCAACGCCTCTATAGCAGCGCATCACGGCAAGGCACGCCAAGACGCATGCGGAAGCAGAGACAAGATTTAAAGAGGATGCGGCCTCGTTCCATCCGTCCGTCCGTCAGTCTGTGTGTTCGTCCGTCTGTCTGTGTCCGTCCGTCTGTCTGTCTGTCTGCCCGTGATCAATACATCTCCCGATGGGAGATGCGGAAAAGCGCAATATTATCACGCGCTGCCGTCCCATCAGCCGCATCCTGGCTGCACCACGCACGTATGCAGGCTGCAGTGTTATCACCACCAGTACCACCACTACCTCCATCGCCACCACTGCCACCTCCAATACCACCAACACCACCATTATCACCAATACCACAACCAACACCATTACCAATACTACAACACCACAAAACAACACCACCACCAATACATTGAACACCAACACCATTACCACCAATACCTCCACCTCCACCACTACCACCACCAATACCACCACTCCACCTCCACCACTACCACCACCAATACCACCAACACCCCCATTACCATCAATACCGCCAACACCAACACCACCAATACTACCAACACCAACACCACCAACACCAATACCACCACCACCACCAATACCACCACCACCACCGCTACCACCAATACCACCACCGATACCACCACCGAGTTCCACCAATACTTTAAACACAAGCACCACAAACACCAACACCACCACCACCAATACCACCACAACCATGGACCACAGAGTTACGCCATTGCTCGCCCGCTTGACCCTGCGCACCCGCCAGTCCGCCCTGCCGACCTGTCTACTATACCAGGGCAGAGAAGACTTGACGGAGCCCAACCGTCCGAAGCGACGTGAATTGATTAGACGCAGCACGAGTTGTTTATCTTGGAAATTAATGGTGATTGCTCAAACGATCGGCGCTTTTCAACCGAACATTTTCGCCGCTGTACGACTCAAAGCCATTTCAAACGCACGACAAACCGACGCACATTGTCTCCGTAATCAGGGCTGCTGAGGCTGGCAGACAGACTGCGAGACGGCGAACAAGGAAGGGGATGCTGCAGTGAGGGGTTGCGTCGAGGGATGATGCCGGAAAAGACGTTGTGTCGTTTTCAATTAATCGCTTCAAAAGTACAGAATTAATGATTCGTACATAATTGGTGGGTAATTAAACGCAGACTGTAAGGGAAAACGAAAGGACAGGATAATAAGAGTAAATGTACGATGCTCCCATGAGAATAGAGGAAAGGGTAGTAGATGAGTGAGAGGAAGACAAAGACGATGGGGAGGAAATCAGGAGGAGAAAGATGAGAAGAGAAAGAGAAAGAGAAGGCGGAAGAAGATGAGCAGGATGAAGATAAGGTATGAAGAAGAAAAATAGGAAGATGAGGACGAAGATGAGTGAAGACAAAGATGGAGAAAGACGAGGAGTCGAGGACGAAGAGAATGGAGAAGACAGATGAAGTCTTAAAAAAATGACGAAGATAAAGAGATTAAGCAGATGATGGGGAGCTAAGTGAAGAAAATGAGGATGAAATAGTGAAGGAAGATGGCTGAAGAGGGCGAAAGTAGTACTTCACGGATTTCGCACGGCATATGGATTGAACGCGGAGAAAGATGGGTCAAGACTTAATCGCATGTACTGCCAGGGAGACGCAAACAACCACGAACAGGAAAGAGGCAGACAACCAGCCAAACAGACACACGCCGAGACAAAGGGAAAGACGAAGAAAGACACAGGCAAACACGTGCACACCGAGAAACAGGCAGAGATGCAGACAGAGAGGGAGGGAGGGACGGAGGGAGAGCATCACAGAAAGACAGAAAGAAAAAAGAGAGAGACAGACAGACAGACAGAGACAGAGAGGAAGGGAGAGGGAGAAAGAGAAAGCGAGATAGAGACAGAGACAGAGAGAAGAGAGATATGAGAGAGAGAGCGAGAGAGAGAGCGAGAGAGAGAGCGAGAGAGAAAGCGAGAGAGGATAGCGGAGAGAGACAGAGACAGAGAGAGGCAGAGAGAGAGAGAGAGAGAGAGAGAGAGAGAGAGAGAAAGCAAGAGAGAAAGCGAGAGAGAGGATAGCGGAGAGAGAGATATATAGAAAGAGAGACACAGACAGACAGAGACAGAGAGAGCTAGAGGCAGAGAGCGAGACAGAGAGATACAGCGAGAGGCAGAGGCCTCATTTCCAGATGGGAATCTGGAACATGTCTAGAAATGCCGGGCTGCGCCGTGTGGCAAATGGACCAATTAATGCTCCGAAATTCAACGGCCCACTAAAGGCGTTAACCCAGGGCCCCTCCCTGTGCCCCGTAAGCCTGCAATTGATCCCTAGGTCATCCACCCCAAGTAAGCAGCCTACACCCAGCAGCCCATTCACTCTCCCAAAAGCCCATCATATTCCACAAGGAATCATATTACACCTCTGTTTAATGCAACTTAACACGAACACAAATGCAACGCAGCGGTCCAGCTTGTATGCACACCTGGAAGATATCCCGGCTTCAAAGATTATCTTTTGCTAGATCTTCCAGCTGAAGTGCATCAACCGGAATTGCTATCCAACCAGACAGACAGACAGAGAACGATTCCACTAGTTCTAGTTCGACCGCAACATAAAACCAACGAAAGCTATATATAGTATTCGTAATCGTATACTCGACAATTTCTAAACCGTTACCTGAAAGTAATCGTTAACGTAGAGAATTAATAAACCGCTACCTGAAAGTAATCGTTAACGTAGAGAATTAATAAACCGCTACCTGAAAGTAATCGTTAACGTAGAGAATTTCTAAACCGCTACCTGAAAGTAATCGTTAACGTAGAGAATTAATAAACCGCTACCTGAAAGTAATCGTTAACGTAGAGAATTTCTAAACCGCTACCTGAAAGTAATCGTTAACGTAGAGAATTTCTAAACCGCTACCTGAAAGTAATCGTTAACGTAGAGAATTAATAAACCGCTACCTGAAAGTAATCGTAATCGTAGAGAATTAATAAACCGCTACCTGAAAGTAATCGTTAACGTAGAGAATTTCTAAACCGCTACGTGAAAGTAATCGTAATCGTAGAGAATTAATAAACCGCTACCTGAAAATAATCGTTAACATAGAGAATTAATAAACATATCCATCCCAGCACAATCTCGTAACATTCGCAACATTGTGTCCATATACATCACATCAGGGTACATTCATCACACTAACCGTCCATACGAAATTACTGTTCACGCTGCCATCACATCTCCCTATATATAAAACTTTACACGACTATTCTTAGTAATTCCCAATGATGTAGTAAAATGCAAACCAGTAGGTACATTTAAAGCCTTGCCTCTCTGACATCTAAAGCGATCAACAGTGCGACGCACAGTCAGATAAATCAGACGAATCAGGAATAGTCGTTGCAGAGAGAGTTTCTGACGGATGACTCCATAGAGTTAAGTACAAATAATTACAGTTAGTGCGGTACCGACTGGTGCTCACTTAACTCATTAGAGCAGAAAGTCTTCGAAATTTACATTTGGTAACACATTTAAAGCGGAGAGCAGAAAGGAGAGCAGAGCAGAGCAGAGCAGAAATAGACAGAGAGAAAGAGAAAGAAAGAGCGAGAGACAGACACAGAGAGAGCAGAGGAGCGGAGAGGAGAGGAGAGGATAGGAGAGGATAGGATAGGAGAGAAAAGGAGAGGAGAGCAGAGCAGGTGAGAGGAGAGCAGAGGAGAGCAGAGAGAGGAGAGAAGAGGAGAGGAGAGGAGATGAGGAGGAGAGCAGAGCAGAGCAGAGCAGAGCAGAGAAGGAGAGGACAGAACAGAACAGGACAGCAGAGCAGAGCACAGGAGAGCAGAGCAGAGCAGAAGAGAGTAAAGGAAAGCCTGTGATCGTGAGGAAAGGAGAACAGAGGAGAGGACAGCAGAGCACAGGATAGCAGAGCAGAGCAGAGGACAGTAGAGTAAAGGAGAGCAGAGGAGAGGAGAGCAGAGGAGCTAAGTATTTCATTATAAATCCCTTCATTAGAGTTTATCAAAAATCGGCTCTCAAATGGACTCTCGATAAGGAATACTAAGAACAAAAAACCCGGAAACAATCAGAAACGATCTAAGATGTCTGTTATGTGTCATCGGCCAAAGCAAGAGAACCGACTCTGGACAGAGATGACTGAAGTCATAGACCCTGCACGCGAAAGACTAAGCACTAGGTAAGTATACCTATACTTGCTCCGTATATACAAGGATACTAAACCCAGTATCGGCCACCGAAGCTAAGAAAATGATGCATTCTAAAGCTTCAGCGGCTGGCCCATACTGATTAAAGGCACCGCCGGAAACAGATCAAAGCACGCCGCAATGTTCCACCTCCTGAGAGTCCTACCCTACCGTACGACAACTATAGGGTAAGCCATTCTTTCTAATATACGTTGTATCGTCTTTCTGGCTACAACAATCTAACACTAAAACTGCGAACTGTACCACCACAAAAAGCTTACAATTTTTCATTCTCAGCTGATCTTATTTTCGGAAATGACATAGCCATGTTCCAGCGCATTTGAGTAGTTGTTCTGTAAGAAGCGCTATAAAAGATACCAAATACAATACAATACAATTTGTGGTGATCCTAAAATGAGCTATATAAATGTTCAGATAGAATGTTCTTTATCTGGCTCACAGACCTTAGTATTATCAGAACAACCACGAGAAAAAGTTGTTGCCACTTAAGCCAGGATTTATTTGAAGAACTACGCCAGCTTGAAGCAGGACTTTCATCCCAAGGATAAACTGTTTCGAGCTGAATTACAAGTTGAATGACTTAACGCACGTTTACTAAGTACTGCATAAACTAGAAACGAAATGAGACTTGACGGAGAACGGTTAGGTGCATATGGAAGTCATCAGGCGATAACCATAATAGGAAAGGACAGAAGAGGAGAGGAGAGGAGAGCAGAGGAAAGGAGAGCAGAGAAGAGCAGAGGAGAGGAGAGGAGAGTAGAGGAAAGGAGAGCAGAGGAGAGGAAAGGAGAGCAGAGCAGAGCAGAGGATAGCAGAGAGGAGAGCAGAGCAGAGAGAGGAGAGCAGAGCAGAGGAGAGCAGAAGAGGAAAGCAGAGCAGAGGATAGCAGAGAGGAAAGCAGGGTAGAAGAGAGGAGAGTAGAAAGAGAGCAGAGCAGAGGAGAGCAGAGAGGAGAGCAGAGCAGAGAAGAAGAGAGCAGAGCAGAAAGAGAGCAGAGCAGAGGATAGCAGAGAGGAAAGGAGAGGAGAGAGAGGAGAGCAGAAAGACAGCAGAGCAGATGATAGCAGAGAGGAGAACAGAGAGAGGAGGAGAGCAGAGCAGAGCAGAGGAGAGCAGAGCAGAGCAGAGGATAGCAGAGAGGTGAGGAGAGGACAGGAGAGGACAGGACAGGAGAGGACAGGACAGAGAGGACAGGACAGAGAGGACAGGACAGGACAGGACAGGACAGGACAGGACAGGACAGGACAGGAGAGGAGAGGAGTATAAACGCCTGAACTGACAGTGATCACACTGACCAACACATCTAGATTTACATACATATATATATAGATATATATATATAACTACATAGTATAGTGAAAATCACAGGCCTATATCATAGCACAGGCCAGCGTGCAGGCCTAGGCCTATCTACGCCCCTACAGGCCTATCCAAACAACACGAGTTCGGCAACTAAATATGTTTCAGGCGTACAAGCCGCCATCCGGCAATTACTGCACGCTGCAAGCGCGATGCGGGCGACGATATATGCGTCGAATTCATTAATATTGTCTCGGCACGGAACGCAATCATAGACAGGCAACTCCGCCACCGCCGCCATATTAGCGTTCTGGCTCCGTGTGCGAGCGAGAGAGCGAACGGCGATCGGAAAACGCCGTCCAAATCCGCCGTTCGGCGCATCAAACGCAGCAACGAGCATCGCCAGACGATCGTGCGTGTTCCGAGGCCCACGAGGGTCTGAGATAGAAGTCGAAACTCACCGTATTTCTGTGCGAAATCTTGGGAAGAGTCGTCCGATGAAAAAACACGTCAATGCTGCTTGCGTCCAAGTCTCTAATACTGAAACACGAGACCCGCACGAACGCATGTGTGTGCACGCCGCTGTGCGGTGTACAGCCAACGTCCCGCCGTCAATCAAAGCCCGAGCGCAGGCGCAAGCGACCGCCCCTCCGCGCGATTGTCCAATGACGTGCAGCGGTTTGAATCACGTGATCTAAAAGCCTGCGCCCAGTAGGTGCTGTATAGGCTAGCGCCTAGACAATTGGAAAATTATAATCAGGCGTATGCATGCGGGCGTCTGGTGGTGATCGTGAGGACGTGACGTGGCCGATGTGCGGGGTATGTGAGCGGAGATGTATATTACGTCACACCGCCTGTAGCAGGCGACTAGACGCTGGGGAGGATTCGTCGATTATAACTCTATGTATAGCGAATCTATCCTCAGCGTCATAACGCAAAGCTAAGCAGGCTTAGAATGGATCTATATTTCCTAGGCATCTCAGACTTGGATATTCAGCCTCATAGCAGAAACAATACAAGTATTGTATTGTAAACTGTAAATATTGTGCAATAAGCAGTGCTTATGAAACTGTATAATTTTTTCTAATTTCATGGAAAAGAATTATTCACTTCGGCCAAATGTCCATTTTAAAATATCCGCTATCTTGAAATAGACCTTTATTGTTAAAGAACTCTGGCGCAATCACAAGAGATTTGTGGAAGCAATCTGTTTCCAATCAATTTTGGGAGCAACGTTGCGAATGGAAAATATAGAGTTTTCTTAAAAACTTAATACTTTAAAGAATAAGTCTTAATTTAAACGCCTAGTTAATCAACTACCTTAATAAAGCATTTGGCCTAGAAACAATTTTAGCATAATAATTTCAGAATAATTCGCAAGGCCTACATTTCTGCAAGCAGGTGTATACGATGTCTTAATGTTTGTCGTCTGCATTGAACTAAGCGGTTCTACGACCAACGCATTGTTTAAATCTCAACCGAAATTTTTAATTGGACAAGGTTTACAGTAATGTAATTCAGCGTCAGTAATTGACAAAACCAGAAACATTGACCTGATTGCGGCTTCGCTTTGGTGCGCCATCGGTTTATACCTTGTGCATTAGACTCCGGCGCTATAGAAGTTATTAATTACAATTACAGTTGACCTTTCAATTCGTGTATTTTGTTACTTTACTAATACAAAACAGTACAACAAGATGGTATGTCATGCACTCGTATTATTTTTAGCAATTCATACGATCTTCTTTACTTCAAATAAATTAATGCCAAATATATTTTAAAAATTAAATTTATAAAATTTTACACGAAGATTTTGGTGCATGTCTTAGCGTCCAAGATTGCAAATTAACAACATAAACAATACTAAAATTACGAATTATTATAATTACCAGCTTATACAATTGTGAAATATTACAAATACGAAATATTACAATTTCGAACCATTACAATTAAAAATATTTACCATTACGAACTATTACTATTACGAAATATTACAGTTCTGAAGTCTTACGAAATGTTATAATCACGAACAACTACAATTACGAAATGTTACAATTACGAACTGTTACGATTGCAAACTATTAATATTACGAAATATTACAACTACGAAATTATGCAGTTGCGAAATATTACAATTACGAAATATTAATTTTGGATTCAAGTAAACCGGTAATCGTTGCCCAAATACTTCGCGTGAGTAAGCACGAATTATCATTTACAAACGTATGTATACAGCTGACAAAGAGCCACATTGTGTGAATGCATCTGAAAAATTATTTAGCGCCTTTAGATTTTCACTTCATGACGCTGAAACATAATCTACCTGGCAGCTGTTGCTGTCTAACCGCAGGCCAATGACTGTCCGCCTCTTTTGGCCACACTACGCACAAATCTGATAGCATTCTATAACCCCAGTAGTTGCTGCATATATCAGACATTACTCAGCTAGAGCAGTGCGTGTTATCTGCATCGTATTATTTTAAACTCATTTTATACTAATTTGACACTTTTATCTAAAACGTACACTCAGTGTCTCGAGGCATTTATCTAGCGCCTGTAGAAGCTTCTACAAGGCGCCAAAAGTTCATATAATGAAGATTATGCAGAGCATATTAAAAAGAATCTTTACTTAATTTATCTAGGCATTTTATAGCACCTTCGGTTGATCTCTTAAAATGTGAATAGCATGATGATTCGTACGTGTATAGTCGCATCTGCTCTTAAAATGTTTCACACAGATCATATACATTAATTAGGGTCATAATTTAAACGATTCATCTAAGCCTAAACTGCAAATGAAGTTACATATATATATATATGTTAGCAAAAAGCGAAATTTTATGTTATTCCAAGGTCAAGAATAACTATAAAATAAAATACTTGGTCTTGAGAATAACGATTAAATTTATGGAATTAAATTTATCTCTAAATTACAATCATTCTTTGAAACAGAAATTAATCTCTTTAGAGAAGAAGTATATTTTTACATGACAGAGAATGCAAGATTTCTTAGGCAAATTAATTTCTCCAGGAAAATTAATTCTCTTAAGAAATTAAATTCCCTGGAGAAATTGATTTACCTAAGACATCTTGCAATTAAATTTATTAATTTCTCCATGGGATTAATTCCTTCAGAGAATTAATATCCTTAGGGAATTAATTTCTCTAGAGAATAAATTTCTCCAGAGAAAATTAATTTCTTCTTAGTAGAATTGAACGGTTGCAGTAAATTCGTCCTTCTGCTTGAACTGAAGCTCAAAACGCCTAAAAGAAAGTGAATCTTTTTGTATACAATTGTATTACGAAGTCTTCAAGTAATTCTTGCGATAATCGCCAAACAACCTATATTTCTCATTGATTGATTTAGAAATTAAAACAGCCAATGATGATACTTTCCAAGCAGTAAGTTGTTACATATAGCGGGCTACTATAATCACGAGGAATCCAGAAGTTTACAGAGATGCGATTGAGGAAAATGAACTATGCTTTTCATCCGGATTTTTGACAGGCATATTCGGCCGTTAAAATTTCTGACGACTTTTTCAGTCGCTGGGACTTTGACGATTATTTTTGTGTCGTAAAATTATGACGACATGAATAGCTCAGCAGAATTTTTAGCAACTTTTCTTAGATTCTTTTTTCTTCGCTTTTGGGATTTTGGTCAATTTTTCAGAAACTTTTCGTAACTTTTTAAATTAATTCTTTAGTTTTTCAATGCATTTTGTTAGTTGCCCAGGATTTTATGACCTTTCTTAGTTTATGACCTGTTATTTCTTCAATTTCCCAGTTTTAGTACTAATCAACTAACATGGAG
The DNA here is from genome assembly GCA_964023275.1 of Norana najaformis. Classification (NCBI taxonomy): domain Eukaryota; kingdom Metazoa; phylum Annelida; class Clitellata; order Crassiclitellata; family Hormogastridae; genus Norana; species Norana najaformis. The sequence continues at coordinate 8,170,462 of OZ029920.1, forward strand.
AGGGAAATGAATGATTAATTATCCCTGGATTCGCCCTTGACTTTAAGCGCCGCTCAGACGAGTTGAATGTTGCGATGAAGACGACAGTTGTGTAGATGGCGGTGACTATAATGATAACAACGACAATCAGAACGACAACTGTGACGATAACAACGACGACTGTAATGATGATGAAGATAATGATAACGACGATAGCAATAACGATGACGATTGTTGTCGCTGATATCGATGATGATAATGACAATGATGACGATGATGATGATGATGATGATGATGATGATGATGATGATGATGATGATGATGATGATGATGATGATGATGATGATGATGATGATGATGATGATGATGATGTTGATGATGATGATGATGATGTTGATGATGCGTGCACTCCCTCAAACAATTCCTTATTCCGACTTTGTCAGCTGTTTTGGCTCTTTTTCGAAATCAAATTTTGATTTAAACTGGCATGTGTCTATAACCAATACAGTACTTACATCCTTCCTCCACAGCCTATACGACCATCACGTTCAGGCTTATGGCATTCGCCACGATACAAAACTCTCACACATTCCGCAACGGTGCTCCAAGGACTGGAAGTGACTCTGCTGATTTTCGAAATTCATTCCATTAAGAAATGCCTAAAACTCACTATTTCACTATTTAGTTAAGTTTTTGTTAAGACTCTTTTTAGTTGAGTTGTACCTAATATTTGTTAAACATTTTTGTCGCCATATGCATCGTTTTGTAATAGGCGGCCCTAAATTAGACGGACTTAGGTCACTTTTGGGTCTACCATTTGTATCCCAATAATCTATACAATGGTCAACGCATTTGTTCTTTTGTTATTTTGGAATCAATAAAATCATTCAAACTCACTGGTTTTCAAACATCTGGAAATCTAACCGTTCTACCACATGGCAGTTGATTACCCGAGCCTCGTATTCGCATTTCTGTGTGATTTATGGCTGGTATACAGATTTTCGAAATAACAGAATAATACAATGCTATTCTATAAACTCCATGAGGCGATATGTTGTTAAGACAGGTCCGTTTGAACTCAGAAATAAAAGATTATCAAAAAGTTCGTGAAAAATTGACAAAATCTTAAAAGCGAAGACAGAGAATGTAAGGTAAGATGCTAAAAAGTATTTTAAACTTCAAGCAGATCGTCAAATATAGCTGATCAATAAAAAATTCGTCGTAATTTTACGACACAAAATTAGTCGCCAAAAGTCCCAATCACGGAAGAAGACGTCACAAATTTTCACGGCAGAAAAGTTCGCATGACAAACATAGTTTTATTTATCTTTTCACAATTATTTCATACATAAAATAAAGAAATCCAAAACTAAACTAAAGACATGTGCCCTAGTATTTATATAGCCCTTATTAAGCATCTCATATACAAACATGAACAACTAATTCATTTCCAATAAATTATATTTAGTCAGGCTTTAAGACGTAGGCATGTGTTAATTTACAATGAAGAAGCGCTGTATAAATATGTGAATACGAAACTTACGATAGCGAGTTGTTGTATAAGAGAAGCAGGATATTTGCAGGAGTGTGGGGAGTTCAAATCCCGGTTCAAAATTTTCAATGAACATTGCATTTTGGAGTCGATTTTTCGAACAACCTATACGTCTGTCAATGTTGAATCAATAGATTTTGTTTTATAAGCC
>OZ029920.1:8177143-8299930 GCA_964023275.1 Norana najaformis
AAGATGATGATGATGATGATGATGATGATGATGATGATGATGATGATAATGATGATGATGATGATGATGATGATGATGATGATGATGATGATGATGATGATGATGATGATGATGATGATGATGATGATGATGACGAAGACGATCACGGCGACGATGATGATGGTGGTGGTGGTGCTGATGGCGGTGATGATCATGATCATGATCATGATTGGGATGGTTATCCGACGTTGCAGAACTGCGCGTCAATCAAACTATCTTAACGAGTGTCACTAGTTAAGTTATATTTTATTTCTGCCTTTCTGTATCTGGATAATTATAAAGCGCCTTTTACGAACCTCCCAAAGGCCGAAATTCCAGACAATACAATGTGCCTCAATCAGAAATTCTACACGAAAGCACCGTCAAGCCAAATTTACATGTTAAAAGCAACCTACGTTACGTACGGATAACACTTGAAAATTCAACGTGGTTGAACTGCAAGCAGCTAGGTAATCAGTAGACTAAGGAAACACGAAATCATAATAATAATAATATGACTTCACTACCAATTACCTGCATTTACTGCCATTTACAAGTTCCAATGCTGTTCTACTTTTCCCTCTGTTGTTTGCATTTCCATTGTTTATATATTCACTAGATATTGAGAGCAATTGAATAATACTGTAGTAACTGATGAAATATCAAAACCTTATGAATATCCAGGCAATACTATGGCCTATAAAAAGATGTTGAACGCTTTTCTAGGAGTAGGGAAACATGGTAGGCCTATTTATAGTGAATATATAAACAACGGAAATGCGAACAACAGAGGGAAAAGTAGAACAGCATTGGAAGTTGTAAATGACAGAAAATGCAGGTAATTGGTAGTGAAGTCACTCTAACGCAGTGGCGAAGGCAACACTGGAAAATGAGACAATGGAAGGCCCAGGTGGTTGACATGAACAACAAAGCATGCAATGGCGAGGTAGCGCAACAGGAACTACAAGAAGGGTAACGCCAAGTAACGGTAATAAAACAAGGCAAGTAATTTAATGGATAGAAAGTTAATTAAATGATGCTTTAATATTCTGCACATGTAATACAGCTTTGTTTTGTATATCAGCATTTTTCTGGCGAAAATTTCTATTATTATTTCTGCCTTTTTTAAGCACCACTATCCAGTGACTAAGCATTAATCGATGGCGCTGAGGAAGTGTGAGTAAAGGACTTCCTCCACAGTAGCCGTCTCAGAGGAGGCTCGAATCCTTACTCTCGGCGTTACAAGCCAAGCGATCTATATATCCAGTCGGCTACCATATCCCACAAATTAACTTTAATAACATTAAGAAGTGATTAAAGGTCACATGCCACTATTCATTAACTGACTGGATGGATTTAAAAGCATTTGAGTCTGTCAGGGTGAAGAATTATTAAACATTCTTTAATTAATTTAATTAATTCTTTAATTAATTTACTAGAAACGAAATATTAACCTGTAAAAAATAAAAACAATATAATAGAACAGTATATACTGTAATATCTTCAACCAATAGAAAGCACACAGTTACGGTAATTCCTTTAAAGACCTTTGGTAACGTAAGCATAGATTTTTTACGAGTTCTTGACTACTTTCGTCATTGAAATCTATAGCAACATTTTCCAAATTTTTATTCTCCACTGATTATTAGGCCTACTTCTAGCATTCTCGAAGTCTTTGCATTCCATTTTCTTTGCATTCACTGGTAATAATCCGCATTTCTGAACTATAGATCAATTAACTTAACTTTTTTGCTTCTTGCAAGTATTTCTTTGTGTTCTTTGTTGCATTAAATTTATGTAATTCATGCTCCAATTACAGAGTTCTATATTAATTCAATTTAACGTTCTTCACTTTTCCGCATTTCTTGCATTTTCAGCTGCATATATTTTCCAAGGCTTTATATAAACAAATTGCACTTGAATGAAAGTAGATATTTAACATTCTACCGAGATGTTGAAAAGGAATGTCTTGAACCGTGATTTTAGATAGTCTAGTTATGGTAAAAGCCTAGCATTCTCAGGAAGCAAGTTCAGGGCAGTTAATAGGTTCACATGCTATTTACTTTTGTTATAGAAAACGCAAACTATTCATGCATTTCCGCGGTATGTATTATTGTTTCAATAGGCATTGTCTTCATATAGTTCTATCATTCGCAGTTTTCCACTGCAGCCTTTTCCACTCACTGAACGATCCTTTGCTAGCAATTTCCATTTCAAAAATAATTAATTTTCACTATTGTTAATTAACTTATTTCTGAATTTAATCAAATTGGCATTTTATTTACACTTTAATTTTCCATTGTGAAATTTATCATTACTTGCAATAGCTGATTTACACAAAATCGTTTTACAAACTGTTTTATTCATCAGCCCAATATTTTTTCTCGAGAAAAGCAATCGAATAAACGGCTTTCCATAGAATCTCTACTCTCAAAAATTCTCGTAAGTTGTAGAAAACAATGCTCATGCATGCGGCACCCCATAGAATATAGCTCTGCGTACAAAACTAGTGAACTTCACATATACACGGCGTACCATCGCATTTAATATTGGAGACTGCGGCCTATATATAATCGACGTCCCATACAAGCTCGGCTCTTGCAAATAAACACTGGATGCGACCACGTTGTGCTTGTTTTCCGTCATACGGCGTTCCATACAGGCTCTGCTGTTCGTTTAAATACCGCTTGCGTGCACGGCGTGTTTTACATGCATCGGCGCCCCATAGAAACTCTGCGGTGAATTCGTCACATAGCGGAGAGTCAATAAGGCTTTCAATGTCTCGTTATTCTTCATTATTTACAGTCGCACATACGATGTATACTCGACTCCATATGTATTCACTCATGCTCTCATTGGGTATACATACGTATTCATATGCATACATAGGCCCGCCTTCTTCAAATCCATGAACATGCAACATATAATTAAGCCATTATGTACATACGCTTGCATAAATACACCCATAAATACATAAAGCATACAGCTACGCATACATTATACATATATGCCTACATACATGTATACATGAATACATACATTTTGTATGTAACTGGCTATTTATATAGCGCCTTCTGAGAACCTCACAAACGCAATAATATATTCACATACGTAGGCCTACATACATACATACACACATCCATCCATACAGACATACATACATACTGAGACAAATACATGCATGCATACATACACACATACATACATACATACATATATACATACTGAGACAAATACAGGTACATACATACATACATACATACATACATACATACATACATACATACATACATATATACGCACATGCGTACATATATCCAAACATACGCGTGTACGTTCGTACGTACTTTTGAACCTAAATACGCTGTCTGGGATTTCTTAATTGTCGCGTTTTCACACATATTTCTCCAGTTTTGCATGATCTTTTTAACTTACAAGGTTTATAATAGGCAAGCCCAACCCTAACCAGTTCGGGGTTTGTCCCTCAACCAAACTCAAATGAAAGGCCATGGTCGGATTGGCCTCTTGGAAGCTCTCTGCTCAAACATGTGAGTTTTTGAGCCCCTTTTTTCTTCAGCCTTGAATACAGTCATGTGAGAAAAACAACTGTGTTAAATGTAAATGTACACGTTTTTCTATAGCGACCGTATCGCTTCGACCATGCTCATTAATCGAGCGAGATCCTTCAAAACCGCTGCTCTGCTTGGCTGCGTTGTTCCTCGTTCTGCTTGGCTGCATATAGTTACTTGTTCTGCTTGGCTGCATATAGTTACTTGTTCTGCTTGGCTGCTTGATTAGTTCGTTCCTCATCCTAGATGTCTGGCAGATGTTGAACTATCTCTTCTTAATGCAAATTGACATCATTTAGCTAAACGTATTCGTAAAGCGGCGTAAGACATTGTATCGTCTTGCTTTTGTTGTCTGACCGCTGTAACCCTTCCATGCCTATGATTCCTCACTCAGTCGATTGACTTATGGCGTCTTAACAAATGCATTACTTATTTATTTTACTTACTCACTCACTCACTCACTCATTCACTCACTCACTCACTCACTCACTCACTCACACACTCATTCATTCACTCACTCACTCACTCACTCATTCACTCACTTCATTCACTCACTCACTCACTCACTCATTCACTCACTCACACACTCATTCACTCATTCACTCACTCACTCACTCATTCACTCACTCACACACTCATTCACTCATTCACTCACTCACTCACTCATTCACTCACTCACTCACTCACTCACTCGCTTACTTAGACTAGCGCAGCGACTGCCTGTGTTTAGATTCTCTTTAAGCAGCGCTTTACAGCTTTCTGATTACAGTTACAATTAGCGTAATGTAATGTTCGGCGCTGGTTGAATGATCTAGTGCAGTGCCTTATACTTGGTCGATGGTGCTTCCGTATAAATTTTCTGGCTGAAGCTCATGTAGGACCTACAAACAGCAACACCATGAAGAAACCTCCTTTGTATACACTACAGTAATAGCATCATCATCATCGTCATCCTCATCATCGTCATCGTCATCGTCGTCGTCGTCGTCATCGCCATCATCATCATCATCATTTTCATCATCATCTTCATCATTATCGTCGTCGTCGTCATCGCCATCATCATCATCATCATCTTCATCATCATCTTCATCATTATCGTCGTCGTCGTCATCGCCATCATCATCATCATCATCTTCATCATCATCTTCATCATTATCGTCGTCGTCGTCATCGCCATCATCATCATCATCATCTTCATCATTTTCATCATCATCTTCATCATTATCGTCGTCATCGTCGTCATCGTCATTTTCATCATCATCATCATTATCGTCGTCGTCATCGCCATCATCATCTTCATCATTATCGTCGTCGTCGTCATCTTCATCATCATCAGTTTATGAAGCCAGCAATTGGGCTGCAAATAAATTATCTAATTTTCCTTTCGGTCATTTGTCAAATCAAATGCATTTGTCATGTTTAATCGTAGTCTTGAAATGTTCCTGTTTATCCAGCGCAGTCGTGGTCTTCCTTTGTTTCCTTCGAATCTTCCACGGAGTGCGTATAGTCTGGGACTCGATCAACTGATATTCTTTCCACATGACGAAACCAAAGGAGCCTTCACTAAAAGATTTTATCTAAGCACAATTTACTTGATCATTTCTAATTTTTTTTGTAATCTTGAGATTCCTTCAATTTTCCGTAGATATCTCATTTCTGTTGTGAAGATTAGTTTTTCCTATAGCTTTCGCATCGTCCATCGTAGATATCTGATCCATAGAGGAAAATAGGTTGTAAACGTCTATTATATTCTTCTTGCCTAAGCTGTCTTCGTTCTTTTGGTATTTTTCGGCTTCTCTATATCCTGGGTATTTTTCTATTGCTTAGGCAATTATGTTTAGTATGTTTTTTGCTATGACATTCTGCAGATATATATGCAGATATACAGATACATTTATGTATGTATCAAACATTTTATTTAGCGCCACTTCAGGACGTCTAAAAACCAAAAACACATTGATATATAATTGGTCTTAGCAATGCGAGTTAGGCATAAACCACAAACCCGCTATAGCGATCTCCGATATTACACGAATTCCCTTATAACGTGGTCGCTATCGTGATACTGATTTTTTCTGTAAGAACATTAATTCTACCACTAGCGTTCAATTGTTCTCGCTATAATAATGCACTAATGTATAAAGAATGACTTTGTAGACACTTTCAAGTGCTGTTACCAAATGTCCTTTACCTTTTGTGAACCATAACACATGTGCTAATAAATTTCCGCTTTTGATAACGGGAGATATATGACTCAGTATATATCTCGCAGGCAAGATCTTACACGGTCTTTTGAGGCACGTTAAATGGTCTCACTAACATGATAATAAGATCTCTAATAATAGATCTCTCATCTCTGATCTCCGTTGAGCTCGTTCTGTTAAGAATAAATCTGACCCTAGTTCACGCCATCGGGGAGAACCCGTCGTGACAGCCGCGGTTAACATATTACCTTGGAAGATGTCTCGCATGCATAGTAACCAATGGAAGCAACATTTGGCCAAATAATTCGGCCTTTGTACCGTTTTCTCACAGCACAGATGGACGACCACGCGTGTTATCACGTCCCCAGAACCAACAAGTCTACCCTAAAATACAACTGTAACTCACTTTTGCATACGACATTTTTATAACACGCTTTTCGATATGACGCGGTGGCGGATATGGACCCAAGTGTATACGCGTTATAAGAGGTTGGTAGTGTACGCTGATCAGATCCTATAGAAAAACTGGACGTAAAAGCAGAGAAAGATTGCTAAGGATATATACTGTCTGCATGAATTTGAATATCTATAGTAGAATTGACTTGAGTTGGGGTGCGCGATAGCCTAGTGGTTAGCGGTTGGAATTTCAACCCATAGTTCCGGAGTTAAAATCCCCAGGACGAGCATAATTTCAAGATATCTGCTCCACTTGCGTCCCTAGCGAATCAAGCTGTGAAATGAGTACATCGGCCGTGTAAAAAAAACCGTAATCCTTTGAAGAAGAATGATCGAAATCCGATATAAACCTACATAAATATACCGCTTGAATAGTTCCATAGACCTGTACTTCTAGCCTTATACTAAAACCGCCTACCGGTTTTGCATACCGATCGTGGTTATATTTCAGGCATTTGAATTTCGGGCTATAGTATGGTCCGTGCACGGGGACCCTAAATGGCGCGGCGCCCATTCAAATGGGCAGCGGTGGTAAAGGAACCCGATAAATTCATTGAAAAACGAACATAGAGGAGGCCATAGGCGTATGGTCGCTGTAGAGTAACGTGTACATTTACATATGCAGTAAGCCCATAGTATGAATGTTTGAACGAATGTCTGTATCGCCTAGCATACAGGTTCTCTCTCTCTCTCTCTCTCTCTTTATATATATATATATATCAGATTATAACTATGGTGCTACCCTGAAAAGACGTTGCGTAGCTATAAATAACAGCCAATAATAATGACTTTGTTATCGTGTTTATTTTGCCGTTTTTGATGACTTTTTATTAAGACTTGGACTAAACATGACAGAAGCACCGAATTTGACAAATAATCTTAAAGAATGGAGATCATTTATTTGCAGCCATTGCCACCAAATGGCTGGCGTCAGGAACTGATGATGATGATGATGATGATGATGATGATGATGATAATTGTGGTGATGATGATAGTGGTGCTAGTGGTGATGATGAAGACTTTGATGATGATGATGATGATGATGACGACGACGACAACGACGTGTAATTGTACCCATTCGGGGTTTCCTTAAGTCAGCCAACCATTAGCCCCAAATAATTTAAATGTCAAACTTGCGATGGTTGGGATGACGTAGCCTGATTAAAGTGAGTTTCCAATTATTTTCACCATTCAATTGTCCCACCCCAGTTGATTAGGGCGGGGATTGCCTATTAAATCTGTGAAATAATAGAGGTCATGATAAAATTGGGCAACCAAAGAACTGGTGACCGATTGTAATTGTAATTGTAATTTGAGATTTATAAAGCGCCTCTTAGAGGATAAACTCAACAGAGGTGCTTCCGACCCGAAAAAGTAAACTCACTGTTGAACAGTACAGTCTTCAGGCGCCTGCGGAATACTGAGAGGGGGAGAGAAAGGAGCTTAAGTCGCAACTCTCGAGGGAGACGATTCCAGGAAGTCGGTCCAACGTAGGCAAAACTTCTGGACTGGGCAGCGGTGGTAAAGGAAATCCGCAAACCCTAAAAAAGGACATAAAAGACTGGCTAAAAAGGCATAAAATCCTGGAAACGTCATTAAAATGTGGAAACTAAAAAAGTCATGGAACATTCAGATGATCCAGAAAAGGATTTTTGACAATGCCGACATATAAAAAGAGTCGTAAAAATACAGCTATACTTATAATTGACTCCCTCCTTATGAATAATTTAGATCCGCCATTGTCGTCATTCGAAAATAAATTCACCACCATCACCACCACCATCGCCACCACCATCACCACCACCGCCACCATCACCACCACCACCACCATGACCACCACCATCACCACCACCGCCACCATCACCACCACCACCACCATGACCACCACCACCTCCACCAGACGTCACATCATGTTTAAGCTATAAGAGGGACTTTGAGTCAACAGTGAGCGCTTGGCGGCAGATCACACCGCCTATCGTTGTATTCTTCATACTGGATGCTACGTGCTTCAGGACATGCTGTCATCTTTCAGCTGTGGTTTGGAATCTCTTGGTAGGGCTGTCTCTCTCTCTCTCTCTTTCCCTCCCTCTCTCCCCGTCTCTCTCTCTCTCTCTCTCTCTCTCTCTCTCTCTCTCTCTCTCTATTTCTGTCTCCCTGTCTTTCTGCATCCTGCATCCTGTTTGTCTGTCTCTTTGTCTCTCTGTCTCTCTCTCTATTTCTGTCTCCCTATCTTTCTGCATCTTCTTTATCTGTCTGTCTGTCTCTCTCTTGCTCTCTCTCTCTCTCTATTTCTGTCTCCCTGTCTTTCTGCATCATCTTTGTCTGTCTGTCTCTCTCTGTTTCTCTGTCTGTCTGTCTCTATATCTATCTATCTCCGTCTCTAAATCTCCATGTACATATATATATATATATATCTCTATCTCGCTATCTATCTATCTATCTATCTATCTATCTATCTATCTATCTATCTATCTATCTATCTATCTATCTATCTATCTATCTATCTATCTATCTATCTATCTATCTATCTATCTATCTATCTCTATCTATCTATCTATCTATCTATCTATCTATCTATCTATCTATCTATCTATCTATCTATCTATCTATCTATCTATCTATCTATCTATCTATCTATCTATCTATCTATCTATCTATCTATCTATCTATCTATCTATCTATCTATCTATCTATCTATCTATCTATCTATCTATCTATCTATCTATCTATCTATCTATCTATCTATCTATCTATCTATCTATCTATCTATCTATCTATCTATCTATCTATCTATCTATCTATCTATCTATCTATCTATCTATCTATCTATCTATCTATCTATCTATCTATCTATCTATCTATCTATCTATCTATCTATCTATCTATCTATCTATCTATCTATCTATCTATCTATCTATCTATCTATCTATCTATCTATCTATCTATCTATCTATCTATCTATCTATCTATCTATCTATCTATCTATCTATCTATCTATCTATCTATCTATCTATCTATCTATCTATCTATCTATCTATCTATCTATCTATCTATCTATCTATCTATCTATCTATCTACCTATCTCTCTTTCTATCTATCTATCTATCTCTCTCTCTCTCTATCTATCTATCTACCTATCTCTCTTTCTTTCCCTGTCTTTCCCCTCCTCTCTGCCTGTCTTTCTTTCTGTCTGTGTGTCTGTCTGTATCTCTCTCTCTGCACGAGCTTGCAACTAACGACTCTTCTAATTACCTGAGCAATATTTACTAACGAATGGTGTTTGTTCTTAATGACAGCAGGTAACATCGTTAAGGCTAGTAGCACATAGCGAGTCTCTTAGTTCTCTTGTGGCGGTCCTATACAATATTTTGATTACATTTACAATTACACATTGACACGTTTAAACACTAACACAAAAACACATTGGAACAATTACGCATTGTTACTACGCTGGCTTCCTGTTGCGGAGGGCATTATGTTGAAGATAATCCTGCTGGTAAGTGTCTTAATTGTCGACTCCGCTCCGGAATACGTCAGAGAGTTCTTTGTTCCAGTCTCCATTCATCTGAGTCGGGGATCGTTGCGCTCTGCAGCCCGTGGAGATATCCAGGTGTCACGCTTCCGCACATCAGCTCGAGCGAGTCGTGCCTTATTATGTATCTCTCCGCCCTTCTGGAACAGCCTGCCAATACGTTTACATATTGTTGCCTTTGAATCTCTAAGCACCTTGCATTTTAAAAATGTCTTAAACGCATTCATTTAGATCAGTCTGACAGTCATAGGCGCAACGCACGTGTGAGGCATGTAAAATGCGCTATGTTAAGTGTTTTGATACTATTGCTACTAACACGTCAACGCCAGCGTATACACGCATACCCGTAAATACACTAGAAAACGTGAACTGGGAAATGCAATAGTTAATAAACGACGCACAAAGACCTCTTCTGAAATAAAAAGAAGTCTCTTCTGAAGTCAGGAGACCCTTCTCTGAAATCAGAAGATGTCTCTTCTAAAATTGGAAGAAGGCTCTTCTGAAATCGGAAGCATCTCTTTTGAAAGCGGCAGAAGTCTCTTCTGAAATCGGAAGAAGCCTCTTCTGAAATCGGAAGAAGTCTCTTCTGAAATCGGAAGAAGCCTCTTCTCAAATCGGAAGAAGTCTCTTCTCAAATCGGAAGAAGCCTCTTCTCAAATCAGAAGAAGTCTGTGGTAAAGTTAGAAGACAACGCTGCTCGGTTGATGGACTACATAGGTTTTCTAGCAATCCTCGGAAACTGCAAATTGCATCATATAGCCTCTCCGGAATTGTTGGGTTGTCAACCGAGGGGCGGGGTTCCATTTCCTCCCTGACAGAAAGATGTTCGAGATTTTTGCTCCACTTAGGCCCCCTAGCGAACTCAGCTATGAAATGAGTACATTGTCTGTGGCAGGATAAGACGGCGAATGGAAAAGGGATTAGCCATATTTCCGAGATTTGAATCTTGGGCTAACATGATTTGTACACGGGACTTTAAATGGGGGGGGGGGGGGGGGGGGGTTGAAAACTGAGCATGGTCGAGGCCGCACATGCCCTCATATGACGAGGCGAAGAAAAGTCGGTAACACTTCATGACCAAGGCTGCCTGGAGTGGCTAGCTCAAGGGCCTGCTTGCTTTTCTTCTTAGTCCGCTTTGTTTTCTTCTTCTTCTTCTTCCCTTCTCTTCCCTTCCCTTCCATTCCATTCCCTTTCATTCCATTCCCTTCCATTCCATTCCCTCTTGCTTGGCTCTGCCTTGTCTTCTAGTTAATTTCACTACATTCTGATTGCTTTCTCATGGCCTCAACTTGAAACTGCGTTGGACAGGTGAACAGAAGTCGAGAAATGGGGCATTTATTGCGATTTAGGTTTTTTGTGGCAAATTGGGCTCGACAGTCACCGGTTCAATTTCGGAGAAAGTTGAAATTCAATAAAACTTGGAAGTTTAGGTAATCAAAAAATGGAGAATCTTATAAAGGGAAGACAGATCAAAAGCCTAGTTCAAAGCATCAAAGTTAAAGTCATTGTCTTCATCACCATCATCATTATCATCGTCCTTAACACCAGAGTCCTCTGTCTATAGTGTCGCCGTTTCCACGTCGTCTTGTCTTCCATACCAATCTTGCGCTTAAGCTTTGTCTCACCCGAAGTTCAGCTATCTGCACCATCGAGGTCCACCCATGGCTAGGTCGCTCACGTGGTCTCATCCAGTCCCTTGGTGGGCCGGATATGTAAGCTCGAAACACACTTCTTCTGACCTAGTTAGCTGCATTGGTTAAAGCGTACGCCAAAGCGCCTCTATGCGCGAGGATGCCGGTTCGCATACCGATCGTGGCTATTTTTCAGTGATATAAATCTCATGCTAGCACGGTCCGTACACCGGGACCTAAATGGCGTGACATCCATTGACTCGGGCAGCGAATAATTCACTAAAAATTAGTAGGGTAGAAGCCATACGGTCGCTATAGAAAAACATGTACATTTATCTCTGCGCCCTTTTCTCGACCTAGATTATAAATTGTCTTATTATCATACTATATAAATATACTATATAAATTGTCTTGTTAGTATTTAGGCCTACATTCACTTGTGTGGTCGTGTCTGTCAGCACAACAAGCAGGCCTATAAAAACATTCGAAGTCTCCTTGTTTTGATCATCCTCAAGGTAAGATGTCTGCATTGCTTCCTGCTTGTGTGTGCGTTAGTTCTCAGAGCCGAATACTCTCGTTTAATAAACTGACTCTTCTCCGAACACAAATAAATCCGCGAAAAAGACCAAAACTGTATTATTTTCTGTGTAAAATACCTAAATTCGGAATATAACTTATCGTCCAGACAATAAATGGTAAAATACGAGTAATACGTGGTTAGTGTAATAGTAGTAAACAAGTGCCTTTGAGCTGTTGACTAAAAGCGCTATATAAATTAAACAGATTGCAATCATTATAATGAAATTCCTGAAGTTCTTGTGAAACGTGTCGCCGCCTAGCGAACAGAGTTTAAACTAAACTTTAAACGTCGGCGTTTGATTGTTGTTAAGACACTCGCCAGGTGGCAGTGCAAATGTAATACCTGATACAGCCTCGCTATACACTCTTCAATTGTAAACTGTTCAAGCTAACGCGATAGGTGTCACTTCAAATCTCGGACATCCTGCAAAATCATCAGAACTGTAAATGTTCATGTTTTCCTAAAGCATGGCATTGACCCTGCTCATTTTTCAAAGAATTTATCGGGTGAGATCCTTCACCACCGCTGCCGTTTGAATGAGCGCCACGCCATTTCAGGTCCCCGTGTACGGGACCTTGCTAGCCAGAGATTAACATCTCTGAAATTTAGCCACAATCAGTATTCGAACGGATACCCTCAAGCACAGAGGCGCCTTGACGTACGCTTTAGCCAATGTAGCTAACTAGGCCAGCTGAGATACCATGACGACGATTGTGACGTCAATATGTGTCAGGTCAAGTGAGGCGCCTTGACGCACGCTTTAACCAATGTAGCCAACCAGGTCATCTGAGATACCATGGCGACGATTGTGACGTCAATGTGTGTCAGGTCAAGTGAGGCGCCTTGACGCACGCTTTAACCAATGTAGCTAACCAGGCCATCTGAGATACCATGGCGACGATTGTGACGTCAATGTGTGTCAGGTCAAGTGAGGCGCCTTGACGTACGCTTTAACCACTGTAGCTAACCAGGCCATCTGAGATACCATGGCGACGATTGTGACGTCAATATGTGTCAGGCCAAGTGAGGCGCCTTGACGTACGCTTTAACCAATGTAGCTAACCAGGCCAGTTAATAAAAGTCCCTTTACGCAGTTTAACAGGCGCTGACCGGGCCGTTTCAACATGTTTCATCTTTTAGCTTATATTGCTAAAGTAGGCCTAATTTTGTTTCTAATTGTAATAACAACTTATATGCATCATGTAAGTAGCGAGCTACTTCCTGCTTTACATTGTCAATTATCAGAACAAGTGCTAGTAGTTAAATAACCGATAGAGTTTCAGTTGTTTTTCTTTCTGTGTTAAACGTTCCCGCATACCGGAAGGGGGTTCTGCGGGGGCAGTCCAGCTACCCGAAAGTCCCGATCACCCTTTTAGATTCAAAGTAACTTTGTTAACGAGTAGGACTTCTAATTTGGTGAGATTTGAGGAATGCAAATGAACTTAAACAATGTGAACGAAGGAACAATAGGCCTACATTAGTTAGTGAGTGAATAAATGGGTGTGAGCAGAAATTAACCTTATCTATCTGTATGTCTGTCTGTCTGTCTGTGTGTCTGTCTATCTGTCTATCTATCTGTATATCTGTCTATCTGTCTATCTGTCCATCTACCTGTCTATCTGTCTATCTGTCTGTCTGTCTGTCTGTCTATCTATATCTATCTTACTATCTATCTATCTTTCTATATATCGATCTATCTATCTATCTGTCTATCTATCTATCTATCTGTCTGTCTGTCTGTCTGTCTATCTGTCTGTCTATCTGTCTGTCTATCTATCTATCTATCTATCTATCTATCTGTCTGTCTGTCTGTCTGTCTATCTATCTATCTATCTATCTATCTATCTATCTATCTATCTATCTATCTATCTATCTATCTATCTATCTATCTATCTATCTATCCGTGCATCGGTCCACACATTAAACCATCCACCCTTTCATCCATCCGTACGTCGGTCCATGAATCCGTTTATCCGTCCACCCATCAATCCTTCCATCCATCAAAACAAATTTATCTGTCTATCTGTGTGTATGTCTGTCTGTCTTATCTGTCCATCTGCCTTTCTGTTTATCTCTATCTCTTACCTCCCTCTGTTTATCTCTATCTAATTTCTTTGTCCTCTTTGTTCGTTTCTCCAGACATTACACAAACGTAAATGTAACGTTGAAAAATGGTTTGCAGATCTCAAAGTTGCTACCACAAACGGCTAGTAAACACGGAGTTGAGTTCAATGTTCTGAGCGTGATGTTGACTAAGTATAGCGGAAACATTCAATCGATTTTGGACAGAATAAAATCGATTTCACCATCAGTTAGGTTTTCGCCTTCAGCAGCTATAATTATCTGCAGGTATAATTTTCACACCAGAGTTTCGCATCGTTTTTCTGAAAATATTCCAACGCTTTTTTTAAACACGTGTGTGTGAGTGAAACAAAATTTAAAGCATACATTTTCAACAGAAGAGTTACCTTCTTCTGTGAAAGAGGCAGGGCCAGTAAATGAGCACAGAAGCCGCTTCTGAAATCAGAAGAAGCCTTTCGTGAAATCAGGAGAAGTCTCTTCTGAAATAAGAAGGAGCCTTCTCTGGAATCAGAGGTAGCCTCTTCCGAAATCAGAAGAAGCCTTTCGTGAAATCAGGAGAGGTCTCTTCTGAAATAAGAAGGAACCTTCTCTGGAATCAGAAGTAGCCTCTTCTGAAATCAGAAGAAGCCTTTCGTGAAATCAGGAGAAGTCTCTTCTGAAATGAGAAGGAGCCTTCTCTGAAATCAGAGGTAGCCTCTTCCGAAATCAGAAGAAGCCTTTCGTGAAATCAGGAGAGGTCTCTTCTGAAATAAGAAGGAACCTTCTCTGGAATCAGAAGTAGCCTCTACTGAAATCAGAAGAAGTTTTTCGTGAAATCAGAACTCTCTTCTGAAATGAGAAGGAGGCCTCCTCAGAAATCAAAAGAATCCTTTCGTGAAATCAGAAGAAGCCTCTTGTGGATTTAGAAGACAACTCTTCTTAAATTAGAAGACCCAATAAACAGCGTAGCTTCAGCTCTACAGTAGGACAATGTGCTCTCGCAGTGTCATGTATCAACCGCTATCACGCATCGAACACGGGGATTAAAATGCTTCAGTAGGGCTGGAGGCCTATCCCACGCGATAAAATCATTAAAAAACTAATAAGGTCAATGCCAAAGGTAGCTACAGTCATGCAATATTTTCTCATTCGGTGTTCATTTTTTAATCGATTAGGCCTTTCCAAGGATTTCCGTCACAGACAACGGCCCCTCGACGAGGCGTCAACAGATCGATAACTCGTCTTATTTATATCGATCAGTGCGTCATAAAAGTGGTCTGTTGGAGTAGATATATTATGTTATGTGCGCCACTGGGGCTCAGTTGTCTATCGGTAACGCGTTTGGTCGATGATCATGCGGTTGCGGGTTCGACTCCTTGTAACCACCCTGGGCAAGTTGTTTGCGCACACCGTGTCTCTGTCACCAAGCAGTACAATTTGGTACCGGCGCAAGCTGGGAAGTAAACGGCAAGTCCTGCGATGTAATGGCCCCGTGTCCAGGACCTTAGTATTCGTCCATTGCCGGCTCTAGGGCCTAAAGAAAAGGAAATGAGTGCCTCCCCGACGTCTCACTTTTGTGAATGTGATATACTTTACTTACCTTGTGTATGTTACACTGTATTTTATTTGATTTCGTTTGATATGGTACAATTAGATCATATTGGTTCACTTTGGATTGAATTGGAATAGACTGGAATGGAATGGATTGGAATGGATTAGAATGGATTAGAATGGATTGGAATGGAATGGATTTGAATGGATTGGATTAGAATGGATTAGAATGGATTGGAATGGAATGGATTGGAATGGATTAGAATGGATTGGAATGGAATGGATTAGAATGGATTAGAATGGATTGGAATCGAATGAATTGGAATGGATTGGATTGGGTTGGATTGGACTCAGTAGTATGATCTAAGTCCAGTTAAGATAGAAATAGACTACATGCTAGTCGACGCTAGACTAAACAAGTCAAACCTGTGCTAGACTAGAGCAAGCTAGTCTGCTCTATAATATCTATAGATTAGGCCAGTCAGGACTAATTTATAGTATACTGGCTTAGTTAGCTACATCGGTAAGTGCGTACGCCCAGGAGCCTCTATTCGTGAGGATCCCCGGTTTGCGTCCCTGTGGTGGCTTATTTCAGAGATTTAAATCTCAGGTTAGTACGATTCGTACACGGGGACCTTAAATGGTGTGGCGCCCATTCAAACGGGCAGCGGTGGTAAAGGATCTCACCCGCTAAAATCACTGAAAAAACGAACAGGGTCGAGGCCATACGGTCGCTATATGAAACCTATATGTTTACATTTTTACTATACTACGCTAAACTTGAGTAAGCTAGTCTGTTCGCTCCTTCTTCCTCTTATCTCTCTTTCTCTCCTCTCCAATCCCAAACACCACCCCCATAGCTGCCACGCTGTCTCTCCGTCTGACTTTTGGAACTTGACCTGGAACCTGCCTATCGATTTTATTTTGACTGAGCGCTTGTGAATAAGTTGGTCCCTGCGGCGCGGCTTTCGTTGGGTGCTGTAGAAATCTCGGAATTACGATTACGTTTACGATTACGATGTTCTAGATTAAACTGAACTATTCCAGCCCAAAAGAGTCTAGAATATAGTAAGCTGACATCGACGAGTTACATTAAACAGATCAGTCTAGACTAAACAAGAACAGACCAGTCTAGACTGGATTACATTAGTCTATACTAAGCCAGACTAAACTAGGGTAAGCAGGACTGCTCAAGGCTTGACTAAACTAGATTAGGCCAGTTAAGATTAGGCTGCTACACTAGACTGTAGGAATTCAATCTGGCTTCTCCAACGGATACAGAGTTTTGAATACTATTTCTCTTGAGGCGAACATCTGTTGACACATCGTAATCGTATACTCGAGATTTCTACAGCGCCCAACGGAAGCTAAGTCGAGGGCACGAGCTTATTCACAGGCGCTCAGTCAAAACAAAATCGACAGGCAAGAAAGGTTTGGTTCCGGGTCAAGATCCTAAAGTCAGGCAGGCAGGCAGGCAGGCAGGCAGGCAGGCAGGCAGGCAGGCAGGCAGGCAGGCAGGCAGGCAGGCAGGCAGGCAGGCAGGCAGGCAGGCAGGCAGGCAGGCAGGCAGGCAGGCAGGCAGGCAGGCAGGCAGGCAGGCAGGCAGGCAGAAAACTACGGTGGTTGGTGTTTGGAATTAGATCTGCGTGATAGATAAGGGGAAGAAGAGGAATGAGGATAGGACCTGCAGAAGAGAAGCGTTTTCAGTTCTCATTGGAAGACCTGGGGCATTATGATAACGTTGCCATAAAAGGCATGAGATTAGACTAGATTAGATTATAATATATATGATTATAATAGATAAGATTAGAATAGATTAGAATAGATTAGAACAGATTAGAATAGATTAGAATAGATTATATCAGACTAGACTAGATTAGAATAGATTAGAATTGATTAGATTAGACTCGACTAGACTAGATTAGAATAGATTATATTAGAATAAAATAGATTAGAATAGATTATATTAAATTAAACTTGATTAGATTAGAATAGAATAAATTAGATTAGACTATACTAGATTAGAATAAATTAGAATAGAATACATTAGAATAGATTAGACAAGATTAGATTAGCCTATTCTAGACTATGGTTAGTTAGGCATGTCTACATTTGCCTAGACCATAGCTCCAAGCTACAACAGCCGGCAAGAACTTGTTGGCAAAAGCATCGCGAACACGAAGAAATGTCCGCCAACGAGCATGATTGACGGAACCTTTCGTCGGTCGGATGGTCATGCATATGTTGGTATTCGGGCGTTTGATTGATGATGGACGGGTTGACGAGGTAGACGAAAGGTCAATAACGCTGGGTCATGCTAGGTGACGGCGCTTCAAAGGCTGACAAACACGCCAGCAGACATCAAGAAATAGGTCAATTATGCAAAAATGTATGTATGGATACAGACGTTCGTTGGCTTCGGCTTATGACGGCAAATCACCTTTAGCCACTTTCCTGGGTGTCTCGCTTGTACACTTGTAAGGATGCAAATCAAGGTTACGTGCTTACTTTCTTACTTACTTACTTACTTACCTAATTATTTACTTACTTACTGTTTTGCGTGCTTACTTGCTGATTCCTTTTTCTTCGAGCGTTAAGCTCGTTGACTCATTTTCAGCCGGGTTCTCCAGAGGGTGCAAGTATGTATCCATGTATGTATTTATATAAGTATGCATGTATGCATGCATGCACGTATGTATGTATGTATGCAAGTATGTACATATGTAAATTTGTATGCATGCATGTATGCATATATGTATGTATGTATGTATGCATGCATGTATGTATGTATGTACATATGTATATTTGCATGTATGTATGTATGTATGTATGCATGCATGTATGTATGTATGTATGCATGTACATAAGTATATTTTTATGTATGTATGTATGTATGTATTTATGCATGTATGTATGTATGTACATATGTATATTTGCATGTATGCATGTATGTATGTATGTATGCATGCATGTATGTATGTATACATGAACATAAGTATATTTTTATGTATGTATGTATGTATTTATGTATGTATGTATGTATATAAGTATGTACGTACGTATGTACGTCCATTCGTTTGTACATGAGCAGATGCGGCGGTATAGAAAGTGCAGTCATAAAAACGTTCCCATATAAAAACGAGACAGCTGTTTCGAATACCTCTCATCCATTGGACAGGACGCGTGTTCGTGACCTCCTTTCGATCTGGGTCACTGAACTGCTGGACCGCAGTAGCTTAAATTTACTGCCCTGTCATCCTTTCTTCCTTCCTTCAGTCAATTCCTCCCCAGTCCACCCTATCTCCTTCCCACTCAACAAACTCCTCCACACTGAAATGTGTCCGGCGGACCTTATCTAGTGGCGCCGCCAATCGATGCGGCCGAAACTAGGTCAAGATGGCCTCCGTCGCCGCCATTGACGAGCAGACGACCGTGTTGTTGATTCGGTCGTTTTCCGTCGAGGGTGGAACTCGAGAGATCCGTTTAATGGCAACTTAGGAGAGGCCAAAAGAGCCAGAGACGGCCTCTTGATGGATTTGGTGTCTTCCGAGTCAACAGACAGACAGACAGACGGACGGACAGACAGACAGACACAAACAGACAGACACAAACACAGACTGACACAAACACAGTCAGAAACAAACACAGACTGACACAAACACAGTCAGAAACAAACACAGACAGACAGAAACACAGACAGACACACGCAGACAGACACAAACACAGTCAGAAACAAACACAGACTGACACAAACACAGTCAGAAACAAACACAGACAGACAGAAACACAGACAGACACACGCAGACAGACACAAACACAGACTGACACAAACACAGTCAGAAACAAACACAGACTGACACAAACACAGTCAGACACACGCATACAGATGCAAACACAGACACAAAAAGACACAAATACACACAGAAACAAAGACACAAACAGACACAAACACAGACATACACACAGTGTCTTAACCAGTTAGTTTATTACAACTTAAACCTGTCACTCTAACTAACCTTTTTTGCAGATGACACAAATTTTCTTGTCTCGCAAAACTCTCCCCGTTGGGGAAAATTTATGCGATAGCTTAAGTTTTTTATAAAAAAAATCACACAGTCACCCCATCACTGTCTTAACCCGTCACTCCCATAAATTAAATTTACGGAAAAGGGTCGTTAGAAGTTACTATTTATACCTACAATTACAATTACATTTGATTTACCTCACTTCCATACTTCTTTTTGAAGTTATCTGCCTCTGTACAGGTTCTAATGTACAATGGCAACATTCCTGACGTTGTTAGGCCTCCTCCTTCAAGTTTAGCGTATCAGTTCACCATCATCCAGCCTAGTTGCATTAATCTGGGTCTTCCTCTTCTTATCTTTCTTTTCATTCTTCCCTCTATGATATCTCTCAGATATCTCTTGACCCGCAACCGAACCCTTTTGCCTATCGATTTTGTTTTGACTGAGCGCCTGTGAATAAGCTGGTCCCCGCGGCGCGGCTTTCGTTGGGCGCTGTAGAAATCTTGGGATTACGATTACGATTATCTCTAAGATATCATAGAGGGCTTCCATACAGGGCTGCATAAAAAACCTTTAATCATTCGCTCACTGTATAAATAAAGAAGTTTGATTGCACTAGTTCTTATGATTGCTGCAATCGTATATGAAGTTGTATGCTGCTAGCTTCCTCTCACACTGTGTACAAAGTTAGACTTTTGAAACTGTTTATAATATTGCATCGTTTTTTTACGGACACTGTGCTACTTTTTCACAGCTTGCATACATTGTTGTTGTGAGCTGTGGGCGTTTTTGGACTCGCGCTAACAAACTGAGACCAGCTTACTGAGACTGGCAGGCTGTGTCAGATTCACAGACAGACAGACAGACAGACAGACAGACAGACAGACAGACAGACAGACAGACAGACAGACAGACAGACAGACAGACAGACAGACAGACAGACAGACAGAGACGGACGGAGGGGGAAGGACGGACGGATATATTAAGACACAGAGAGAGACATACACAGACAGATATATACACAGCTAAACAGACAGAGTTAGGGAGAGCGAAAGAGAGAGAGATAGAGAGAAACAGAGAGAGAGAGAAACAGAGAGAGAGAGAAAGAGAGAGAGAGAGTCTAGCAGACAGATAGATCGACATAGGGTCAGACGGATGGACGGACGGACGGACGGACGGACGGACGATAGATATCTATACCATAAATACAGGGCGATAACCCCAAAACCTTCCAAATTCCGATGAGAGGAGGCCGAAGAATTGCATCTAATAAAAATACCGGTGTACCAATTTTACGCCAACCACAGTGACCACTAAATGGAGTAAAATGATCAACCAACTCTGATGCCCAGTACTGCGTTGTTCCGCCCTAACCTTAACCCTTCCCACGAAAGGTCATAGCTACCGCACTCCTACCCTTTAACATCTGATAGCAGCATCAGCTGCAGTATCTTTCATAACAGTCACCATCCAGTAATCTCAGACGCCATATCTCCTTCCTCTTCAGTCTAAAACATTCCTACAAATGTTTCAGCTGTGATGGCCATATATTTACATACCCAGACCCCCCGCGAAAGCCGGTGATGGACCGGTCAGCTGGCCTCGTTTATGGCGCCGCGCCTTGGATATTTTTATTTGCTTTTATTGAGTTTTTGGTTCCTCCTGATGACTTGTGTTCGGAGCCAACAGCCTCGTATATCCTGCTTTACGAGGGCCTCGCTGGTCGCGGGGATGCCTATAAGGGCCGTAAAATCGTAATTAACGCAAGCCATTAACGCGGACATAATGTGGTTACCAGATGGCCGAGAATGGGGCAGGTCCACTACGGTCTCAGGGGTGATGGGTTTGAACACGACGGTGACGTATCGTTGATGCTATTGAGAGTGTGGAAGAATGACAGATAAATTTGTCAATCTGCACAAATTCTCTCTCTCTCTCTCTGTCCGTGTCTTTGTATGCTTACCTGGTTCATTGCGTAGTTGAGTCTACACAGTACATTTGTAAACTGATGCGACTTTGGACAACATTTGGATTTTTTGCGACTGGAATCCTGGAGAGAAGACACCCACGACTCGATTTCATTACCTAAAATGTAAAATGTAAATGTTTTTCTATAACGACCGTATGGCCTCGACAATCTCATTTTAAAGGAATTTACCGGGTGAGTTCCTTTACCCCCGCTGCCCTTTTGAATGGGCGCCACGCCATTTAAGGTCCCCGTGTACGGACCGTGCTAGCCCGAGATTAAAATCTCTTAAATAAGCCACTATTGATATGCGAACCGGCATCCTCACGCACAGAGGCGCCTTGACGTAGGCTTTAACTAATGTAGCTAACCGGGTCAGCTGAGACACCATGACGACGATTGTGACGTCAATGTGTGTCAGGTCAAGTGAGTCGCCTTGACCTTCGTTTTAACTGATGTAGGCCAGTGACTTAACTCCGAAAAAGAGCTGGAGGCGTGAAATTTTCAACAGTTGTCTCTACCGAGGTGATTCAGCACAAAGGCTCCAAGATAATTAAGCTAATTAACTAGGAGTCTATGATCAGCAGAAGGCGAGGGAGAGGGAGGACGCACGATGCCCTACTGGGCCACCCAAACATCTAAGATAAGATAACGCCCACAGCAGGCTCGAGTCATGCAGGGCTAGAAGAGTGGTGGCTTGTGTTACCTCCAAACACAAAATCACGGTCGCTGACAAAAACCGCACAAAATACAAGACAGAAAAATCACTCCAGATGCTGACTATAAGAATCAAAACAGTTAGACCAACAGCGGATGCCAAACAATGCACTGCGTGCAAGTTTCGAATGTTAGTTGGTCGAATCCCCTGGTGGTGCATGATGGTGGTGCATGGTGGTGGTGGCGGTAGTGGTGGTGCATGGTGGTAGTGGTAGTGGTGGTGCATGATGGTGGTGGTGGTAGTGGTGGTGCATGGTGGTAGTGGTAGTGGTGGTGGTAGTGGTGGTGCATAGTGGTAGTGGTAGTGGTGGTGCATGGTGGTGGTGGTAGTGGTGGTGCACAGTGGTGGTGGTAGTGGTGGTGCATGGTGGTGGTGGTAGTGGTGGTGCATGGTGGTGGTGGTAGTGGTGGTGCACAGTGGTGGTAGTAGTGGTGGTGCATGGTGGTGGTGGTAGTGGTGGTGCACAGTGGTGGTGGTAGTGGTGGTGCATGATGGTGTTGGTAGTGGTAGTGCATGGTGGTGGTGGTAGTGGTGGTGCACAGTGGTGGTGGTTGTGGTGGTGCATGGTGGTGGTAGTGGTGGTGCATGGTGGTGTTGGTAGTGGTGGTGCATAGGGGTAGTGGTAGTGGTGGTGCATGGTGGTGGTGGTAGTGGTGGTGGTAGTGGTGTTGGTAGTGGTGGTGCATGGTGGTGGTGGTAGTGGTGGTGCACAGTGGTGGTAGTAGTGGTGGTGCATGGTGGTGGTGGTAGTGGTGGTGCACAGTGGTGGTGGTTGTGGTGGTGCATGGTGGTGGTGGTGGTGGTGCATGGTGGTGTTGGTAGTGGTGGTGCATAGGGGTAGTGGTAGTGGTGGTGCATGGTGGTGGTGGTAGTGGTGGTGGTAGTGGTGTTGGTAGTGGTGGTGCATGGTGGTGGTGGTAGTGGTGGTGGTAGTGGTGGTGGAAGTGGTGGTGCATGGTGGTGTTGGTAGTGGTGGTGCATGGTGGTGATGGTAGTGGTGGTGGTAGTGGTGGTGGTGGGTAGTGATAGATTCTTTTCGTGCTGCCTTTGCCATAGGATTCAAAGGCCGTCGTGGTAAGTTTGTATGTTCCTAATGACTGCGGCATCGCCGGCTATCAAGATCTAAGCATCTGCTGCTCTCTTCTACTCCTTCCATCTCCCTCTTCCCTCTGTTACTTCCTCCCTCGCTCCCTCTATCTCTCCCTCCCTCCCTACCTCCCTCCCTGAGGAGTAAGTGCCTGTAGTAGATGTTCTCGTCTTTGTACCTTTCAGTCTGTTTCTAACAGTCTGTCTCTCCATCTCACACCCTGTGAGCCTGGTTGTGTTGTGTGTATATTTCTATGTGTCATTCTTTATCTGTCTGTATTTATGCGTCTGTCTGTGCATGTCTGTCTGTCAGTCCGTGTATACGTCCCTCTGCCTACCTGTCTGTATCGTTAGCTGGTCGTTTGTGTGTTTATGTTACAGGCAGCACGCGTAGCCAGCGATTTATGGCTCCTTCGCTTCTAGTCGTGATACATAACAGTCGAGGCTTCAATAAGAATCGGTGACTGGGTTTATTAAGACGGACGGCGCTCCGTCCGAACAGCTACGACCGAAGCCATCGCTACAAATTAGATTTCGGGCATAAAAATGACTCGAGTGTCATTAAAAGACAAAGCGACTTTTGGGGCGTTTTTTGCTTTATACTACCCACTAACTCGTCTCTCGTTCTCTAGCTCTTTCTCGCTCTGTCTTTCTCTCTGTTGCTCTCTGTCCCGGTCTATCTTTCTCTCTTTCTCTTTCTCTGTCTCTCTGTGTCTGTATGTCTGTGTCTCTCTGTGTCTGTGTCTCTCTCTGTCTCTGTCTGTCTGCCTGTCTGTCTCTCTGCCTGTCTGTCTCTCTCTCTGTGTCTCCATAACGTACACTTTCAGTCTCTGCCTCTATCTGCCTCTAAGCATTTTTTGTTACTCTCTCTGTTTCTATGATTCTGTCTGTCTGTCTGTCTGTTTCTCTGTCTGTTTCTCTGTCTGTTTCTCTCTGTCTCTGTCTGTGTCTCTCTTTCTCTAGCTCGCTGTTATTGTGTATCTTATACGACCTGTCTGTACACTCTCTCTATTTCTCTGCCTCAGTGCATCTCTCTGTTACTGTCTGTCTGTCTGTCTATCTGTCTGTTTGTCTGTCTGTCTCTCACTGTCTTAATCACTCTATAGCACAATCTCTCACAAACTATATCTAATGCACTTTCTCTGTCGCCCTCTCTATCACTCTGTCTGTCTGTCTATCTCTGTCTGTCTGTCTGTGCATTTCTTTGCCTCCCTCTGCCTGATTCTCTTGGTTGGTCTGTTTCACGCCTAAATCTCTCAACGCGTTCCTTCGTAACGAGGGATAAAATGTAGAGAGGGACAAAGGAATGTTCATCGCAGGTCGTTTCTCAAATGCCATCCATCAGTCTGTCTCTCTGCCAGGGTCTATCCCTACCTGTCTGCCTGCCTGTCCGTCTGTCTTTCTTACTCTCTCCATCTAGATATCTTTCTGTAGGTATGTATGTACATATTGCAAGCTTGCATGTATCATTTCGTGTATGTATGTACGTTTGTGTCTGCATATTCGTATATATTTATGTATGTATATGTATGTATAATTGTATATGTAGGTATATGTATGTATATATGTGTTTGTATGTATGCATGTTTGTGTATAGGTATGTGCGCATGTATGTGCATGTATGTATGTAAGTATGTATGTATGTATGCATGTATGTATGTATGTATGTATGTATGTATGTATGTATGTATGTATGTATGTATGTATGTATGTATGTATGTATGTATGTATGTATGTATGTATGTATGTATGTATGTATGTATGTATGTATGTATGTATGTATGTATGTATGTATGTATGTACATATTTATGTATGTATGTATCTCCTTTAGCCTAAGAATGGCGTGGCACCCATTCAAACAGGCATCGGTGTTGAAGGATCTCACCCGATCAATTCATTTCAAAATGTAAGTCGTGTCGAGGCCATAGGGTCGCTATATGAAACCTTTATACATTTGCATTTAAGAGAAGGTTAAACATATGATAGCTTATGAGAAATGTTTATCACTTGGTTGGAAAGTAGTCGGTAGTCAGAGCCACACTGTTTCAAAATGGCGCATTAGTCACCTGTAAGCCTTCCGTCACCTCATCCTTAAAATTTGCTACTCGCTCCATAGCCATAGCTGCCCCACCACTCTGGAATAAACTCCCCCAGAACTGCGACAGTTTTCTGACCCATCATACAAACTCATCGATGCTCCACCGCTTGCAATTTCTGCGTCGGCCTTTCACTCAAAGCTGAAAACATTCCTCTTTCACAGATCCCCTACCCTGACACCCCTTCTTCCTCTTATCTCTCTCTGCTCTCCAACCCCAAACACCATCGCCATAGCTGCCACGCTGTCTCTCCGTCTGACTTTTGGATCTTGACCTGGAACCGACCCCTTTTGCCTATCGATTTTGTTTTGACTGAGCGCCTGTCAATAAGCTGGTCCCGTTGGGCGCTGTAGAAATCTCGGAATTACGATTACGATTACATTTGTGTGCTTCACTTCATCTCTTGCAACTTCTACGCAGGTCTTTCACGCAAAACCGAAAACATTCCTTTTTTTCACAAATTCGTTCTTAATTCCTCCTCATTCCCTTGTCTATCTTGCCGCTCCAATTCAAAACACCGTAGCCGTCTGATTGTCTGCCTTGCGTGACCTTTGCCTCTTGACCCGGGACTGAATCTGACCTCGTCTGTTTATCGAGTTTGTTTAAGCTGAGCGCGTGTGAATAAGCTGGTTTCCGCGACTTAGCTTTCTCTTGGCGCTGTAGAAATCTCGGTTTACGATTGTTCTACGATTAATGCAATTGGTCGTGCATGTATAATAACTTGAAAGCTGATATCCATCGGTGATTACCTTTCTGATATTGGAGCTCCACTCGTAAGAAGTCTGGGAACCGAAAGTATTGACGCCTAATGTTTTCTTTGTTTTACGTATGTTATTATTTATCATGCTGGCGTTAACGACCATTTTTTATTTTCTTATCGAGATGGAAAAACAGGAATATAAATCGTAGGAGATGGTAGTACCAGCTCATCTTCCTCCACGGATCAGAATGCAGCAAATTGAGAAATTAAGATCACAGAAGATGCCTTGTAACAGAAATGACTTGGCTAAGGATAATTGGATGAATTGAGAAAAAAATCGTAATCGTAATCGCAAGACATCTACAGCGCCCAACGAAAGCTCAGTCGCGGGAACCAGCTTATTCACAAGCGCTCAGTCAAAATAAAATCGATAGGCAAAAGGGTTCGGTTCCAGGTCAAGATCCAGAAATAAGACATTGCGTGGATATGAAGGTAACTCTGCTGGCTACTGTCGTTCAGCAATGACTCCGATGGCTTGGGCAAGTGGAAAGAATGCCACTTGGATGTTTTGACTGAGCGCCTGTCAATAAGCTGGTCCCGTGACGTGGTTTTCGTTGGGCTCTGTTGAAATCTCGTGATTACGATTACAATTACGATTAAACGATTCCAATACAAAGCCGTACATGCGAAATTCGAAGGAAAGAGAAACAAAGGAAGACCACGGCTACTGGCCTAGTTAGCCACATCGGTTAAGTTCGTATACGCCAAGGAGCCTCTGTGCGTGAGGATCCCAGGTTCGCGTCCCGGTCGTGGCTTATTTCAGAGATTTAAATCTCGGGCTAGTACGGTCCGTCCTCGGAGGCCTTAAATGGCGTGGCGCCCATTCAAACGGGCAGCGGTGGTGAAGGATCTCACCCGATAAATTCATTGAAAAATGAGCAGGGTCGAGGCCATGAGAAAAGCACCGATTTGATAAATGAACAAAACACAGTTCAATCGTTTGTCATCATA
This sequence comes from Norana najaformis, assembly GCA_964023275.1. NCBI lineage: Eukaryota > Metazoa > Annelida > Clitellata > Crassiclitellata > Hormogastridae > Norana > Norana najaformis. The sequence goes on from OZ029920.1 coordinate 8,204,349, forward strand.
TGATTACAAAGATTGTTGGAGAATACATTTCAGTTCAGAGAATACATTTAGTATTTAAAGTTCTTGCTTAAGAATGTCTGTATTATTTTAAAGAGTGTCTTATTATTTCTTTATAAAGAATTAGAAATAACAAAAATAATATCATATGTTGGTATGTACAGAATTACAATCTTCCTAATTACCAACATCTAATATAATATTTTGGGAGATTGTTGAATCTTTCATCTATACAGACGATAGTTCATTAAACCTTGACCAAAAAGAATGGAGATAATTAATTTGTACCCATCGCCCAATATTGTTGGCATCAAAAACTGATGATGATGATTACGATGATGATGATGTTGTTGTTGTTGATGATGATGATGATGATGATGATGCTGACGACGACGATAATGATTACAACGACGATGACGAAGAGGATTATGCTGGGTATGTAGAAGAAGCATGGTCGCGTAACGCAGCCCTTACAGATGCCAATGCCGTGGGTATGAATTGTTAGCCACTTCATTTTCTTAGTCTCGGCATACGAGGACAAGCGGCCACTCCCACCTTTCCTCTCCTTTGCCGTCTAATCCACTTGCTGACAGTGTACAGTACAGTAGATGTGTTCTATTTATAGATGGATTTGCCAGGAGGTAAAAGTGGAACGAAAATCTTCAAACAACATTCTGTATTGGCAAAGATTTGAACCCGGAGCTCATTTTCAGCTTAGGAAAAAAGGAAGGAAGGAAATAAGGAACGAAAAGGAGAAAAGCGAAGACGGAAGGAAGGAACGAAAAAAGAAGAAAGAAAAGAATAAATAAAGGAAAGATGGAAGGAAGGAGCGAAGAAAGAAAAGAAGAAAGGAAGAAAACCAGAAAGATGCACTGAAGGAACAAAGGAAGGAAGAAAAGAAGAAACGAAGAAAAACGGAAAGAGAGAAGAAAAGAAAACAAAGAAAGGAAGAAAGAAGAGAAGGAATGAAGAAAGGAAGGAAAAAATTAAAGGAAGAGAGAAACAAAAAGAAAAAGTATGGAATGTGACAAAAATAAAGAAGATGGAAAGGACAAAGCGATTAAGGAAAGGAGAGACGAGACACACACAGTTAGCTCATTTAGGATGATTGGCACTATGAGGATGAGGACGGAAATGAGGATGGGAATGAGGATGAAGATGATGATGGGAATGAGGATGGGAATGAGGATGAAGATGATGATGGGAATGAGGATGGGAATGAGGATGAAGATGATGATAGGAATGAGGATGGGAATGAGGATGAAGATGATGATGGGAATGAGGATTGGAATGAGGATGAAGATGATGATGGGAATGAGGATGGGAATGAGGATGAAGATGATGATGGGAATGAGGATGGGAATGAGGATGAAGATGATGATGGGAATGAGGATGGGAATGAGGATGAAGATGATGATGGGAATGAGGATGGGAATGAGGATGAAGATGATGATGGGAATGAGGATGGGAATGAGGATGAAGATGATGATGGGAATGAGGATGGGAATGAGGATGAAGATGATGATGGGAATGAGGATGGGAATGAGGATGAAGATGATGATGGGAATGAGGATGGGAATGAGGATGAAGATAATGATGGGAATGAGGATGGGAATGAGGATGAAGATGATGATGGGAATGAGGATGGGAATGAGGATGAAGATGATGATGGGAATGAGGATGTGAATGAGGATGAAGATGATGATGGGAATGAGGATGGGAATGAGGATGAAGATGATGATGGGAATGAGGATGGGAATGAGGATGAAAATGATGATGGGAATGAGGATGGGAATGAGGATGAAGATGATGATGAAGATGGGAATGAGGATGGGAATGAGGATGGGAATGAGGATGAAGATAATGATGGGAATGAGGATGGGAATGAGGATGGGAATGAGGATGGGAATGAGGATGAAGATGATGGGAATGAGGATGGGAATGAGGATGAAGATAATGATGGGAATGAGGATGGGAATGAGGATGAAGATGATGATGAAGATGATGATGGGAATGAGGATGGGAGTGAGGATGATGATGGGAATGAGGATGGGAATGAGGATGAAAATAATGATGGGAATGAGGATGGGAATGAGGATGATGATGGGAATGAGGAGGTCGGAAATGAGGATGGGAATGAAGATGAAGATGAGGATGGGAATGAAGACGGGAATGCGCCATAAGGATGAGCATGATGATAAGATGAGGATGAGCATGACTCGATTGAGGATGACGACTCCAATGAGGATAAGAAGAGGGCGAATAAAGCCGGCTCATCAATCATTCAGTTTAAGCGGCGTCAGTCTGTCTGTCTGTCTGATTATCCGTCTGCGTGTCTCCTTGCATCCGTCTTACGCGCCAAGCTCAGCTCTCGACGATAAATCGCCATCAGACTGAGCGGCGCCAGCCGACGCCAGCGGCTTCTACCCCAGACCGACATCGATCAACGTCGGCCGAACACAGCAGCCTGAGTAGGGTTTGAGAAGGGGTGAGAAGGAGATTGGGTATACAAAGAATGGGGGAGAGGAGGAGGGGGTGGGAAGACGGTGGACGCTGCCGCATGCCGAGCAGCCGAATTAAGTCAAGGTCGCCAGTGCAGGAGGCATCTGCTTTTGACCATTTAGGGAGATGGGTAGCGGGGTAGATGGCAGGCGGGCAGGGAAGAAAGGTAGGGGTAACGGAAGAGACGGCACCCGGGAAAGAAGGCTGACAGCAAAGTAGATGGAATAGCGCGTAATGCCAAGGAAGCAGACGACAGAAGTAAGCAAGCAAGCAAGCAAGCAAGTAAGTAAGTAAGTAAGTAAGTAAGTAAGTAAGTAAGTAAGTAAGTAAGAAACACATTTGTTAACACGCCGTGTGTCCATCGGCTGGGCGAGGAATCGTAGGCGTGATAGAACAGGGTAGAATATGCATCTAATAATCTAATAAAATCTTAGAACTTCTGTGGCGCCATTATAATAATGCACAAGGCATTAAGATCATGCGGTTGCGGGTTCGACTCCGCATAACGACCCTGGGCAAGTTGTTTGCGCACAACGTACCTCTGTCACCAAGCAGTGTTATTTGGTACCGGTGTAAGCTGGGAAATAAAACGGGAAGTCTTGTGATGCACTGGCCCCGTGTCCAGGACCTTGGGATTCGTCCACTGCAGGCTCAAAAAAGGAAATGATCGCCTCCCCTACGTCTCACTTGTGGGATATGGGATACTTTACTTTACATAAGCTGGGAGGTAAACGGCAAGTCTTGTGATGCACTGGCCCCGTGTCCTGGACCTTGAGAATCGTCCATTGCCGGCTCAAGGGCCTAACGAAAAGGGAACGAGGGCCTTCCCAACGTCTCACTTGTGGAATATAGGATACTTTACTTTACATCAAGACCGAAGGAATTCCAAAACACAACAGCAATCCGGTCAGTTGCAAGGGTCAGTCCTATGAAACAGAAAAGTAGCCTAAGGAGGATAAGCACGCTGAAATTAAAAAGTCTTAGGTCAAGAAAGGTACGGAAAGAAACCAAGCGGCGGGGATAGATTATGAAAGTGCAATCGAGACCCTCAGCCCAGCAGAAGAAAGAACCTTCATGTCAAGTGCGGTGTTCACTAATGATGTGGCAAGAGAAAGACAACTTGCCTAGGGTAGTTACACGGAGTCGAACCCGCGACCGCAAGATCATTGACCAAACGAGTTACCGATAGACCACCGTTCCGTTATTAACAAGGTAAGAATCGGACCAAGGATATCAAAGCATTCTTTGAGAGGAGAAGTTGGAATGACATCCTACAAGGAACTTTTATAAGAAGAGAAGAAGGTGAATTTACGAACGTCTAAGTAGGCAGAGAAGGGAGCAGACAGCAAAGAAGTAGGTAAAGAGAGAAGTAGGCGGACAGAGAAGTCGGCAGATAGGAAAGTAGGCAGAGAAGGAAGAAGACAGCTAGAAAAACAGACAGGAAGAGATGTAGACAGACTTAGAGTCACATAAGGAGTGACGATAGGAAAGATCGGCAGATAGGAAAGTAAGCAGAGGAAGTGGGCAGAAAAACAGAGAGTAAGAAATGTAGACAGAGAGTTAGAGAAGGAGGGAAGTAGGCAAGCAGTGAAATATGCAGAACGGGAAGTAAGCAGACAAGAAGGAGGCAAATAAACTAGCAGACAGACGGAGAAATGGACAGAGAAGCAGGCAAGCAGAGAAGCAGGCCGAGAGAGAATATACAGAAGTAGGCAGGCAGAGAAGCAGGCAGAGAGAGAATACACAGAAGTAGGCAGACAGAGAAGCAGGCAGAGAGAGAATACACAGAAGTAGGCAGGCAGAGAAGCAGGCATAGGGAGACTATACAGAAGTAGGCAGGCAGAGAAGCAGGCAGAGAGAGAATATACAGAAGTAGGCAGGCAGAGAAGCAGGCAGATCGAGACTATACAGAAGTAGGCAGGCAGAGAAGCAGGCAGAGGGAGAATATACAGAAGTAGGCAGGCAGAGAAGCAGGCAGAGACAGAATATACACAAGCAGGCAGGCAGGAAGATAGGCAGACGAAGGGTAAGCACATCTTGACTACTTCTAAACAGCGGATGTTGCACGCGTTAAGGAGTTCCGGGAATCGATTAGACGAACGTCGTATACAGGAAGTAGTCAGATAAGTTGGGCAAAAATTCAGGTAGCGGATGAATATGCAAACTGTCAGACAAAACATTCCTCTTCCGCAGATCCTATCCTTTTTTAATCATCAGTTTAACGACATCTCGTGGCACTAGCGGTCGTTGACGCCATATCACAAATCAACAATTTCACAAACAAACAATCTGCACTTTAGACTATACAGCTAGTTAACACATTTGCTCTTTAAACTACACAAATAACTAACATCAGTTGACTGCACTTTCAATTACTAACTAAGCCTATCCTGATTCTTCTTCTTCCCCTCATCTGTCCTGCAGATCCAATTCTAAACACTACCCACTGTAACCGTCTGCCTTGCCTGATGGATCTTGACCTAGAACCGAACCCTTCCTGCCTATCTATTTTGTTTTGACTGAGCGCCTGTGAGCAAGCTCGTTCCCGCGACTTAGCTTTAGTTGGGCGCTGTAGAAATTTCGAGTTTACGATTACGATTACGACTAACTTAGGTAGGTAGGCAGGCGGGTAGGATAGCAGAAAAAGCACAGAGGCGGGCAGCCAGGCGTCGACAACTTGAGCGTACTTGCTGGATGGGACTAGGCCAAGCGGTGGTGGAAGTATGGCACGCGGGTAGCGTCAATTTCTTAGGATTTTCTACGGAAGAACCAATAATTATTGAACGGCGTAGAAATCTATGAACTATTAGCTACTAAATTTTACGAGTGAGTCGGATAGTTAACTAATAATTCTGCTGCCACTAATTATTTAGCTATTAGAATTTAAATCTTGAAAACGACATTCAGGCTGCACTCTACAAGCAAGTCAGAATACTTATCAGGAGATTAGAGAAATCACCGGGGCACCATGGGTGTCTTCGATTAGCGAATTTATCCAGTAGAGTTGTCTTAATAACGGACTTATTTCTTTCTTTCTAATTTTTGTAGTCTCCAGAGTCCTGCAATATTTGTAGCCAACTCATTTCTGTTAACATGATTCTTTTTGCTTTTCCATGTTGTTTCCTTGCACCCCTTCTTCCTCTTATCTCTCTCTCGCCTCCACCAAACACCATCCCACCGTAGCTGCCACGCTGTCTCTCTGCCTGACTCTTTTATCTTGACATGAAACCGAACCCTTTTGCCTATCGATTTTGTTTTGACTGAGCGCCTGTGAAAAAGCTGGTCCCCGTGACGTGGCTTTCGTGGGGCGCTGTAAAAATCTCGGATTTACGATTACGATTACGATCTCCATATCCTGGTCACTTTTCCAGCTACTGTACAATTCTCCTTTGTATGCATTTTTCGCTACGACCATTTGCAGTTTGTAAGACATCTGAGATAGACGAATTAATCCACTTATTCAATAGTTTATCGCTGAATGCCGATAACCACTGGCATCTTTGTTACGAGAACCAAAACCAAGCCGAAAAGCAGATTACTTTTTTGAGGCTTAACCTTAACAGAATCGTTAAGGCGAAACACTTTCATTATGATGCTCACAGCATTCCATAGTCTACTCAGGCAAACAGCTTTCCATAGTCTACTTAGGCAAACGGCCCAATCTAGTTTACAGAGGCAAACGGCTTTCCATGGTCTACTCAGGTAAACGGCTTTCCATAGTCTGTTTAGGCACACGGCCCTATCCAGTGTAAACAGGCAAACGGCTTTCCATAGACCACTTGGGCTGCATAACTCTGGGGCATTAAACGGAAGTCAATAATATTTTTCTCCTGCCTCGCGCGAGCACGCTGGCTTATCTGACCTTGGCGGAAGGATAGGCGCGCAGGCCGGGCGCAGCACTGCTTCAGAAATAGCGCCCGGCTAGGCTGCCGCCTGTGTTTGTGCCTGCCTGACGAAAAAAAACATGGCCGCGATCATAAATTATCGCAGTTTCTGGGTCAATCGCCGTGAAACCATGCATGTCATGCTCTGCTTACTTTTTAGGATAATTTCCAGCGCTTTTTTGTCGTCGGCTGTCTTTCTGGCAACGTATTTTAAATCGTTAAACTGCGGCTTGTAGGTCTTCTTCCTCTTATCTGCCTCTGCTATCCAGACCCAAACATCACCCACCGTAGCTGCCACGCTGTCTCTCTGTCTGACTCTTGGATCTTGACCCGGAACCGAACCCTTTTGCCTATCGATTTTGTTTTGACTGAGCGCCTGTGAATAAGCTGGTCCCCGCGGCGCGGCTTTCGTTGGGCGCTGTAGAAATCTTGGGATTACGATTACGATTTTATATAGGATTTCGTCCCATCCCCGCTGTTTTCGTCACGTCTGCTGGTCCTTTGTATGTTTGTAAGCGCGCGCGCGTGAAGGAGTGAGTAGGCCAACAGGAGGAAAAAGTTAGTTTAGCAGTATTTTTAAATTTTGGAACTCCCTCCCTGTGTCTTTTCGTTCTGCTCAGTCGCTTCTGTCATTTCGTTCTCAACTTAAAACTTATCTGCTTCAAATTGTTTATCCACCGTAGGCTGCCTCTCTGTTTTGTGAGCTGACCTTCTGGATGTTGACCTGATTGCGGTATGGTTTTGGTGCGCCATCGGTTGAAGCCTTGTGCATTAGACACCGACGCATTAGAATTTACTTATTGTTGTTGTTGTTATTGTTGTTCATTAATTCATTATTTCATTCACTACACTCATACCCTCTCTCCATCACTCTCCTTCACTCCTAATCTTGAATGAGAGTGAGTGAACGAGAGAAAGTTGGAGTCCAGTGAGTGAATGAAATGAGTGAAAGAATGAGGTAAGAAGTGAAGTGAGTGAAGGAAACAGTAAAGTATTAAGTGAAAGAGTGAGCGGAGTGCAGGAATGAATTAGAGTCAAGGAGTGCGGAGTGTAATTAGCAAAGAAGTGCAGTAAAAGAGAGAGTGAAGGAGCTTATAGGAATGGAGCGAACGAATTACTAGGTAGAGGGTTGAATGGAGCGAGTGAAAGAATGAGTGTAATAACAGGGTGAGTGCCATCTATGCTGAATGCTCATCCATACACCCTTCGCTAGTGTCCAAGTGCGAATCAGGGAGTTCAATTCAGCGATACCCTATATTAGCTAGGGGCAAGCCACTGAGTTGCCTCTGCACCGGTTTCAGCGAATTTCCCACAGCAATGTTTAACGAAAAACGTGTCTGAAATTGGTGCTCAGCGAAAATGGACAAAACCGACCAAAAAGTCTTCCGAAATTTTCCAGCATAGAAGACCTCAACAATGGTAAACTTGCCATCTCTTTTCTCAACTCCTGGGTCCACGATTTAGCTACCGACCTATATCTAAGTTTTATCTTAACAGTGTTTACACAGTACCTGGTAATGTTTGTGTTTTGAATGGTCACGTGGAAGCAGTCCCACACACAATGCGCAACGTATGTGCATGATTTCAAGGGAAAAGGAGCAAAGGAATGTAAAATGTAAATGTACACATTTTTATTTCACTAATTTAATATGCGGCTAGTATCACAATTACCGTTAGTTAATTAATTATAAATGTAAATGTACACGTTTTTATAGCCACCGTATGAATTTATCGGATGAGATCCTTTCTCACCGCTGCCCGTTTGAATGGGCGCCGCGCCATTTAAGGTTCCCGTGTTAGCCCGAGATTTAAATCTCTGAAATATAGCCACAATCGGTATGCGAACCGGCGTCCTCACGCACAGAGGCACCGTGACGTACGCTTTAACCAATGTAGCTAACTAAGGCCAGCTGAAAAACCATGGCGACGATTGTGACGTCAATATATGCCAGGCCAAATGAGGCACCGTGGCGTACGCTTTAACCAATATAGCTAACTAAGGCCAGCTGAGAAACCATGGCGACGATTGTGACGTCAATGTGTGCCAGGCCAAATGAAGCACCGTGACGTACGCTTTAACCAATGTAGCTAAGGCCAGCTGAGAAACCATGGCGACGATTGTGACGTCAATGTGTGCCAGGCCAAATGAGGCGCCATGACGTACGCTTTAACCAATGTATATGTCCAGGCCAGTTTAGCTAACTAGGCCAGCACTTAATACAGGTAACACAGAGACAAGTCACAAAACGTGATTATCGGCCATCAGTTTCGACTCAGTAGGTGAATGTCAATTTTTGTGGCACTGTACAAATGGCCATGTTTAACAAGTATTTACATAAGCTTACATGTTTAACATACGTATTTGCATCAGCTTTGCATAAGTATGAACCTACTGTGTATTAATCACGCGAATATACAGCCATCCCGAAGAATTGTAATATGCATGTCTCTTGTTTCTGGACATGACTACCTGTACGAATGCAGAAAGACGTCTCAAGAATTCAACGCCCTCTAGCAAAGTCGGGGTTAAACTGGGTACATCGACCGCACACTGTTGATGGGAAGTTGTTGTTGCTGTTGTGGATGCAACTAGCAATCTAAACATCAAAAACTGAACAACGCAGGACAACTTCTAACAGCGTCGATTACATCAATTTCAACAAGACATATAATGTATTCATGCATGTATGAATGTTTTTAAAAAGTGAAGTATCCCATATCCCAGAAGTGAGACGTAGGGGAGACACTCATTTCCTTTTCTTTAGGCCCTTGAACCAGCAATGGACAAATCCCTAGGTCCTGGACACGGGGCCAATGCATCGCAGGACTTGCCGTTTACTCCCCAGCTGATGCATGCACCAAATTCTACTGCTTGGTGACAGAGGCACGGTGTGCGCAAACAATTTGCCCAGGGTCGTTACATGGAGTCGAACCCGCAACCGCATGATCATTGACCAAACGCGTTACCGACAGACCACCGTGCCGTACATGTATGTATGTATGTATGTACGTATATATGTACGTATGTATACGTATGTATGTATATATGTATGTATGTATGCATGTATGTATGTATGTACGTATGTATGTATGTATATATGTATGCATGTATGCATGTATATATGTACTTGTCTATGTATATATGCAACTCTGCGACGGTGCAATGTCTTCCCCTTGTGTGAGGTAGTCAGCGAGCGGGTCGCGTAACGGTGCAACACGTTACAGGAGACGGACAACACTAACAGGAAATTAACGTCGCAGCAGAGACATTTTTGGATGTAAACAACTGCAGAAAACATATTGAGTAAGCAGGTCAGTGCTTCGCTCTTTCCTCCTTCAATTATGTAGCTCTATTTCTCGTTGCAAGATAAACGGACGAACGAAAGGCCAGACGGACGGACGAAAGGAAGGACAAAAGGAAGGATAAAAGGAAGGACAAAAGGAAGGATAAAAGGAAGGACAAAAGGAAGGACAACAGGAAGGACAACAGGAAGAACAAATGAAAGGAATGACGCCTAAAAGGAATGACGGATGTAAGGAAGAATGAACGAAAGGAAGGACGGAAGAACGGAGTGACGGATGGAAGAAAGAAAGAAAGAACAAAAGAAAAGATGGATTTAAGGAAGGACGAACCAATGGAAGGGAAAAGGATGGACAGCGGAGGCTAGAACGGACAAAATTACGGACAAAATGACGAAAAACGTGGCAAAAGTACGAAATGACGGCCAAGAGGACAGAAAGACGGACAAACGGACGACATGACAGATATATGGATGGAAGGACGACGGACGAAAGGACAGATGGAAGGACTTACGGAAGGACTAAAGGACGATGCAGTCACTAAGCTTCATCTTGTAATTGTAATTGTAACGGTCCATTTCTATAGCGCCTCACAGGAACCTCTCTGAAGTGTTCAAACTGTATGTCTTCAGGTGGTGCCTGTCGGTTTGCCCAGAGCCCCCAGGCGTGTTTGCCTCAGCCTTTAGAAAAAGCCGGTCAGTGAAAGTAAGTAAGATAACTCCCGTTTTAGCTTCCGTTTTGTCCTCTATTCATGCCATCCACTTGGAAAAAAACTTGTTTTGGCTCGTAGAGTTGTCATTCCTGAGCTTCTGACGAAATTTTTACAATAGCTGACTAAAAGTCGTTGAATTATAGGCCGACCTGGAAATCTAAACTTCGTCTGTCGTTGAAAATGGAACACACAACAGAAGGTTGTAATTGAACTTTGGAACCAAACATTGTTTAAGAGAACCAGAACACCGTGCAAGGGAGTTACAACACTGTGCAAAGAAACTAGAGCATTCTGAAAGATAACCAGAACATTATGCAAAGAAACTAGAGCATTCTGAAAGATAACCAGAACATTATGCAAAGAAACTAGAGCATTCTGAAAGATAACCAGAACATTATGCAAAGAAACTAGAGCATTCTGAAAGATAACCAGAACATTATGCAAAGAAACTAGAGCATTCTGAAAGATAACCAGAACATTATGCAAAGAAACTAGAGCATTCTGAAAGATAACCAGAACATTATGCAAAGAAACTAGAGCATTCTGAAAGATAACCAGAACATTATGCAAAGAAACTAGAGCATTCTGAAAGATAACCAGAACATTATGCAAAGAAACTAGAGCATTCTGAAAGATAACCAGAACATTATGCAAAGAAACTAGAGCATTCTGAAAGATAACCAGAACATTATGCAAAGAAACTAGAGCATTCTGAAAGATAACCAGAACATTATGCAAAGAAACTAGAGCATTCTGAAAGATAACCAGAACATTATGCAAAGAAACTAGAGCATTCTGAAAGATAACCAGAACATTATGCAAAGAAACTAGAGCATCCTGAAAGATAACCAGAACATTATGCAAAGAAACTAGAGCATCCTGAAAGATAACCAGAACATTATGCAGGGGAACTAGAACACTGCAATGGAATCACGGGATTTTGCAAGGAATCAGCCTTTGGTAAGATCAAGACGACAACAATTAGCAGAGATAAGGATATAAAACTGAGGTTGTACAAATCATTCACAAAACGGTTGGCATATTGTATACAGGTATGGAATTTATAGCTGAAAACTGACATAGAACAGCTGAAGAAAGGGGCAGAGAAGAGCTACCACCTTGATTTTGGGTTGCAAGGGTCTGAGCTATAAAGAACGCTAGACAAGATGTTGGCTAACAACATTAGATAGAAAAATGAGCAGAGGAGACCTAATTGAAGCTTTTAAGATCATCACTGGAAAAAAGGTAAAGTGCACGGGGAGAGTTTCTTCAAATTAACACCGAAAAAGGCAATTTAAGGCCACAGATATAAATTATAATTAAGATATAAATTAAAGAATCGAAAGGAACATTAGGGCAGCAATTCTTTAGTACTAGAGCTGTACACTTGGGGAATAGTTTGGATGATAGTACTGTCTCAGTGGACACTATCACAGCCTTTACGAAGAAGATAGGAAGGATTGGCTATTAAGCAATCCTGGTTCATTTTCAATGTTTCTAACACTGATTATTACCTGTCTTCTGAGCCACTTAAAACCCTTGTAATGTTATGTTATGTTATCTGAAGAAGCTGTAAATAAGACAGCACAACAGGGCTGGAACCTATAATTATCGAATCTTCTCCGCTTCGGTTTCTGACCTGGCACGGAAAAAGATGAACACAATCTGGCAAATGCGGATTTGCTTTGACTAAGCTCTAACGTATAAGGTTGCTTCCCTAACACAATTTTTGTGCGTAGCTAAGAAATGTCAGCAATTTGTATTCTACGTTATATTTACATATGAATTAGTAAATAAACAAGACGATTTTGCAACAACACCTGAGAGAACCATAAGATTTAGACTATAGAAACGAAGGCAATGAACGTTTCGCATTCATTATCACCTATTTCATTGGGGTTCACAAGCCGACAGAGCCTGGGTAATGCGTTCTTTGTGAGTCGTGAAGAAATTGACAAATTACTGGCCTTGGTTAGCTACATTGGCTAAAGCGAACATGAAGGCGCCTCACTTGGCCTGACACATATTGACGTCACAATCGTCGCCATGGTATCTCAGCTAGCCTCGTTAGCTACATTGGTTAAAGCGTACGCCAAGGCGCCTCTGTGCGTGAGGATGCCGGTTCGCATACCGATCGTGGCTATATTTCAGAGATTTTAATCTCGGGCTAGCACGGTCCATACAAGGGGATCTTAAATGGCGCGGTACTCATTCAAACGGGCAGCGGTGGTGAAGGATCTCACCCGGTAAATTCACTGAAAAACGAGCAAGTAAGTGAGTGAGACATCTGTTAACACGCCATGTGTCCATCGGATGAGCGAGAAATCGTGGGCCAGCAGGGTCGAGGCCAAACGATCGCTATGGAAACACATTTACATCTACATTTAATAAGCAGAAAAATGGGAACCCGAGAACTTAGCGAAAGAAAGTTTACCAGCGGGGTACCAGCGCCTGTATCTAATGTTTTGTCGTGTTAAGAACATCTGGCGCGTGTGCTTACCGATTTTCTGAAATCGCGTGACACGTAATCGATATCTTAGGCTCAGTAAATCTCCTCCTTTGGAAAATTAATGGCCAGCACGCAACTTGCACGTGAGCTGCGTATCTCTTTTCTCTGTGAACGATCGTCCCTCGTACAAGCGTGCATGAACGTAATCAGTCACTCGGTCTGTCTCCGAAAGTCTCTCCCTAAAATTTTCCATTTTATCTTCTATGACACGATGTCATCCCCGCGGAATTTTTGTATAAATTTCACACGTGTGAAAACTGTGTCCGCTTGTTGTGCAAAACCTTGCATGGCAGACTTCACCAACCCTAAACCTTTCACAATCTCTATGCGGGTCTTTTGTTCATAACTGAAAACATTCCTCCTCCGCAAATCCTATCCCGATTCCTCCTCTTCCCCATTCCTCTTACCGCCCCAATTTTAAACACCACCCACCGTAGCCGTCCGACTTTCTGCCTGCCTGACCACTGGATCTTGATCTGGAACTGAATCTGACCTAAATTACTTTTCGATTTTGTTTTGACTGAGCACCTGTGAACAAGCTGGTTCCCGCGACTTACCTTGTCTGAGCGCTGTAGCCATCTCGAGTTTTCTATGACAAAAAGCCAAACTCCAGTCTTAGAGCTGTGTTGGAGTAAGACAATGGCAGAAGCACAGACAATAAAACAGTAATTTACTATTACTAGGTCTAATCCTCATGCAATACAACTTGGTTGGGCAAACTTCTGAATAATGATTTGATTGCGGCTTTGTTTTAATGTGCCATTGGTTGATGCTTTCTGCATTAGACACCAGTACCATAGAAGTTGTTAATTTATGACTTAATTAATTAATAAATACTACTACTACTGCTGCTACGTACTACTACTACTTCTACTACTACTACTACTAATAATAATAATAACAACTAATCACTGATTAATTACACGAATGGAGTTTCTCATTTCTGTAGTAGAGCCCCATCACTTATCTTCCATTCCCTACTTGTCCTTCCTATACTTTACCTTACCTTACCCTTCCGTCTATTACCCTACTCGATCCTTCCCTACCCTATCCAGTCAAATCATATCCTACCCCTTACCCAACCCTACTAATCTACCATATCCTGACCAACCTTATCTATCCTATCCTGCAATATACCCTACCCAGTCATACCATATCCTTTATTACCACACATTACCCTCCCAGACTCTACCTTCTCCTGCCCAATCTATGTTACCTCACATTACCTATGCTTATTTGTGAGGGAATACCGATTTAAATCGACAGTAAAGCGACAAACCCCAAATGTAGCTAATTAACACAATTTTCTTTGTTTATCTAGCACTGTTCCAAATATTTATTTTCTTATATTACAATACTATAATTGGTTGATGCCTTCTGCATTAGACAACAGTACCACAGAAGTACCACAGAAGTACCACAGAAGTACCACAATAATATTCTTATATAACAATATTAACCAGATGTAATATCCTTTATGATTCCTTGAAATGGTTTAGATTATACTGTAGGTTTTCTTGGGTTCTCATGTTTTCGACGTTTCAAGACGTTTCATTTCCATTGTTCTCAGTATTAGAAGCGCGTGACAGACTGGATGGATTTCGAGTTCTCAGCAAATCGACTCAAGATCCGCACGTGCACTCATATGGAAGTTCCCGACTAGAAAGTTGTAAATTATGGAGACGTTGTTTAGTTGCTTTAAGCATCTGCTATTAATAAACGAACAAACGAAAGAAACAACAAATGACCGAAAGAAAGAACGAATTAACGGACGAATTAATAATGGACTGACGAAATAAATGACGGATTGACTGTCGTAAGTATTGATCTATGGACCAATCAATCAATCAATCAATCGATCGATCGATCAGTCAGTCAGTCAGTCAATCATCCACTCAATCAATCAATCATTCAATGAGTCATTTAATCATTCAACCAGTCAATCAATCAAATAGTCAATCAAATCAATGAACATAACAAACAGCTGAGTAACCAACCAGCCCACTTCGTCATCATCATCATCATCAGTCATCATCATAATCATCATTGTCATAATCATAATCATAATCACCAGTTCCTGACGCCAGCCATCTGGCGACAATGGCTGCGAATAACTGACCTCCATTCGTTCGGTCACGTGTCGAATCCAGTCTTCCTCTAAATATGTAGCGCAAGTCTTATTATGTCTTCGTTTACGTTGTCTTTCCAGCGCAGTCGTCATCTTCCTTTATGCCTCTTTCCTTCGAGTCATCCATGTAATGCATTGTCTGGGATTCCATCGAATGGTATTCTCTCCCCATGACCAAACCATGGGGTCTTCGCTGAATGACGTTATCCAGCAAAATTGCCCGCGCATCCAAAAACTGCCTTATTTCATCATTTCTCTTTTGTTGTCTTGAAATTCCTGCAATTTTCTGTCCCCCACTCGTTTCTGCTGCAAGGATTCTTTTCTCGTATTGCTTTCGCACTGACCAGAATTTCTCATCCATATAGAAAACGGTTTCATCAATGTCTGCTGTATTCTTGCATGCGTTTTCTTTGTTATATTATCCCTGCTTCCACATATCCTAGTCATTTTTATAACCGCTTTTAAGGTACGCCAAATTCTCATTTTTATGTGTTTCACGCTATTACCATCTGTGGTTATTACACCTCCAAGATACTTAGAAACCAACGACCCCAGTGACTGATGGAATGATTACGATTTATAACAGCGTTCACGCAGCACCATCGAGGGTTTTATTATTCCTTACTCCTCTTGAAAAGAGCCGTGGAAGAAAGATCTATGATAGCTACAATAAGGGGGCGACAAAGAAAATGGATTGGTCACATACTAAGAGGGTACTCACTCTTGAGAACCGTCATTGAGGGCAGAATGGAGGGAGGAGGACAAGAGGAAGACCCAGACAGATGCTGCTGGATTGGATGATGACGGAGGGATACAGCAGGCTGAAAGATGAAGCTCAGCACCGAGAGGAGTGGCGTCATTGGACGTTTGAACCTGCTTGAGTGCAGAGACCCAGAAGAAGAAGATCGAGTACTCAGTGCTGTCTTCTCATATCGAGTACCCAACTCCCAACGTTCGTCAAACCCACACTGGTTGTGCAAAACTATGCGACGACTGACTATCATATAAAATGCAGACATCAAAGTTCAATGATGCATACTAGGCTACCAGTTTCCTTCACTTATCTCTTTCGAGTATCACTCTTTCACCTCGGCGCTCACTGCAGAATATTCTCACTACGCTGCTGATTAAAAATGAAGCCACGTGCTAACGTTCTCCTAAACCTTTATGAGTTACAGAATAAAAAGAAGATAACAATACACCCTCAAACAATATCATGACAGAGCAGACACCTGCGTAGGCGAAATTTATCCAGTAAATCATAACACTAGCCTGGTTAGCTATATTGGTTCACGCGTACGTCAACGCGCATCACTTGGCCTGACACACATTGACATCACAATCGTCGCCATGGTATCTCAGCTGGCCTGGTTAGCTACATTGGTCAATGCTTACGTCAAGGCGCCTCTGAGCGTGAGGATGCCGTTTCGCATAACGATAGTGGCTTTATTTCAGAGATTTAAAACTTGGGCTAACATATAGCCTATACAAGGGACCTTAAATGGTTGGCACCTATTCAAATGGGCAGCGGTGATGACGGATCTCACCCGATAAATTCATTGAACAATAAGCAGGGTCGAGGTTATATATAGGGTCGTTATAGAAAATCTTGTACATTTACATTTTACATTTGTGCAGGACACATGAAGCCCAGACGACAATATTCCAGTATGGGCGTTATATACATAGTCTCGTATGATTGGGCATAAGAAGCCCATATGGGATATTGTCATATGGGCTTCACATCTCCCATATACGACTTTGCAGTTGTGATAGTTAAGCATATCTCTTGGGTTGTGTGAGCCTAGTGGTTAGCGTGTGCAGAGGTTCAAATCTCCGCCAAGACAGAATATATCGAGATTTCTCTGTTTCTCTGTTTGCCTTATCCAACCTCTTTGTCTATCCCTTTGTTTGTCCTCGTCTGCCTATCTGTCCGTCCTTGTGTGCCTGTCTGTCTGTCCCTCCGACCATCCCTTCATTCATCTCTCAACCTTGACCTCTGCCCTAGATCTGTTCATTTTATAAATGAAGCAACCACCGATTGTCTCCCTGTCCGACCTTTTCTGGTTCTCGCCGTCTCCCACTCCCTTCCTCTCCAATTATCCCTCCGTCCCTCTGTATGTCTCTCTCCCTCCTTTGCTCTCTCTCTCTCGTTTTCTCTCTCTCTATTGTTATTTATTCCTGTCTGTCTCTCTGTTTCCCTCTCTACTTTATCTGCCCGTCCATTTCGAAGTCCTTCCTTTTGTGTTTCTGCCTCTTTCTTCCTCTCTGCTCTCATCTCTCATTCGATTTCTCTCTCTCTCCCAATCTGCTCTCCGTATCTGCTCTCATATACACACTATCTTCCACTCTCTCTTCCTGTTTCTCCTTCTCCCCCTCTCTCTTTTCCTGTATCCCTCTACCTTTTCCTTTCCCTTTATCCTCGATCCTCCCACTTCCTTATCCTTCCTTCAGCGTTTTTGTCTCCTTCTCTATTTCTCCCTAAAGGTCCATCCCTTTCCTTCTCTTATCTCTCTCTCTCGCTCTCTCTATTTCTCTCTCCCTCTCTCCCCTCCTCTCTCTCTCTCAACCGCTTGCTCTCACTATCCCTCCCTCTCATTCCTTTCTTAATCCCTCCGTCCGTCCGTTTCCAAGTCCATCTGTTCTTGTCTCTGCCAGTCCATACTTCTTGCCATTCCCCCATTCAATCCAGTCTTTCTGCGTTAGCTGAAGTCGTGTTGGGACTGGTAATAATGGCTCTAAGACTGCATCTAGACGAACGGCGCCACCCAGGCTGCGTTACGCGCGCGAGTTATCTGGTCGCAGCAGACAATATCGCTGTCAAGGTGGCATGGTGGCCGAGCGGCTAAGGCGCCGGCTTTTCAAGTCTACGACCCGGGTTCGAATTCCATATGAAATCGACAAGGGTCGCACTGTCGAACTGTGCGCATACCTTCCGAGGCACCCATCATTGCGATAGGTGTGCCTCTTAAATCCAGCAACACATTCCGTTGCTCATTGGTTTAAACGTCCGTCATGGCGCCTCACTTGGCCTGACACACATTGACGTCACAACCGTCGCCATGGTATCCCAACCGTCGCCATGGTATCCTGGTTAGCCACATTGGTTAAAGCGTACGTCAAGGCGTCTGTGTGCGTGAGGATGCCGGTACTCATTTTATGGCTGAGGTCGCAGGGGGCGCAAGAGAAGCCGAAATATTTTCTGCCCTGGAGGGGATTTGAACCTCCGGCCTATGGCGTGACAATCCAGCACACTAGCCACTAGACTACTGCACACCCCATGAATGAACCAACGAACGCATAAGTGCATGAATGAAAGAATGAACTGATGAACAGCCATGATCATCTTAGCCACATTAAAATCTGTTTCCATCAGACACTACCTTAAGGACGCATGGTGGCGCTGTACACGTCGGGTTGAGTGCTTTTCCGCTACAGCGCATCATTATCACCAGCCTCTCAGCAGTCCACGAGGAGTAAGAGGTGGAAGAGGAGGAAGAGGAGGAAGAGGAAGTGTAGAGGACGATAGAGGAAAAACTAAACGGGACAAAATGGGAAAGGAGGAGTAGGAGAAGAAAGGGGAGGAGGAAGGAGAAGAAGGAGAAAAAGAAAAAGGAGACAGACAGACAGACAGACAGACAGACAGACAGACAGACAGACAGACAGACAGACAGACAGACAGACAGACAGACGAGAAAAAAAAGAAAGAAAAGAGAGAAAGAAAAGAGAGAAAGGAGAGAGAGAGAGACAGACAGACAGACAGACAGAGAGACAAAGACAGAGAGACAAACAAACAGACAGACAGACAGAGACAGACAAGGAAGAGAAGAAGTCGATCGAAAGAGGAGGGAGAAGAATGGGAGGGAGTATGTGGACGAAGACGAAGAGGAGGATGAGGAAGGTGAGACGCTCTAAAGGGATCCAGATCGAGTGTGTGAGGAGGGCACTCAGGTCCATCAGCTTCCGAGTTCTGGATGAGATAACCGCAGACGAAGTGAAGAGTGAGAATGCTGCAAGAAAGACACAGACACACAGAGACGCAAGCAGACAGACACGCAGACTGACACGCAGACAGACAAGCAGACAGACACATAGACCGACACAAAGATAGTCCCACAGACAGAAACAAAGACGGACTGGTAGAAACACGGTCAGGTAGGACACAAACACAAAGATAGACAGACAAACAGATAGACACAGCTTTAGACAGACACACAGACAACCACACAGACATACAGGCAAACATAGACGCTTACACAAAGACACAGATACGCCGCTGGAGTGGCTCCACCTATACACGGCTGGCTCCATCTACGAAGGGGCTCGGTAGCCAACTGGACAGAGCGCTCGCTTGTAACGCGGAGAGTACGGGTTCGACCCCACCCCGAGAGGGTTTCTGTGTAGTGACCCTGAACAAGTCCTTCATTAGCAATTGCAGCGCCATCGATTGATGCTTATTCATTACATAGTGGCGCTTAATAAATGCAGGAATAATAATATCCACCCAGCGTTGGACCCACTTACTAGCGTCTCAGATAAAAAATTGCAGGCGCTACATAAAGCTGACTAAGCAGGCGTACAGTCTAGATCGATATTTCATACAACTTTTTTCTTTTCGTTTTGAAAAACATGCGTGTCCAATCCAGTCCGAATCCCGTCATAATCCCACACTGATCCAATAATCCGGCTACGAGCGTCGACCTGAATGCAATATTTGCATCGCTTTCCTCTGAAATATGCCTCGTCTGACGCAAGAGTGACGTAATCGTCCCGCCTAACCGTGACCCCGGCCTGACCGCGATTTATTCTAAATGAAGACAAAGTGAAACTTCTCCCAGGGACGCCGTCCATGTTATGTATCGTTTTGGGAGAGGACGATTACTGTGGGTAACAAGGAGATTATATCATTTGAATGTCTCGTACCAGAGGCTCCACCTGTCAGGCAGTTTTTTTTTGCAATAGAAGCGACAGAAATGGCCGACAGTCGGACAGTTACATCTGGTCGCTTATGATCAGCCGTTGGGGAGGATCAGAGGGGGTTTATTCCCCATTAGCAAAATGGGCAACGCTCTGTGGGAAGATAATGAGGGCTTTACTGACTAATAATGTCGAGGTTTTTTGTAAAAAATATAAGGGCTAATTCTCTGCAACACAGGACCATGCTGAAGAAATGATATGGGGGACATTTTCCATAACATAGACCATGCTGGGGCACGGTGGGTGATTGGCTTGAGTGCAACGGAAAGGGAGAGGGATACAGGTATAGAGAGAGTGGAGGAGAGAGAGACAGACAGACAGGGAAGGAAGAAAGAGACAGGGAGGGAAGGAGAGGGAGAGAGAGGAGGGGGACAGACAGACAGACATACAAACAGACAGACAGTTTCGCGCAACCTCTTAACTTTTTGCAATCTTGAATCACTCCATTTCGTGACTTCGCAACAGGTTTGGCTCGTCCCCTGAAATCATATCCATTTAAAGCGGTATCTGAATCCAGCAACGAACCATCTGCTCTGACTGTCCCGGATGCCCACTGATCTGTTTACTTTGCCTCTTAGTTCCTTCCTAGACTCATTTCCTTAACGGAACCGAAGGGATAAGCATTTGGATCGTTAGCCCCTTCACACAGATGTGCAAAATGTGTCCTTCCCCGAGCTTCACACACCTCTTATTCTTCCGCTATCGGGAATTAGTCCGTGTCACGACCTCGCAACAGAGGGGCCCGTACCGTGAAATCGAATCCTTTTAAGAGGTGTCTGAACTAGACTGCGGATATAAAATTCCGCCACTGCCTTTAGTCGAGTAGTGCCAGTCCCAAGCCTGGATAAAGGAGGAGGGCGGCGTCAACGGCCTTTGAGTCCATAAGATGTCGTTAAACATTGGAACTACTACTACTGTGGATATTTTGGCTGTGACACGGAAGAGCAAAACAACAGACTGACACAACATCCGGTTTACAATTAGTCAGGCGTCAATAGCGGACTCACCATTGTGTCCGTGTACCAGGGCACATGGGTCCATCTGGTTTCAGCGAGCACGTCAACGTTTCAGGCCTGTTGTTATTCTTAATACCGTTATTATCATTTATAACTTTTTATTATGTGCAGGATATGCTTAAATAAATTAATTAGTCAAATGCTGCATTTGAGGGCCAGGTTGGGCCTGAGGCCCCGTGCATAGTTGAAATAACAAGGCCCCCAAAAGGGTCCGAATCTGACTCTATCAGGCGTAGGATATGGGCAAACATCTGGTAGTGACACTGCGTTTAGATTCTCCGGCACGTAGCTCATGATAAGCGCCCCATCTGGTGAGCGTTCGCAAAACACGGCAAAAACACCGACGGGCGGCGACCTTTTGACAGTTGAATGCGCCGCTCGTGCAATACAGACGGAGGCGTTGAATTCATAAAAATCTCATTTGCCTTTATTTGTGGCTTCGGTTGTTCGGTGTGACGCTTAATTATCTCTCTAATAATAGCAAGTCCGCTTCACATTTGTCAAACGCCGGGGCAGAGGACAGACGGGAATGGCCTCGGCTGATATTCGAGGCCGAAGGACAAACAAGTCAAGGCAATCGAAGGACAGAGCAGCAATATGCGAGCGCGATGAACTGACTCATCACTCTGTGTCTGTGTGTGTCTGTCTGTCTGTCTGTCGCTATTTCCACTCTTTAACTGGCCGCCTATTAATTCGTATGTCTGCTCGTGTGTTTGCATTCATGATTACCTACCTGTCAGCCGTTCTTTTGTATTATACATATAATTATATTTAAACACGAGAGCAAGCGTACACATATATGATATATATATATATATATATATATATTGCACATATATATATAAAATATAAATATTTTTTATATTTTATGTATAGCGTATAAAAATATTTTTACCGGTCTCTCTCTGTCTCAGTGTCTAACTCTATATCTCTGTATATATCTCTAGCGCTGGTCTGTATAATTCGCACGTCAATCATCCACATCCTTCTCGCAGATGACAGCCGTCACAATCCAATATCGATTCGAACGCATGCCTCACATCTCTTAGCGCAAACGAGACCTATCAATCACCGCCGCCTGGCCAGTGGGCGGGGCAACCTCGTTTTCGACCCAGCCGGTGACGTCATCGACGCATCCGAACCCAGCGGAGCCGCGATTGGCCGGCGCTCGGGCCCCAGTTAGACAGGCGACCTCTACGCTGACCTTGCTGCGAGATAAAACTAATCATAATAATTTCGCCCGCGGGCCAAGTGCCGAGCGCGCATAGGTATGGGCAGAAGAAGCACAGGCTTGGCCGCAGCGCTAGCCCAGCTGGCCTGTCTAGCCCTCTGCGGTTAGCCCAGCGTGGTTCGTAATCTGCGTGCCCTGGATCGCTCAGATGGGCAGTTACGGGTGGGTCGGTGGGTGGTGTGGATAACGGAATACGACCGCGTAGCGAAGCCAGTGGATTTCGGGCCCAGTGTTGGACGGTCCATGGGAAACGGCAGCGTTGGCTGTTGGGCCCGCGCGGCTGCCGACGATAGCGTGGCCCCTGCGATCAGTAAACGCACGGCCGAGGCCAGAGCCACTCGGGTGGGCAGGCGGGCGGGCGGTCTAGCTGTGTGCAATGTCGTGTCGGTGGTAACTATTAGTGAGGTGCGGCGTGCGTGTGGGTTGCCTTATCAACTTGTTCAGACGGTTTAAATTTAGCGACAGTGAGTCCTAAGGTGCGGATGAGAGAAGATGATATTGCGGCAGCTGCTGCTGCTGATGGTGCGATCGGCGCGCCCTGTCGTGACCGCTGGACGAGGCGTTTCATTTATGTAGCGCCGACCGTCACAGGTAAGACGCATTTGTAGAAGAAACCCGTTTCACTTCAGCTATGAGGTAGGGTCTGATAAAAACTGATTACCTCACACCCCACTGCTTGATCCTGGTACCGGGTCTGTTCGGAAACCCTCGATCAGTAGATGGAATTGGGGATCGGACTGATGACGTCCCATAAACGTAGGACAAGTTTGGTATTGTACCCCATAGGGTATTTTTGAACCTTACATAATCGCTGTATGTACTCACAAATTGGTCAAAAGTGCAACAAAGGTAGTCTAATGGTTACTGTGGTGGACGGGTCGGGTGTTAAAATCTCCGCCAGGATTGGAAGATATTTTAGGAATTCTGCTACACTAGCGCCCTCTGCGAACTCGGCCATGAAATTAGTACTTCGGCCCATATACTGTTGGGACCATTGCCAAGACCACTGGGTGAAGTGGAACAATGGCCACCCGCAGTGGTATGCCGAAGCTAAGAAAATGAAGCCGCTAATACCATACACAGGTCAGGGTCCGTATAAGGACAACTTCTGTCGAGACATACATTACGTGGGCACATAAGCTACTCGGCAGCGGATTACATATTCCTAGTTACGGTGTAAATGTAATTGTGCACGTTTTTCAGTAGCCACTATATGGCCTCGACCCTGCTACTTTATCAGTCACTTAATCGGAAGAAATCCTTCACCACCGCTGCCCGTTTGAATGAGTGCCATACTAGTGTCAGGTCCCCGTGTATAGACTGAGTTAGTCCGAGATTTAAATCTCTGAAATATAGCCACGATCGGTATGCGAACCGGTACCCTCACGCACAGAGGCGCCTTGACGTACGCTTTAACCAATGTAGCTAACCAGGCCAGCTGAGATACCATGGTGACGATTGTGACGTCAATGTGTGTCAGGTCAGTTGAGGCGCCTTGACCTTCGCTTTAACCAATGTAGCTAACCAGGTCAGGTAGAAACCTTACACAAGGCTTTTTACACACTGTTGCTCAGCACGAATGACTGAGGCGCTTTGATGTACGCTTTACCCAGAGTAATTAGTTACACTGTCTGCGTAATACTGTTTCAAATGATGGTTGGGAACATCGAAACATAAGATGGATTTGTAAAGGAGAAAAATACAGTTCCGACCAACAGTTGGTAAGCGTTGTTGTGGAGTGGCACGGCGCTTAGAGGGACGTCTTAATGGGCGTGATGAACGGTGTAGATTGGTTTCACACCCAAAGATAGGGTATGAGATCTATAATGTTTAACGATCGACGTTATTTCGGCTAGGCTGTAGAGAATGTACAGTAGGTATACAGTACATCATGGTGCTGTAAATAAAATAAAATACAGTAAAAATCAGTACAACAATAAGCTGAAACATAACAGTGGTCCAAAAGTATCGTAGAGTTGCGCGATTAGAAGCCCATCAACATGGATCTTTATGACCTGCAGGCAGCTGAATATGTAATTTTTGACAGCAGAGCGAAGGAAAATCACAAAAATGCGGTCTAGAGAATTCTGTATGGTGGGGGACCTGCTACTTTAAGTGAGTGCCGGTAAAACCCGAGTACGAGAGTCCTATCACATGTAGCATTAGGAATGAGCTCTCGAGATTTTCAGGGATGTGACCTCACGCTAAGCGAGTGAGTAGTCTAGCGCCTGTAGAACAGGACTAAAAACATCTAGATACAAAAACTTACATCGCAGAATGAAAGCTATTCAACATGGAATGTGATTCCAGTGTCGCAAGATTGCGTGTCGCCGCTTGAAGTACCTTTAGTATATGAACTGCAAGAGGTTTTTTGGCGATGGAAAGTCAAACACTGAGAGTAAGAATTTGTCCTGGCGTTAACTTTGGTGTCAGACTTAGCTTAGATCCAGGATACAAAGGATATTATTTTGGAATCTGGGATAGCGATGCAAGTAGACCAGCAATACAGCCAAGTTTGTGGGAAAGTTGTAATCGTAACCACGTTTAAACAGCATCTCTTTACGAAAATTCATCAGATATATATATGTAACCCAGACCCCGACAGCATAGGGCCACAGTCAAACAGAATTATTGTCATCATTGACTCATCAACCACTTACGAAACAGAGGCAAAAAGATCGAACATCTCATTCTGCAGGTTGCGTGGGCACATGTTGCAGAATGAAGGTTCCACATTGTTATTGGACGGAGGAAGAAGCGGGTGATCTTTCGAATAGGTCTTCGTGTACGGGCCGTGTGTGCAATTCCGTGAAGTATATCACGTAAGTCCGCTTAGTTTAAGAGCGGAAGTCCATTACATCTGATTCAGCAAAGCCGTGTGCATTCCGTGAAATCAACAAATTGTTGCCGAGCCGTAACAACCGTCAAGAAAGGTATACTGCTGTCGTTTTCGACTTCCTATTGGAAAGCGTACGTCTATTACTCCATGAGAATGCGATATTCGCCGTTAGGACTCGCAATCCTAAGTGATCAGAAGAAGTGTGGGATATTGCTATCCTGCTTTCGAGTGGAAATTGCGGAATTTGCGGTTCGTAGAACTAGAATCGGATACGGGAATTTGCGGTTCGTAGAACTAGAATCGGATATGAATGGGAAAGGAATCCAATACAGCTTCAGCGACCACTAGGTTTGGACAAAATGCTAGTTAAAGGTAAAAAGCTTGTTTACTCGCTTGTAATAAGCTTCCTCAGAAGCATGGTATACCGTGGTAGGATTTTTCGGGTTTGCGCAAATACGACCTCATAAATCCAAGTTGTATCCCTCCGCAAGTTTTGCACAGGTACATGTGTTCAGTTTACCGACCTCGAAACGATGGAAGACCAAGTCGGGGACTTCCAGTTGGCTTAATATTCCATGGAGGGTCATTCATCTTGCCCAACTTCACTGCTTCTTCCAACCTTAAGTTGCCACGTATACCTTGTTTTACCATAATAATAATAATTATGATGATGATGTCGATAATAATAATAATAATTATTATGATCATAATCAATCATAATAAATACTCAAATAAATAAAAGACGACGATTTATAGAGCGCCATAGCGCGGCCAATTTTCCAGTATGTTCCACTCTGTGCCCAAAGCTGAAGAACTTGTCTTGCAACAGATAATTAAGCAACTCGACTTTTAACGAGTGTAACTCGAGTGTTAATCTACTTTCAGAATTCATGTGATGCTATTCGGTATAATTTTTCCTTATTCTGAATCAGTGTACCGTATCTCGTCGACTCAGTGCTATACTCAAACCGGAAATCCATATCCATTTAGCGTTGTAGGCGATTACAAAACAGAAGTTTGCTCACAAGGTGTTAAAATGCCAGTGATGTAAGGATACAATGCAGACTTCTACTTTCCTATTGCGGTTACGTCTAGCCTAATGTGTAGGCCGTCTAGTCTAGTCTTTAGGCTAGTCTAGTCTGTTATCAGCGGCACAAGACCGGTAGATTCCGATCCAGTTTAAAGTAAAGTAGTGTGCAATTACTAACCCGCTATGTATTTTTCATACTGCGGCGTCCTGTAAGGTTGTATGTATTACTCAAAGGGCCGTCAAATTAGTGTCCTTGACAGTTGAAATGTAGGAGATAATACCAGATGATCGTTGGTGTGTACACGTGTTTCACACACGAAAGGAGAGAACTCTAGCATTCAGTTAAGTAAACAACTTTCCGCCTTAGGCTCCTGGGTGTTGCGGACGGCCGACTCTTGGAATTGTTTCTGGGACACTGACCTGACCCCAGACTTGACCCCAATTTGCCCCAAGCACCTCGATTGGGTCTCGCGCCGTTGTGTGAACATTTTTCTTTGCTGAAATTTACATTACGCTACAGAATCGTACACTTCACAACACAAGAAACGTCGGCCGATGCCGCTCCAGGTCAAAGTTTGCGGGGTCGAAGTGCGTGGGATCAGCTCTCCATCTGGCTCATTTCGGAACCAACCCTTGCCTCAGCAGCTCACAACCGCCCAGCATCTTGTCTGTTACCGTGGTACGACTTCTTGGCGTCCCTCCTCGTTGATATTAATGATATGCGCGCAGGCGCATGAATATTTACATAATAATACCATACAGGGCCCTGCATTTACATAATAATGCAACACAGGATTAGCATACGCAGATGCAGTTAAACGACCGGGGAGGTGGGCGAGGGACCGGGTGAGGGACCGGACGAGGAGCAGCAGGGAGTGAGTTCGACTGATTGATGGGACTGCCGAGCCCGCAGCCTCTGTCTGTGCCCGCAGTTTTGCACTGCCTAAGGCATAATTTTAATGTAAACAAAGCAAGGCGAATGTTTTGTCTGCTGCGTTCATCGTTATTATCGCTGGTTAAATAAGTAAGCAGCCTTCTATTAACGTCAGACCAATGATAACATTTTCCATAAACAGACAATCGCCGTAGTTATATGTCAGTCAGAAAAGAAAAGAAACTCCGATTCGGAACAGAAAAGGAAGAGTCTATCAGGAAAAGGAGCAGAACACGTTCAGCGGGAATAGGAAAAGGAAGTACCAAGGAGGAAAAGGAAATGTCAATCATGAAAAGGAACTAATAAGAAAAGAACAGGAACTTATGAAAAGAACAGGAACTTATGAAAAGAACAGGAACTTATGAAAAGAACAGGAACTTATGAAAAGAACAGGAACTTATGGAAAGAACAGGAACTTATGAAAAGAACAGGAACTTATGAAAAGAACAGGAACTTATGAAAAAGAACAGGAACTTATGAAAGGAACAGGAACTTTCATTCAGGAAAAGAAAACTGATCGAGAAAGGAAACAGAAATTGTCAGTCAG
The DNA here is from genome assembly GCA_964023275.1 of Norana najaformis. Classification (NCBI taxonomy): domain Eukaryota; kingdom Metazoa; phylum Annelida; class Clitellata; order Crassiclitellata; family Hormogastridae; genus Norana; species Norana najaformis. The sequence continues at coordinate 8,231,955 of OZ029920.1, forward strand.
TCAGGAAAGGAATGGAAACTGTCTATCCAGAATAAATAAGAACTGCCAATCAATTCAAGTAAACGAACTTTCATAAAAAAATGCCAGTTAGGATAAAGGAAAGGAACTGCTGATCAGGAAAATGATCACAAACTGTCACGAAAAGGATGACGAAAAGGAAATAGGATGTCAGCCACACTTTTGTCAGGAAGTTCCCCATTTTGAGGCCTTATTGATCTACCACCCAGCTGTGTGGGCACACAGTAAATCGACATTTTCTTCATTCAGCCGTATCAGTCCATACTTTGATATCTTCTGGATGGATTCGACTACTTTCATAATCATAAATCATGAGAAACATAACTGTATTTGAAATGCAATTAAAGGGTTGTACTCCTTTGAAAATAATGGCCCTCCGATGTGCACTCCTTTGAAGATGATATTCACAATGTGGTTGCGAGAAGTCCTCTTGACCTTTGATGTGTAACCCGAGGCTATTAAATTGCAACACGTCCCTCTCTTGGCTTAGGTTCACACATATATCTATCTGTATATATACACATATACACACATATGTATGTATGTATGCTAAAGTAAGTTCATAAGTTTGGGTTGGGCACCATGTGGTGAGAGATTGTGAGAATAGTTTGACGAGTAGGATATATTCCCCCTCGTTTGTTCAGAGTATCATCTAGTGAAGATATATTTCCATATGCATTTCACTCATAATCGTAATGGTAAACTTGAGATATCTACAGCACCCATCAACAGCTAAGTCACGTGAACCTGCTTATTCGCAGGCGCTGAGTCAAAACAAATTCGACAGGCAAGAAGGGTTCGGTTCCAGGTCAACATCCACGAGGCATGTAGGCAGGCAAGTCAGATGGCTACGGTGGGTTGTGTTTGGAATTTGATGTGCAGGAAAGATTTGGGGAGGAAGAGGAATTAGGATAGAATCTGCAGAAGAGGAGTGTTTTCAGTTCTGAGTGGAGGACATGCCTATGGGTCTTCCCATCTGGTCCACAGTACCTCCTGTTGAGGCTACGTTTTCTCATACACTTTTCCTCCACACATCTGTCTATGCTCTAACTCCCACTGGTTAAGGTGTTTCCCACTGAAGATACAGTTTGCACCGTCCGTGGGTCTTTCTCCCACTGCTGTTAACCAAAATTCCCAAACTGGTCATGTGATCTCACGTCAAGCTAGCATTGCAAGCTACCACTGCAATTATTGTAGCTCAAGGCTACTCTGTAGCCCTTTTGGCTGCTGTGCTACAAAGCGACATCTTAGAACACATGTGCTAATTCTGTCAATAATCAATCAATAGGCCACGGAGAGAAAGACTCAGAGTGACTTTAAAATACAATGATGCAACCAAAAGGACACAGACTACCAGTAACACAAACACACATACACCTATCGATACATTGAGCCTGACAGGCCGTATGTAGGCTATACAGGTGCATGACGGGACCACAAGAAAAAAATGTGCACTTGTCAGTAGCAGTTATAAGACTTGGCAACAGGCTGTATGTAAATCAAATCACTAATGAAATGCGAGACAGAGAGAAACGAACAGATGTTTGACGAGACACAAACGGCCACACAACGTGATGAATAGACACAGGCAGGCTGACAAAAACTATTAATAAGAATAACAATACATTTGAAACAGAGGAGACGCAAAACAAAAAGTGACAGACGGAAAGGAGGCAGACAGTGACGGCGATATTGGGCCTGGCCTATCATTTGGGCCGGGGGTAACAATGGGACATTTACCACACAGGGTAGATTCACTTAGAATTGAAAATGAACTCTGTGATCCGGCCCAATGCTTCGAATTTAATGCTATTAATTAATCCACTGCGTTGTTTATTTCTATAGTTTTTAAAAAAATTAATGCCCCGCAGAGTTGTTTAAAATTAATATTCTTAGTTCAAAGCTGTCAGTTGCATTATGATTTATTCATGAAAATACATTTGTCTTATTTGCATTTTTGCTGTGAGACAGAATATAAATGTAGGCTATATAATATTATTTTTATTTCAGGATAGTCTGACATGGCGTAGTGGTTTGTGCGTCGACTAAACGAAAACACTGACTTTGGATATCACTCCGCTAAAGAAGCAACAGTTAACATTCAACTTAGGCTTTGTCATTTTACCCATAAACAGGATTTTAAACAAGTGAATAAATTCATCAAAAACAAACAAAAGGCAACAAAATTCGGCAACATTCTTCCGTCGGAAGTTTTCCCAAGCTACAGCACTACCCGTCTGTTTACCTCGATCACGTGACCATGCGCATCGAATCGCCGTAGGCCGAGAGCCAGACGCCGTGCTAGCGTATTGCCACCTAGCGTTGGACAGACAAAAGCGCCGCCTGCCGTTCGTCTGCAGCTGGTATGCCCCAGATAGCGGGACTGTGTGGGCCTGATACGCCGTCTACAGCCGAACTAACTGTGCGCCGTGGAAAGCCCAGCGCCCGACTGTGTGCAAGGACTGGAGTTCGACGCGCGGCCTTGCGACCCGTTTGAGAGGGTGCGTGTGTGGGAGTCTGGTCGGATGAACACGTGACTTTGTTCAGAGAATGGGTAATTAGTAAGACAGCGGATTTACAAATATTATTCTCTGCTCCGGCAAACGACCAACGATGGAGGTACATACAGACTGACCTATTTCGCAGTTACAATTGATTAATTGGTGTAATTGCAATGATAATAATTATGATAAGTTTATTGTCCTGTGTTGAGTTTTATTGTAATTTGTGGGTTACGGTAGCCGATTGGTTAGAGAGCGCGGTCTGTAAGGCGGAGAGTACGGGTTTGAGCCTCATTCCTGAGCCGGTTACCGTGAAGGGACCTTGACCAAGTCCTTCACTCACAGTTGCTCAGCGCCATCGACTGATGCTTAGTCATTAGATAGTGACGCTTAATAAATGCAGAAATATGGAAATTTTATTGTATTAATCTTGCATTATTTTATAACACATTTTGTATTCTTCTGTGGTACTGTATATAAGTATCAGGAGACTTTCCCCTAAAGTACTCTCAGTATGTGTTGTTATAAGTAGTCCATATAAATATCATGTTGCATTTTACCGTTCTGTTGTGTTGCATAGTGTTGCAATGTGTTGTACTGTACTGTTGCTCTGCTGATAGAGGTTATATGGCGCCTTTACGGTCCAATTATATTCTAATGATAACGACGACGACGATGATGATGACATATTCACTATGAAATGACATATTCACATATTCACTAAGGCCAAAGTGAAAGGGCTTGGGCTTAAATTAAAGTCTCACCCTGACTGATTGATTTAGGGTCAGAAATGAGATGTGGGGGGCGGATTGTAGCGGCAGGGGAGGGAAGAATCGTTTACACTGTTGAGGTGATCAAGTGGGCGGGTGCTCATCGACGGAGGACTCCTCCCATGTTTATGAGCCTTAATTACGTCGATATACCATAGAGAGGAGAGTCAATATGGCGGTCGAGGGCGATCGGATTTTACGACCCACTTGGCCTAATAGGACGATTTCGCGACGGCTTTATGACAGCCGCAGAATTACGACGCCTAATAAACACACGCAGCTGCCAAGGAACTCATAACCGGAAACGACGAAACAAAATGGTTATAGCCATTTCTATAGCGCCATTTTAAATGTATGCATCCATGTGTATGTATGTGTATGTGTGTATATATATTTTATATATATATATATATAAATACATACTGATATATATGTATATATATATTGGTATGTATCTATGTGTGCATGCATGTGTATGTATGTGTATATATGTATATATATATAAAATACATACCGATATATATGTATATATATATATATATTGGTATCTATGTAAGTATGCATGTGTATGTGTACATATGTATATCGGTATGTATGTATTTGTATGCACCTATGTAAGTATGCATGTATGTATATATATGTATATATGTATATCGGTATGTATGTATTTGTATGCATCTGTGTATATATGCATGCATGCACATTTATGTATAAATGTACCGGTATGTATATATATGAATGTATTTATGTATGTATATACCTACATGCATATATATTGATGTATACAAATAACATCATGTTTTACAAGTATGGATACAAATAAACTACACATTATATACATATGTGTGTGTGCGTGTGTGTCTGAGTATATAGATATACACATAAAAATTATATTTATATATAAATATCAGGATATTATAGTAGTTGTTATTATATAGATATTTCTTGGGGCTATATATATATGTGTGTGTGTGTATTATATGTATATATATATATATGTATATGTATGTATATAAAGATAAAGTATGTATTCTAGTAACTATAGTTTGTGTTAAGAAGATTCGATTTATTATTGTATGATTCTTTTCGAGTAATTTCGTTATCAACGCCTTTCTTAATCTGTCCTCCGTCTCGCTGTTTGTCTGGTTTTTCTCCAATCGTTCGGTTCCTTCTTGATGTTTTTGCTGCTGCGGGTGATGAATCGAACCCGTGACGTTTGATCAGACATTCCGCCATAATTCCAGTTGCATTTGCTACGCACTTGCTGCCCTGGCTACCATGGGAACGCCCTGTGTATATGGCCAGAGACAGACTGACTGACACACACGCACAGACACACATGCATATGAACACAAGCAAACACAGACATAAACAGACAGACGTACATACACACATACACAGGCATACAAGCAGACAGATACAAATAAACAGACAGATGCACAGACAGACAGACAAAGACAATTGAACACACAGACTCACAGGCACAAACAGATAGATAGACGTATATACACAGACATACAAGCACACAGATCCAAAGAAGAGACAAACAGACAGACAGACATACAGATACAGACAAAAACAAGCAAACACACAGACACATACCGGCACAGAGACGTACATACTCACATACTCAGGGGTACAAGCACACAGATACAAATAAACAGACAAAGAGCCACAGACACACACACACGGACAGACACACATCGACAGACAGCCAGACAGACAGACAGAGATGCATGAAAAACAGGCAAACAAAGACACACATGCCCGCACAAACAGACAGACATACATACACACATACACAGGCACACAAGCACACAGATACAAATAAGCAGACATCAAGACAGACAGACACAGAGCCGCCATCTCCCCCTCTTATTAAAATCCATCACGGAGATTCCCATGTGGCGTCGATGTACAAAGCCTTCATATCTGTCGCCTTCAGAGAATTCATTTCGATCCATGCAATCCAGGCTTTACACTTCCCGACGTTGTTTTATTGCTCTTTCCGGTTGCCATCCATCTCTCCTTTATCCCTTCCAGGAAGAGGGAAAACGACCCCAGTTTGCACTCGCTTGAACCCCTTGCGGACTGTTGCACACGCCGACACACGGACTGATGAGGACCTGAGCTGTGCCCCTTTGGAGAGGGTTAATTCGCCGGGTTAATGTTACGCGGTAACGCTAGAAAATGGAAACCGAGGGGTCGGAGCTAATTGGAGAGGCGTTGTGTGACCGATGCATCTTTCCCACCTGCTGGGTATTCCCCAGGGGGCGCCGCGGAGACCCTATCCCCTTTTCAAATTACAGCCATTGATTGCCCTTTCTGTGTCCAAGGCCATTTGAGAAATTCCATAGAGGCGATATACAAAGTAAGGAAGTAAGTAAGTAATGCATTTGTTAACACGCCATATGTCCATCGACGGAGCAAGGAATCTACTAGGGTATTTTACAAGCACAGTAAGGCAAGTAGGTAAGGTAAGGTAATATGAGGTAAAAAGAAGGTAGAGATAATGTGAGGCAAACTCGTTTCTAGGACTCCTCTATGAGCAGAAGTTCCTTTTCCGTTGTCCTCCGTAAGCCGGAAGTCGGCAACAACACAAACTCTTCTAGATTGCTCTGATCGCATGCACACCGACTTCCTGCTTCACAACCATCATCATAACCGCCACGACCATCGTAATCATCATCACTGTCTTCATCACCACAAGCACCACAATCATTATCATCGTCATCGTAATCACCACTATCACAATCATCATAATCATCATCATCATCAGCGTCACCATGACCACCACCGTTATCATAATCATTATTATCATCGTCGTCATCACCACTATCATTATCATTATCGTCACCACCATATTCATATATTCATTTTCATCATCATATTCGTCATCATCATATTCAGCAGCAGCAGCAGCAACATCACCACCACCACCCCCGCCATCACCATCATCATCACAACCATCGGTTCCTGACGCCAGCCATTTGGCCTCTGTGGGGTGTGAATAAATGATCTCAGTCTTTGAGAAATTCTTGAAAGACAAAACACAAATGTTCCGCCAGCCAAATGAATGCCTCTTCATTCGTTTCGTTCATTTGTCAAGTCTAGGGCTTTTACGTTTAGTTCTAGTCTGTGTTGTGTCTGCGTAACGACTCTGGGTCCTAACCTGGATGACTAGCGTCGCCCTCCTCATTTTTCCAGGCTTGGGACTGGCTACTTCTACCGTAGCCTAACTTCTCAAGGGGCAGAAGCAGATGGCGCAAAATTGCTCGTGGTGGTATATTCCAGTCCTCGGCTCGAGGACGGTTGAAGACAAGACAAGACACCTATAGGAATTGGAACTGGCTTCTCCAATGGATTATGATTTGATTATGATTTCTTTCGAAACGACCATCGATTGATGCCTTGGGCATTATGATAACGGCGCTATCGAAGTCATTAGATTAGATTAGATTAGATTGCATACTGTCGTCCAGCATCACAATCCGTCCTCGGATCGAAATCCAGACAAAGTGCAGAAAGGCCGGTGCTTTGCTACTGAGCCATCTATCTCATCTAAGTGTATAGTTTTCCCTTGGGGTAGGGTAGCCGGTTGGCTAGGGCGCTCGGAGAGTACGGGTTCGAGCCTCCCCTGAAACGATTACTGTGTAGGGACCTTGAGCAAGTCCTTCACTCACAGCTGCACAGCACCATCGATTGATGCTTATTCAGCAGATAGTTTGGCAGAATAAATGAAGAAATAATGATTATAATATTGAACTTGTAATTGTTATTATTAATATTTTAGCACTGCCTAATTGTTGTTTATATTTTTCTGTTTTACCATTTTGGTTTTTATTTTAAAAGGAACTCTTAAGCCCAGGGCATTAAATAGCTACTTTGTGCTCATGTGCCGTCAACCCAACCAATTCATCAATCAGCCAATCAATCAGCCAGTCTGTCATTCAGTCAATTAATCAATCAGCCAGTCTGTCTATCAATCAATCAATCTATGTTCCGTTTTCAGGTTGAACACAGTTCCCGCATCCGTCATCGTCCTCGACTGAGAGACTGCAACCCGCATCTAACCTGCGGCATCTGCCATGGATATCTCATCGATGCTGTTTCAAACCCTAGCTGTCTGCACTCGTGTGAGTTACCATTTGTACAGTATGTATGTATGTATGCATGTATTTGTATATGTATGTATGTATATATGTTGTATGGATGTATATAATTAAGTAGCTATTTATGTATATGTTGTGTTTATATGTATACATGTATGTATATATGTATGTGTATATGTATGTATGTATGCATGTACGTATATATGTATATTTTTATGTACATATGTTTGTATGAATGTGTATACATATGTATGTATTTATGTATGTATTCATGTATGTATTTGTGTATGTGTATGTATGCATGCATGCACATTTGTACGATATGTATGTTTATGTATGCATTCATATATGTATGTATATGTATGTATCTATTTGTGCAGTGCCATTTATGTACATACATACATACACATACATACATACATACATACATATATACATACACATACATACATACATACACACACACATACATACGTATATACATACATACATAAAGGTGTTAAAACATGCCTATATGGATTGAAAAATATTTTGCACATATTTCGTCTGCTAGTTATTATCAATCCTTTTCGCACGGTTATCAAGGGATGGATGATTGACAGATGTCAATCACGGAAGAATCAGGTTGGGGCCTTCTGGTGCGCTGTCCTGAATATCAGCGCAGGGGATGGCTGATGAAAAGGATTTAACACTGTTCATTTAAAGGTCAAAGGTAAAGGTAATACATTTGTTTGCACGTCTATCTGAAAGCAAGGAGGTGTAAACAATTTTGCGCTGCTTATTCAGCAAGTTTTGAGCTTGCGTTTTGTATAGAAAATTTCCATGCGGCATCTGGTTATTGAGTTGTTTTTACACGCGCGGATCACGTGATTACAGCTGCCGCATGCGTCAGACGTTTGGTGGGAGTGGCGTTATTGGCTGGCAAAGCCCCGCTGGCAGGCGGGCAGACATTAGCAGTAATTATTGTTGCTGCGCATTTTATCACGTGGTCGCTCGCGCGGCCTATATTTTAACGAGTAAGCGTGTTTTTGGATAAACTCACGATTGCGCAATAAGAGTAAGGCCGATCATAACCAGTTTGAACTGGTCTGTTTTCATGGCGGGAAAGGGCCTATACAAGCGAGTGTGAACATTTGTAACAGAGGTCTGGCGTGTGCTAAGTTAAAAGTTTGAGTTACAACGCCGTTGATAGACCCATGTAAAGTAAAGCATCCCATATCCCACAAGTGAGACGTAGGGATGGCACTCGTGTCCTTTTTTTCAGACCCTTGAGTCTACCATGGACAAATCCCAAGGTCCTGGACACGGGGACAGTGCATCGCAGGACTTGCCGTTTACTCCCTGCTTACGCCGGTAGCAGAAGTGACAGAAGCACGATGTGTGCAAATAACTTGCCCAGGGTCATTACACGAAGTCGAACCTGCAACCGCATGATCATTGACCAAACGCGATACCGACAGACCACCATTCCTCACAAGACCCACGGATAGAACAGAAATGTACAGGGAAATGTATTTTCATTAAGGGTAGCCCAAACCAATACGGGGCGCCCCCTCCCTACAAATCACTACCCTTATTTTCCGTTTTCCCTTTTGGCAACGCACTCCTGCCTCTCCACAGATGGACCGGAGTGAACCGCTGTCAGTCATGTCAGCGTCGGTCAGCGGTGGCGCCAGTGTCAGGGAGTCGGCAGGATGGATGGCAGAAGGTACTGCAAAGAAGTCGCCAGGTGGCGTGGTCTTCGGATCCATCAACTTCCGGCTGGGAGCGAACCGGATGACCGAGAGAATAGAAATGAGACGAGGATTAAGAGGTGGAGGAATAGGCGGAGGAGGAGTTGGAGAAGAGAAATAGGAGCAGAACAGGAGGAGGAATAGGAAGAGGAAGACTAGGAAGAGGAATAAAAGGAGAAATAGGAGATATATTTGAGCAGAGGTGGAATGTGAAGAGGAAGAATAACAAAGAAGAATAAGAGGAAGAAAAAGAATTAATCTCTGTACTTCCATTCTATCCTCCCTGCAGAGGATATAATGCAAGTACAGAGAATAAAGAAAACGATTATAAATTAAAACGAAAGACAGTAGAATGTAGATGAAAAGAAATAATAAAGGAAAAACAAAAGAGAATAACAGATACACGTAGGAGAACATAGAACGGGAGAATTAGGAATAGCATAAAGACGAGGAGAATACAGGATATGAGAATAAAGGACAGCATAGAAGAAGAAAGTAAAGAAGAGAATAAGAGGAGAAATCAGATAGAGAATTAGAATGAGGAGCCGCCCAACAATCAGAACAGTCGCTTGGCAATAATCAGGTGATATACCATGACTCAAACCAGGGACTGAGCAGTTTTATTGCAAGGTGTTTTTCTCAGTCACTATGCACCTTCAACCAAGGCTCTGATTGAACCAAAAGTTCTTGATTGAACTAAAAGATCTTGATTGAACCAAAAGACCTTGACTGAACCAATAGTCCTTCATTATACTTTCATTGAACCAGAAGACCTTCATTGAACCATAAGACCCTCATTGAAACAAAAGACCTTTCAACCAAAAGACTTTCATTGAACCAAAAGACCTGCATTGAACCAAAAGACCTTGATTGCACCAAAAAGACGTTGATTGAACCAAAAGACCCCCAACTGAAACAAAAGACCTTCATTGAACCAAAACACCTTAAGTTGTTCCTTATCTCAGCTCCGGTTTTGCCAGGGCCTAAGGTTAAGCCAAAAAAACTGGTAAATGGGCCTACAAAAAACACGCAAACATCTACAAATGTGTTTGTATAAAGTAATTATATGTTATGTATATTATTTGAATATAGGCTGTGAACATATACATGTATATGCCTGTGGTAATTAGGGTGGTTGTAACTTAACAATTTGCCCGGCACAAATATCCATCATTGTTTATCTTTTCTCTTTCCTATCCCACGGATAACTACTGCGCGGTACTGGTACTCCACTCACCAGCCTCTGCAACCAGGCTAGCTGGCTGCATGGTAGCCAAGTGCTTAGAGCGCTCGGCTTGTAATGCGGAGGGTACGGTTTTGAGCCTTCACTGAGATGGCTACTGTATAGGGGCCTTGAGCAAGAAGTCCTTCACTCACAAGTGCTCAGCGCCATCGATTGATGCTTAGTCATTAGATAGTGGCGCTTAATAAATGCAGAAATAATAATAACAACATCTGTCAGCTGGCGTAGGTGTCTGCGTTAATCTCTGTAGCAATTTCCGCTGGGGGTCTCTTTCAATCACTGTATTAGCCTTCATAGCAGCGTCGATCGTAAGCCTGCATCACATCATCATACCGTGTCGGCCTCTTCAGCAGCCTTTCTGGCATCTTCTCTGTTATCCTGTTATCTTCTCTGTAGCTGTGTATGTTTCAGGCTTTGCAGCAGGTCAGTTGCCGTTTCCCGATCAGCATCTGTATCAGTCTTAGCTGCTGCCTCTGTTTCAGTTTTAGCTGCTGCCTCTATCGTCTCTTTCCTTCTCCGCATCAGCCTCTCTATCCGAACACAATCCACAGTAGTCGTCTGACTGCCTTTCTGCCTGATTCTTGGATTTTGACCTGGAACTGAACCCTTCTGCCTATCGATTTTGTTTTGACTGAGCGCCTGTTAATTAGCTTTTGTTTGACCCTGTAGAATTCTCGAGTTTACGATTGCGATTGTGACTGTGTAAGCCTCCGTAGCAGCCTCTTTGCATCTTCATTACTATCTCTGTCTCTGAAGCAGCCTTTGTGGCAGCCAGTGTTTTATTTTCTGTTATATCCTGCGCCAGCCTCCTTAGCAGTCTGTGTGTCTATCTCAGTCAGCCTCTGTGTCAGTCTATGTGTCAGTTCGTGTCAGTCTGTGTCAGTCGTTGTTTTGGCGGCTGTGTCAGTCAGTCAGTGTGTGTGTTAGTCTCTATGTCAGTCTTTGTCAGCCTCTGTCAGTTCATGTCAGTGTATATATCAGTCTGTGTCAGTCTATGTCAGTCAGTGTGTGTGTGTGTGTGTGTTAGTCTCTATATCAGTCTTTGTCAGGCTCTGTGTCAGTCTGTGTCAGTATCTGCGTACGTGTGTATGGAAGCCTGCTCTACACTGAACAGCTACCCTAGAGTAGATGTTAACTGAAACGGGTGTGCTGATTGGAAAGGGAAAAAAATGGCTTCATCCGCCGCTGAGCTGCAATTAAATGCTCAAATGTTCATGCATTATATATTACATTGCCTCTATATATATATATATATCTATATATATATACATATATATGTATATATAACACGTAGACCCATTATATAAATACATACATATATATAATATATATATTATAAAATATACACAATTAATGTGGACAGATATATTTATGGAAGCCATATTTGAGGTCTGTGTAACAATGTCTCCCGTGTATGTATCTCTACCTACCTGTCTTCCTGTATGTCTTTCTGTATGTCTGTAACTCATTCTTTCTGTCTTTCTCCTGCTTTTGAATATATATATATATATATATATATATATTGTGCATAATATAGAACATAATATAGAGCAGACACTACTACATATAAATTTAGATAATGCCTAATCTATTTATCTCTCACTCTATGCATTATGTAATTATGTGTATGTTTATGTATATATAGGTATATGTATATGTATGCATATGCATATATGTATAAGCGAATAAACTGGGCGTGTACGTGAAGGCGTGAGGGCGTGTGTGTTGTGGTATCGCCAGATGGCGTCTCTGTTGGTTTCCAGCACAAAATCTAAATGGTTTGGGAAGGAATAATTCAGTTAGATCTGCACTCTCTGACCTCTTCTCATTTGGCGCGGCCGGGGCCAGGGCTACTGGGTACGCCCAGTGCATAGGGCCAGGGATATACAGAGAGAGAGAGAGAGACAGAGGCAGAGCAACAGAGATACAGGCAGACAGATAAAGCAATAGACACAGATACAGGGAAAAAGACAGACTGACGGACACACGGACAGACAGACATGCATACATACACAGGCAGACACGCACTAATACATACAGACACATACATACATACATGCACATAACCACACAGACATACATTTACACAGGCGCAGACGTCGAGATTTAAGAGGTATATTGTGGCAGACTAATCTGAAAAAACCTGATGACCCACTTAGAAGTAGTCATTTGAGGCAGCCAACAAGAGATGGGGGGGTATCAGCTACCGTGCAGGGGGTAATATACAACGCACTACGACCCGGACAAGTCTGGGGCGACATACAGGTGGTTAATCTGGGACTGACAATGTTAGTTCCGTGCGAATAACATTGGAACTTTACAGCACCGATTAGAGCTAATGTAAATGTACATGTCTTTCTATAGCGACTGTATGGCCTCGACCCTGCTCATTTTTCAATGAATTGATCGGGTGAGAGCCTTCCCCACCGCTGCCCGAGGGAATGGGCGCCCCGCCATTTAAAGTCCCTATGTACGGACCGTGCTAGCCCGAGATTTAAATCTCTGAGATTTAGCCACGATCGTTATGCGAACCAGCATATTCACGCTCAGAGGCGCCTTGACGTACGCTTTAACCAATGAAGCTAACCAGGCCAGCTGAAAAACCATGGCGACGATTGTGACGTTAATATGTGTCAGGCCAAGTGAGGCGCCTTGACGTTCGCTTTAACCAATGTAGCTAACCAGGCCAGCTGAAAAACCATGGCGACGATTGTGACGTCAATATGTGTCAGGACAAGTGAGGCGCCTTGACGTTCGCTGTAACCAATGTAGCTAACCAGGCCAGCTGAGAAGATAATATTACAGCAGAAATGATACAGGCCAGAGAGGGATGCTCAGTAGAAATCTTACAGATGTTGTGCAACAAAATCTACCAGGGAAAGAAGTGCCCAGCATATTGGGGAAGGGATCATGGTCCCAATACATAACAAAAATGACAAAAGAGAATGTAATAATTATCGAGGAATTAGTCTGCAAAGCAGTCCTGGAAAATATACAACGTCTGAGGAAATATGTCGAGGAGGTAGTGGCTGAAGAACAGGCGGGTTTCGGGGCTGGGAGAGGCAGTACAGATCAACTCTGTGTAATTCGGCAGCTGTCAGAGAAATATATCGGAATAAATCGGACCTTGTATAAGAACTTCATAGATTTTAAATAGGCGTTTGATAGCGTGTGGCAACAGAGCCTGTGTCAGGTACCGAGGTACTGTGGAATTGCAGAGGAATCGGTGGTATCATTAGAAGATCTATTGAGCAAGTCGGTGAGTGCAGTTACAGTAGATGGAAAACTAACTTACCTTGCCTCATCTTGCCTTGCCTTACCTTGCTTTACCTTCCTTGCCTTTCCTCATCTTACCTTGCCTTGGCTTGCTTTGCCTTACCTTCATATTTATCAGCAACATATAAAGTGATAGAAACATATATACACAGATTCAGAGAGACAGACTGACAGACACACGACATGCATATAAACACAGGCAGACACACAGTAATACATACATACACATGCATACATGCATGCACACAGACATACAGACACACAGACGCAGAGGGAGAGTTGCAAGTCTTGCATCCTGTTTGAAACTAATATCTCGTAACACCAAATGCTAATGTTCCCTCCACGCTAATCGACAAATTTTCCAAAGCCATTTTAAAGTTTTTTTGGGATTTTTAAGTCAGTTAAACGATAGTCTCTGCTTAACAGTCGTATCGATTGTACTCGGCAACTAAAGACGCGTTAGAGTAACTGTCCCTTAAGCTAACTCTACGAGTGTATCTTAATTTTTCTTAACCTCGGCAGATGAGGGCAGCTGGCCAGCCCACTGCCTCGCCGTCTGATCTTCCAACTGACAGTGTACGGTCGCTGTACTCATTTTATGGCCGAGTTGGCTAAGGGGCCCAAGCAGAGCGAAAATTTCGAAACATCTTTCTGCCTTGGCGAGAATATGAACCCTAGACATTTTGGTTGATGATCCAACGCGTAAAGTGACCCGTTTTCTCCAACGGATTATGGCTTTGGTTTACAGTGTTGACTTGAAGCGACCATCGACTGATGCCTGGGGCATTACGATATTGGCACAAAGAAGTCTTTAGATTAGATCAGATTAGATCAGATTATAAACAGATTTGATTGGATTAGAACAGATTAGATTAGAACTGTTAGACTGTATAGGAATAACGCGCAGTCTAAAGACGCGTGAAAAGAGCAGACTCCATGTAGCAGGCTTGGACCATGCAGCGCTCAAGAATGTCGAGGACTTTGTGCATTCGGTGAGCACGTGATCCGATCAACGGAACCAGCGTGTGTCCGACAACAGAGGCAGCAGCCAAATTAGGCAGGATCGTATTTACGATCATTTGCGACATAAATTGCGCAAGTGTCCGATAAGTTGTCTATATCGGCGCGTGCGGTGTCCCCAATTTTTGCGTGTGTCCGGTTTTTGCAACCGCCGTATCTTTACCTCCTGCCCTCCCAGAAAGGAAGGAGGGTGAGAGAGGGAGAAGGGTGGAGCAGAGGGAAAGATTTTATACTTTCGATAGTTTGAAACGATGAACGCCAGCATTTTTTTCTGGCATCTTCTTCTATAAACAAAATGTCTGTTATTGGTAGACATTGGTGTGGTTAGGTTGTTCCTAGATACTGTCTGATAACGTTGCCTCAAGGATAAAAATATTTGGATATATACGACTTTCATGACTGGTTAGCTGCAATTGGTTAAAGCGTACGTCAAGGCGCCTCTATGCGTGAGGACGCTGGTTCGCATAACCGTTGTGGCTATATTTCAGAGATTTAAATCCCGGGCTAGCACGGTCCGTACACGTGAACCTTAAATGGCGTGGCGCCCATTCAAACGAGCAGCGGTGGTGAAGGATCTCACCCGATAAATTCTTTGAAAAATAAGCAGAGTCAAGGTCATACGGTCGCTATGAAAAACCATATATATTTATATGTCTTTCATGCTTTGGTAGAGCAACGACTGTCAGCGAACAGCTACAGCTGTAGGTTAGCATGCTCAGGGTTTTGAACTGAAACAGCTGTTACTAAGCATGCTTAGGGTTCTGAACTGCAAGAGCTGTAGTGGAACATGCTCAGAGTTTGAACTGCTATGTAAGTAAGTAAGTAATGCATTTGTTAACACACCATATGTCCATCAGCTCAGCGAGGAAGTGTAGGTGTGTGCGGGTCAAATCAGTCAGAAAACAAAACAACGCGGTGCAAATAGCTCTTACGCCGCTGTAGGAATGTTCCTAGCTAGATATTAGTGTGAGTAATGTAAACGGGGAGCTTTTTCCAGGTATTGGTGAGCATGATCAGTGTTTTGTTCGGCAACACATGCAGGTGAACAAAAAAAGTTATATTGTGTAAAGTGTGACCGGGTAAAGTGTAACAAGTGTAATAAACAAAGTGTAATGCTGATATTTTACCAGTTACATCAGAAGAAGAATAACACTTGGTACTTTTCAAAGATAATGTTAAGAGTGATATTAATGAAAGTCAAACTTTCAAAATGATGTATTACTGCAAAGTGTTACATTGGTATGTGAAGGCTATCTCGTCTAAGTGGCACACTCAGAGTATTGTCTGCAATTTTACAGTGATTAACATGATTAGTAATTATTATAATTGGCATGCTACTCCTTTAATATGGTATAGACTAGTAAAACTTTACCACTCAGATAGCTCAAGAACCTTTTACACAATATCTTTAAGATGCACTTTTTAGATCTGCTATGTAGCCGTGTTTCAGTGGCTTTGTGATTGATTATAAAGACGCTATATAAGTGTGCAGATACATACGTACAAACACTTGCATGCTACTGTGTTGCAGATGTTTTTTCGCTTCACTTGTTACCGTGTACCACCTGTTACTCTTGCGACTGCCGTTTTATAGTTTTGTGTACTTCTTTTGCGCAGATCGCCACAGAATGTTTATATTATAATGGCGATGGTGAAGATCACAATGGTGTTGTTGATGACGATGACGACTTGTGAACGCAATTTGCCACTGTTGTGTCAGTGCCCTTTCGTATCGTAAATTTCTGTAACATCACATCGATAAGTCTTCGGGTTGTTGACTTGTTTGTGATTGGCTGGTGGTTTTCCGCGCTAACGGCGCGAATATTCTGTGATATAACGTTGACGAGTTTGTTTACTTGATTTTGATTGATCGCCGTTCGCTCGCGAATTTCTGCGGTAACGGTTGACTTGGCGGAAGACTATAAAACCGGACGCTATTGCTTCGTTGGCAGAGCGCAAATATTTGATACAAGTAGTCGGTTGTGTTCTAAGATGGTAAATATAATTACAAATGTCGTTGATACGTATATTCGTGCTTTTAGAAACTGACGATTCATGTATTGCTGTGATTGAATTGTTTGTTTATTTAACTGTTCGTTTATTTAACTAAAATATATTCGAAAATCAAAGACTGTGCGTCTTCTCGAGTTAACGCTACGCTACAAATCGGGCAAGGGGACGCCCTGTTCAGCTGATACTCGGAAAGATCGTAGATACTACCGATACAAAATTGCGCCCAGCTGTTGTAGCTAGGAGCAGCGAGGGACGCAAGTAATTACCGCAGTTGTTACGACACCCGCAATTGCGATCCAGCCAAAAATACGGGATGCTCATAAATTTCATAAATTTACGACGTAATTGATGACATAATCGCGAATCGTTACGTCCAAGTGACGTGACAGTCCCGCCACGATAAAAAAGCCACGACGCACGGCATAATCTACACTCAGGCGGGGCTAAGAATGTCGTCCTAATGGCCCGCTGTGACTGCGCGCAGTTTTTTTACCATATACGGAGACGCAAAATTGACAAGCGACGGCGGCATCGGAAATTCGCTACATAAATCACCGTGGTTTCATCGATTGTGTCTAACGAACTGCCCGAGCCGGTTGCTGCGTATTGTAGTCTGCGGCGAGCTATGGAAAGCGAAAAGTGCCGAATGTGATGGTCGGTCGAAGGGGCAGTATTATTCGTAATCGGTCTTGTAATGTATGAACTCGGTTCTTTCGAGAAAGCTAAGTCGAGAGAACTGATTGTCAGTCAGTCACTCAGTCTATTCGTAATCGTAATTCTGATGTCTATACCCTGAATCACTACAATTAACTAAACGGGAGAATGATAGGCTAAACCAGATGATTCTTTGCGAAAATATGTAAGAAGTAGGCTATCAATGTAATGCATTTGCGTACAATTAACAGTGCAATAATATGTGCTATCTTGAGAACGTCTGATCCACTTGATTTCTGTAAGATCGGTTCACGACGTCGAAGATTCCACAATTCAAGAGAAGACGTTGACATGGAAAAGAACTTGTATTAATCAGTCAGTGATCAAGTATTCGAAAGGAGGTTCGTGACGAGCCACGAGCCATACGGTCGCTATAGAAAAACATACATTTACAACTTGTCTCACACACCTGTTTATTAACCTTTCATTACCGGAACTCGGGCCGTCATGCCCACCACAAACTCCGGGGATGACTCATTCCCCGACTCGGAGTCAGCTTATTGGGTCCACAAATTCGATAGTGGGTGTTGCGGACGTGTACCCTCCCGAGTTTCGGAACAGCTAGTTATCCTCTAGCTGCACGGTGCAGTTCGGATCAATGCCGGTGTAGTGCGAGATCGGTTCCCGGGTGAAAACGATTCCGACTCCGCCCACTTTCGTTGCCGAGGCACGACATAGAAAAGCGAATTTTAAAGTAGTTTATTGTCTTGATAGCAAAATTTAATTCAAAACAATACTTAAGTAGATGGAAAAATATAAGCCCAAATATTCACCCAAGCAGTCCGTACTTGTGCTGTCATAATTAGAACAAAACATTATTTTGACGAAGTGGCAACAAACTGTTACCTGACGTCATCGGTCACGTGAACCAATCACAGTATTTTTTCGGAACTGCTTTCGCTCCGGAACCGATCTCGCACCACACCGGTCTTTGAATCGGGCGAAGTCGAAATATCTATTACAACCACTGCGAATTAATTTTAAACAAAACGCAGTCCTACCCACGACCTTCACCTTGATTTTTATGTAATAAATATTGATTGTTCGGAGCTCCATATTCAGCCGGGCGGCTGTACATCTGCGCCGTTGGCCAGCTAGATGCCGGTGCAGCCTGCGCTGCCTGGGTCCGTACGAAAAGGCTGAAGCCGAAGGACGTTTTAGGGCACTAGTTGTGGGGCGTTCAGACTAACGCAATCCATAAGACTACGTTGCAGGGGCGGGGCATTTCCGCTGGGAAATTCCCAATCGCTCGTCGGATACATTTTGGCCGGATTATCTTATCTCATCTGATAGAGGCCAAGATATCCAAACGCGCGGTGTCAAAGGTCGTTTCCAAGACAACGCACTCTGCTGTAGGTCTGTGCCAAGCAGAATTTTCCGTGAAAGATCTGCGCACCTAAGACGGAGCGACGTTGCTTAACTTGTAATTGTAAATTGAGATTTATAAAGCGCCTCTTAGAGGATAAACTCAACAGAGGTGCTTCCGACCTGAAAAAGTAGAATCACTGTAAAACAGTACAGTCTTCAGGCGCCTGCGGAACACTGAGAGGGGGAGATAAATGAGCTCAAGTCGCAATTAACAGTGAAAAGCCGACCAAAACCAAGCGAAATAGATTGCAAGAAATTCGGCAGGACAGGTTTATTATGAAGAGGAGGAGGACGAGGAGGACGAGGAGAAAGGGTGAGGAACCAAAGGTTATGATAATACTGGAGATGATAATGACGATGATGATGGTGATTCGAAACACGATGCTGCTGCTGAAATAAATGATAATGACGATTAATGATGAAGGTGGCTGGTGATAATGACGATTGTTGCGATAACTTACCGTGACGGTGAAGATAACGATAATGGTGTTCGTGGTAAAAACATTATGAAACCATTCACATGTGAGTGAGGGGGTGTGAAGAACTGCTAACTACAGGCGAAAGAGTGAGCTCATAGGTGCTAAGAATGGGTGAATGAGTGCTTGCTTGGAACAGGTTAGCGAGTCCTACGAATAGGTCAATGAGTGCTTACAATAATGAGCGTTCGAATAGGTTAATGAGTGCTTAGAATAGGTTGGGGAATTGAGAAGCCGAAGCCACCGACTGCGTAGCGTCGGACAGAGCCGTGCAAAAATCCCCTTCGTTGACAAAAGATGTCGCTGCGGTCGTTCTAATATATGACGCCACAGAGCAGTTGAACGGTCAGCAGCTCTAGAATGATCGATACTTCACCACTCTAGCCCCCTCCCCGAAGGGAGAGGAATGGACCGAGGTTTTTTGCAGGAACACAGGAGTGGCACTACACGATGTACATTTTTATAGTATTATTTGGACCAGATGTTTAGCAATATCGTGTGGCTGCAACGGCCGTTGACGTCAACAGAAATGTTCTTGATGAAAACAGTTTTGTTTTTAAATAGTTCGGCTCAAACAACAATTAACAAAGTCAAAAACAAATCATTACACTTTCCATTTAACTGCTACAGATATAACGATATACATCAATTATCGGAAAATGTATGGAGTCACAGAATAGATGTGCAAATAACAGCAGTGTATAACGATCACATAATACATCACACAGTAAAGAAAGTAATAGTAATGAATGATCAATCCGAATAAGTATATAGCCCAGCACTTTGCGCCTATTTACAACAGCTATTAACGGTTTATTTACAGCCATAAGAAGGAACGTAAGCCTAATTTTATCAGTCAACCGCCGAAGAACCGCAGCGTAACCTAACCCCGCCCAACCATCCTTTCAATTTCACACCCTACCCCAACTGCCAGTCACGCGACTCAACAATATGGCCCGTGTAATTATGAATATGTTTTCCTGTCTCTATCTCCGATCCCTTTGGGTGTCACTGCGCGTATGTTTCTGTTTGTGTCAATATATTGCTGCCTCATTCTACTGCAATATCGACTCGTCTCTGTCAATCGGCAGTGTCGGTCTTTTTGGCTGTTTGCCTGGCCCGGTTAGCTACATGGTTAGCGCGTACGTCATGGCGCCTCTGGCGTGAGGACGCCGGTTCGCATACCGATCGTGGCTATATTTCAGAGATTTGAATCTCGGGCTAGGAGGGGGACCTTAAATGGCGTGGCGCCCATTCAGACGGACAGCGTTGGGGAAGGATCGCGATCGATAAATTCATTGAAAAAAATGAATAAGTTCGAGGCCATACGGTCGCTATAGAAAAACGTGTACATTTGCATGTATGGGTTCCTTTCCTTCCCTACATGTCCTTGTGCTGTCCAGAACAGAAAGAGAGACAGACAGACCGACAGACAGAGACATACAGGCAGATAAACAGGATGACAGATACACAGACAGACAAGCAGGCTACTTACTACTAGGGCCGCTTGTCTTGACGGCCAGTTTTTTGCGAAGCCTCAACCCTTGCCTTTTTGTGTGCACTTATCTATCAATCCTTCTGATGTTTCTCCCGATCTTCTGTCTCTGTATCTCTCTGTTCTCTTTACATGTCTTTCTGTCAATATCTCTGTTTGTTTGTTTGTCTGTCTCGGTTCCACTCTCATTTTTAGGTCTGAAACTTTTAGAGTGGCTTTTTACCACGGCCTTGGCATTCTGCTCATACCTACTTCGATGGGCCTGCTTTATAATACATAAATCAACCTCTTTGACCAGTGAGTCTATGGTTCGATTCATGAAGTTGAAATTCATGGTCATTCGTTATTACACAGTCATGTCTGCTTTCTGTCTGTGTGCCTCTGTGTCCGTCTCTTTCTCTGTATACAGCCATGCGATCTGCTCGTCTATATGCCTACTACTTGAATGCCAGTCTCTCTCTGTCTCTGTATCTCTGTGCATAGAGCCCTGGTAGTAGCCTGCTTGTCTGTCTGTGTATCTAACATCCTGTTTGTCCACCTGTATGTCTCTCTCTCTCTCTCCTTATAGAGCCTAGCGATACACCTATCT
Source organism: Norana najaformis (assembly GCA_964023275.1). Taxonomy (NCBI): domain Eukaryota; kingdom Metazoa; phylum Annelida; class Clitellata; order Crassiclitellata; family Hormogastridae; genus Norana; species Norana najaformis. Next base: position 8,253,283 of record OZ029920.1, read on the forward strand.
ACATCCCTGCCTCCTTATCTGTCTGTCAGTCTGCCTGCTCGCCTGTCTATCTCTAAGTACGTCTCTGCCTGTTTGCGATCCGTAATAAAATGTGGTCTGTTGGCTGATGGCTTTCTTGTCTGTGCTTAAGCCAAATGATCCTTAAACCCGGTCTGCGTAGACCTCTCTCAAGTTCAGTCTGCGAGGCAGAAGACTGATCCAATTTCAACCCCAGCTCCTGTTGCACCCTTGACTACACCTCACTTCTGGTACCAAAGACATTTTCCCGGATGATCTGACGTAAACACTTTTCCAGTAATTAATGTCTGCAGACAAAGTTTTATTGCTGCCAGACCTAAATTTTATTGCAACGAATGAGTCAATGTCTGCTACAGACAGACATTAATGCTGCCTTTTACACGAACCAGACACGTACTGCTTTTGCACACTACAACAATTCGCGTCTGTTTACACTGAGTATTGCAGCGAAACTTGCATTTTAAAAATATATTATGACATTTTGAAGTGACATATAAGTGTATCGACCTTCATTCTGTATTCTCTTATTCTTGACCTAGATTATTGATGGAAATGCCTTGTAACTGAAAACATTTAATGTAAGTAAGTAAGTTAGTTAGTTGGTAGATAGGTAGGTACGTAGGTAAATAAGTATGTAAGGCTGGAAGGAAGGAAGGAATCTTTAGAGTTAGAAATAACAACACACAAAATGGTAAAAACACAATGGCAGTAAAAGGAATAAACAACACAACATAGGATAAATCTGGTATTCGTCCAATGTCCTTTAACATATTTTTCATTTTGAATGATCAAATTCACTGTTATAACACACAGATCAAGTAAGATTTTCCTGGAGACCAATGCAGGACTAATACTAATTCGAAACCAAGGTCCCTGAATTTGGAACCAGCTTCCAGAAAACTTAAAAATGCAAAAAACTCTTGCTGAATTTAAGCTAAAATGCAAGAAATTTCTTCTGTCCTTGTTCTAATTTGTTTATGTACATGTTTTTCACATATCACGAGTAAAGTATATCTATTTAACTAATCTCTGTATCTTCACGGTCATAGCACTTGGCTTACCAGCATGAATGATGCTGGGTTTTTGTTCCCCACAAGAACTAATGACGATTAGTAATACACATAAATCTCCTTGACTTATATTGATAGCAACATTATTTATGTAAACATTTATATAGCAACATTATTTATGTAAACATTTATATAGCAACATTATTTATGTAAACATTTATATAGCAACATTATTTATGTAAACATTTATATAGCAACATTATTTATGTAAACATTTATATAGCAACATTATTTATGTAAACATTTATATAAGTATCCGTATTTCTGTTTCTGCAACGTATGCCTTTGTTCAAATAAACCAACTAAACTGAATAACAGTTTAAAAATCGAACTTTAATCCTTTAAAATTTAAAACTGTCTACGAAGGGGTCGGGGTTCGAACCACCGCCGTGGCAGACAGTATTTATGTTCCCCAGCGCCGCCTAACGAACCCGGCTATGAAATGAGTACGCTGGCCGTATCCTGTGGTTGTGATTCAAAAACCAAGCGGCGAGGCGAGGGAGAGAACCGTGGCTACCCACCCTCCACCCTCTTGTGCCGCGGCCTGGAGAACTGAAGACCCAACACTTCACAGATATGGCTGCCTCGCAGGGTTGGCGTGAGTCTGCCCCTCTGCCCCTTGGCACATACTGGCCTGGTTAGCTACAATGGTTTACGCTTACGTCAAGGCGCCTCTTAGCGTGAGGAAGCCGCTTATCGTCCGAGTGGTGGCTTATTTCAGCGATTTAAATCTCAGACTAGCACCGTCCGTACACGAGGACCTTAAATGGCGTGGCGCCCATTCAAAACGGGTAGCGGTGGTGAAGAATCTCACCGGATAAATTCATTGAAAAATGAGCAGGGTCGAGGCCATGCGGTCGTTATAGAAAAACGTGTACATTTACATTTATTCTGGCTAAAATTCGCGTGTGGTGCGTCCAGGCATTAGATTAGTTTCACGCGTGTCCGAAGGTTAATGGAATTAAAGCTCGCGCTGTTCCTTTTTTTCGCGAAGGGCTTAAAATCATCGTTGGACTTTGGCTTGCAGTCGTTTCTTCCGAAGTAAATCACAGCAGAGAAGCCGTTAAAATTGCCATTAACGACCTGCAAGGCATTTCAGTCATGACGGTAGCGTATGCTCGTGATTTTCCTGGCGTGCTTTCGTGCCATTACCGACACACCGCTCGCTTTCTTTCACAGAAGCTGCGCGCTCCCGGCTCGCAATTTATAATAATATTGATAACCTTGACTACGGGCGACGTTAAGTTTAGCGTATAATATTTGCCAGCTGCGTAAATCTCCGCTGCTATTTGGCTTCCGACGCAAGATCTCTCTCTCTCTCTCTCTCTCGCTCTCTCTTTCTCTGTCTGTCTGTCTATCTCTCTCTCTCATCCGCTGTCTGGCTGTTTTTCGCTCCACAGCGATGGGCGGGGGAAGCTGACCTGCGTAGTTTACGATCGAGCCTGCGGTTTTTTCACGCGCTCGGGCTAAGCAAGAAATTTACGCTGCGGGCCAAGAGCCGCATGTTATAAGCGCTGACCGGCGTGCGCGGCGCATGAATGCAGTCTGGCAGCCGGTTTACCGTCACCGAACGAGGCCGCCGAAAAAGTAGATCCGTCGGAAAATGTCTCGCGCAACCCTAAGGTTTCGCAGTAACAAAAGCCAATTGCAATAAGAAGATCGATCTGGAACAGTATGAAGGATCTGATATGAAATTCTGTCTAACTTCGACGTCATCTATCTGTCTTTTTCTGTCTAGTTGTGTGTCTGTTTGTTTGTGCGTATGTCTGTCTGTCTCAATAACGCTAAATGAAAACAACGAAAAAATTAAAGATGCCAACAATCTCCCCACCACCGACTTTATCACGTGGAAAACTCGATATATATACATATATATAATATATATATCTATACACACACAAACTGGTCCATTATTTATATATATACCATATATAAACATGTATTACTGGGTACCGTACTGCTAAATAGCGACTGCTAAGACAGAAAAATAGTCGTGCAGACAGGTATAAAGACGGACAAACAGACAGACAGGCAGACATACATGCATGCAGACAGACAGTCAGGCAGCTACAGAGACAGACATGTTTAGAGCCAACACTGCCAGGCAAGCAGGCAACAGATATGCACGCAGACAGACGGACAGAAAGGTAGGCAGACAGACAGACAGACAGACAAAGACAATGGCGCATTTGTATTCGATGCTCTGTATATTCGGCCTTTAAATATTTGTTCTCTCAGGTTGAAACGGAAGTGGCTTACCATCAGACGTATGTCGCTGTATAAGAGTCGGTCTACGTGTCTCTTTCTGTAGCTGTCTGTCAGTAGCTTTCGGTTTCTATACATGTATCCGTCGGTCTGTCTGCTTGTTTCTATCTCTGGCGTTTCAAAACTAGATCATTTTCTCACGGCGCGCATCTGTGTTTCTCTGCCTGTTACTGTCTGTCTCTCTCTTTGTGTCTGTGTATCTGTGTGTTTGTGTCTGTCAAAGACCTTCAATCGCATCTGTGGGTCAACGTCGTAGCATCGTCGGTCCCTCCCTCTGCCCGTCTGCATGTCCGTCTCTTGATGGGTCCCTCTCCTCCCTTCGTGTGCCTCCTCCCTCCCTCCGTCTGACTTCCTTCCTGTCTCCCCTCTCACCGTCCTCCTCCTCCTCCCTCCTTCCATCCTCTCTCCATCCGTCCCCTCGATCTTTCCTGCTGATGGCGTCCTTGTGTTTTATGGCAAAACGGCGTTTGCCGCGTCGGATGGTAGCGTGTTTGGGTCATAGGTGGCGCTGGTCGCTAGCAAAAACGGGGGCGGGTAGATTCCGGTGGGAGGGATCAGTTGGCGGCCGAAACTGGGTCAGTCAATGGCTATCTGGAAAGAAGGACGAAAAGGTGACCACTGCATGTGGTGCGGCGAGTTTTGTAGTTCCCCCACATGCCGCTAGGATGGCGTTTGACGGCATTAATCTTTTAAAGGAAGCAGTACCGTTTTAATGGAATTACTAATTGTAAAGGAATGAATTATCTTTTGAAGGAATCGATAGTTTAACGGAGTCAATAATAATCTTTTAAAGGAATCGATGATCTTTCAAAGGCATCAGTGATCTCGGAATCAATAGTCGTTTAAGGAATTAATCTCCATAACGAATTATAACATTTTCTTAAAAGAATTAATAACGAATAAATTATTCTAGTAAATTATTCTGCAAAACGCATGTGCAAGTCATACATAGTCCATTTCACAAAAATTCATAGAGACGCTCAACAAATTGTGAGTTAAACTCGTTTGACCTGACATATTTTTGACCTGACCCCGACCTTTGACGTTACCGTCATACTTACGCGATGCGAGATGGAAAACTACATGATAGTTATTCACTCACCGTCTGTCTAGTACTCAGATACTTACCTATCTGCACCTACAGATATATGTACGTCTCTTTATCTGTCTGTCTGTCTGCTTGCAAGTGCTACCGTGTCTGTGTCCTCTGGCTGTTCAGTTGTCACGCTTCTTCCTTGCCTGCCTCTGTCTGTCTGTCTGGTTAACTGTCTGTTAGCTTGCATGCATGTCTGTCTCACCGTCTGTCTATATGGGCTAATCTGTCTGGGGTTTCTTCATGCTTATAAAAAGTGCAAATTATATAGCGCCCGTTTGTTCCAAGGTGTCCGCCCCCATGGACCGAGTGAGCGGAGTTGGTAGGCGAGTGGATTGGCGGGTGATGCCCTGGGGTGCGTATTAATGGTGGTTTTTCTGATGAAATGCAATTAACGTACCACGAATAGTTGTAGCGCCTGTTTATTAATTAGTAACGTCTGTAGCGCCGATGTACTGGAGGCCGTATTATTCCGTAGTTCTGGGACGATGGGCCGGGAGCGCCTCGGATGAGGTTACCTTGAAGCGGCGCTTTACAAATTTACGATTACGATCACAAGGCATGAAACGATGGCGCGCCAAAACCAAGTCGTAATCGGGTCAATAGCAAGAAGTCCACAGAGACAGAGCACAAACGTCTAGATAATTTAGCCTAAATTATTTAGACGTTTCTGGATATAGACAGCATAAGGTGGACAAGGTCGGCTGTCTTAAGCGGAGACCGAAATGACTTAAGAGTTCTAGCAGAACCGACAGAAGCTGCGAGAGAATTCCAAACTTTACGTCCAGTAATCGAAAAAGGTCGTTCAGCTAAGTCTGTGAAATAAGGGCTGATTTTTCGGACTCTGGTTGGCTAGGATTCAATGTTTTGTATACAATCAGTCCCACGTTACAACAGTTGCTTTCCTGTACTGGAAGCCAATGCAGTGATTTAAGTCGTTTAGGTTTGCGTAACCTGGCATTAATGTGTCAGTGTGTACTTGTGTTAAAGTGTAATTATGTTAATGTGTAATTGTGTTAATGTGTAATAATGTCTATTAATGTTAGTATGTAAATTTGTTAGTGTTAAGTTGTATATTTTCATAATGTTTCCAAATGAGCTGAGGAAACGTGCCTAGTTTCACCCTGGTGGTGGTGGTGATGGTGGCATAGGTGGTGGTGGTGACAGTGGTGGTGGCACAAGTGATGATGACGATGACACCAATTTAAAACAGAGATTGAGCAGAACGAACTTGTGAATAGCTCGTAAGTTATTTAATAATAAGACAATTTATATAGCGCCGTAGCACAGCCGAGGCCGAAGAAAAGGGCGCTGTACAAGGGTTCAAAAATCAACTGCAGTCATAAGATATCCTAAAAAGATGTGTCTTGAGTCGTGACTTGAATGTGTCCAGCGATGGGGCATTCGTCACATTCTCAAGAAGACTATTCCATGCAGGAAGGCACGATATGTAACCTAAAATAACGTAATTTTACAGTCTTATAGCGCTTTTTAAGTGTGCCAGTAGATGTAGTTGTCTGATGAAGATGGTGTTGTTGCGTGCGTTTGTTCGCAGTCTGTCGTTCGTGTGTCCTTCGATATCTGGACAACGGAGAACAGTTCTGTCCCGTCTGTCGCCAAATGAACAGTAATGACAGTCTACTCACAGAACTCAGGTAGGTGCACGATGGTGTCAGAAGACAGCTAACTCATCCTTCCATCCCACCCATCACTCTCCACCCATCCCTCCTACACGTCTTTTGCCTCAGCAGCCCAATATCTTTTCGCATCTCAACTAATCTGGTAACTTATAGAGCACCATTACTGTAATGCTCTTACGCATGTATGATGTACTGTATGTATGCAGGTATGTATGTATACATGCATGCATGTACGTATGTATGCATATATTTATGTATGTATACATATATTTGTCTGCGTGCATGCATCTACATATGTATGCATAAGGGCAAGTTCAAATGTATGCAAACAATGCTCAAATAACAGTCTTCATTGGCAAGCTTTCAAATGAAAGGTTCTGATGATGATTTGGTTATGAACCTCATCGTCAGGAGATTCAAACCACCTTCCCATTTCACTGGGTATCAACGTTAACACACTCCTGTAACCTATGCATATGCCCTACCATTTTGCACTTAGGCTTGCTGCACGTATTAAAAATACTAGCCATAGGTCTTAGGACAGAGCTCTCAAACACAAATCACCCTGAAGGCCAAAAGAAGGGGGTAATTTTGCCTGTGGGCCGTATCTCTTATTCCTTTCCGTTCAACAGTGCAAAAGTTAATGAAAAATGGAGAGAGAGAGTAACACAGTATGCTTATTAAAGTTAATTCATTTTTTAAACTGAAATATAATACATATTTAATTACGTTTAGAATTTAATTAAGTAATTTTCCTTTGGGTACTTAACCGACAGCATATTGCATCAACCAAACCATCAATGTTATGATTGATACCCTGTACGAATCCAGTCTTAGTGTTGCTTGTTATTGTTTGTCACTGTTCCTAGCCTTTAACATAGAACTTTAATTAAATTATAAATATAAAATTAATATAAATAATATAAATAATGAAAAATATAAATTTAATAATCTTCATCACGAGAAAACCTGTTATCGTAATGTAAGTGCTTCCAAACATTGCCATATTCCTTGCAGAAAAAGCGAGTAGCTTGGAAGTTGTGCTCATGAATCTCGCAATCTGCAATTGTGAAAAATACTGCACACAATGCAGAGATGAACAGGCAGACAAATAATAAATTAATTTTCCAAACACTGCCATTATCCCTGCAGAAAAAGCGAGCAGCTTGGGAAATTGTGCTCGTGAATCCTGCAATGTGCACCCGTAATAAATACTGCACACGCATATGTACTCCCAGCAAGAGCAATTGAAAATGCTTTGAAGCTGTTTGCCATTCAAATTGATTGTGTTTGCACATTATCAGCTAAATCTGTAACCCTGCAGGCAAATGTAGTGGCAGACAACCTCAAACCTTCAAAAACTTTGTTCTTATCCTGATACAGAATTTCGATCGCCCTCACAAGACATTCTATTATAAATCGGCCGTCTGTAAAAGGTCGCGATGATATGGCCATCATTTAGCTTATTACAAAAATTTGTACTTACTGAATCTACGCTAAACTTATAAATATAAAAAATAAATTTCTCCGCCGGTAAATCCAGTTTTAAATTGCTGAACTTACTCGTCTCTGACTTTCTGATTGACTCATATTTTTCGCGATTTAGAGTGTCGTAATGCCGACGCATTTTGTCTTCTTTGGGAATAGCAATCGTTTGGTGACACATACGACACTGAATTACCTAAACCTGCGTCAAAAATATAAATTTTACCATTTCTCTTGGAAATAAAAATATCTTTTCTTCCGCAAATTTTCTTTCTTACACTCTGAAATCATCTTTGATCGGTTTTAATTTATTTCTGCGAATACAAATGCTCACTGTTAATCAAGATGGCGGCATAACCGAAAAAGACCACAAACCTTTATTATTAGAAATAAAAAGAGCAAGTAAGTAACAGCAGCGAGATTCATTACGAGGAAGACAAAAATTACAAATTTTCATTGTAAAAATTTGAGAAATTCCGGACCATCGCGGGCTGCAAGAAATGTCTTTGGGGGCCGCATACTGCCCCCCGGACCACGTATTTGAGACCCTTGCCCTGGGCCTTCTTTATGCAGTATTTTCTCACTAGAGTTGGACTGCTTTTACAGGTATGTTTACTGTATATGCATGAATGCTGATATGTGTAGATGATGAAGACGACGACGATGATAATGACTACGTCGACGACGATAAGGATGTTGTTGTTCATGACGACGACAATGGTGATGATGATGATGATGACGACGACGGTGATAATAATCCTACAGAGGATGAGCTAAAGGAGGATTAATGTATCCAGCAATGATGATGCATGCTGTTTGATGGTAATGGAGTCTGGTGGTGGTATGGTGCTGGTGGTGGTAATGGTGGTGGAGGTAGTGGTGATATGTATTGTGTGTCTATAAAAGCGGTCTTGTCTGCTTTTTTCCAACTCTGCCAGTGATTTAATTTTGCCATTTCGAGCACAGACGGTTTATGTAAGGCCTCAGGAAAACAGTGGCTTTTTGTCTGCATTTCGGTCTTGCTTGTCTGTCTGTCTGTCTGTCTGTCTGTCTTTCCCTCCATCCGTCTGTCTTTCCCTCCATCCGTCTGTCTTTCTCTCCATCAGTCTGTCTATCAGTCAGTCTGTCTGTCTATCTGCCATACACGTATATCTGTCAGTCTATCTCTCAGTCCGACTGTCTGTCAGTCAGTCAGTCTGTCAGCCAATCGCAGTCTGTCTGTCAGTCAGTCTGTTTATCTGTCCGACCGTCTGTCAGTCTCTCACTCAGTCTGTCTGTCTGTCAGTCCCTGTGTCAATCAGTCTGTCATTCTGTGTGTCTGTCCGCTTATCCCTGCCTGTCTGTCGTTCATACTCTCCGACTGCCTACAGTGATCAGACTATCGCGCATAGTCCGTGTCTGTCTGCATGTCTGCCTGCCTGTTCATCTCTGCATCTCTTTATATGCCTGTTCGTGTTCTGCTATGTTTGCTTCTCTGTCTCTACCTCTCTCTTTGTTCGTACATTTCTGTTTGTCTGCATGTCTGTGTGTGTCGGTTTTTCTCGCTATGTCTTGCTGTGTGCTTGTAAGTTTTCGGTATGCCTGTGTGACACGCTGCGTGGGTGTCTGGCAGCGTATGTCTGTCTGGATGTGTGTGTTTGTGCCGCTGATGTGTGTTTATGTGTGTTTCATGTGCAGCTCAGACCGTCTGCTGCAGACGATCGTCTATAAAGTCGTTCCGAATCTCTACAGCTGTAAGTAGACGACGCTCTTCTCTTCTTTGTTCCAGTTCTTGCTTAGACCGGAAACACGATCGTTACAATCGATCGCCGGTTACTGAACCTTCAGCCTCATCTGATCTGATCTAATCTAATCTAATCTAATCTCATAATCTAATCTAATCTCATAATCTAATCTAATCTCATAATCTAATCTAATCTAATCTCACCTAATCTCATCTAATCGCATCTCGTCTAATCTAATCTCATCTAATCTCATCTAATCTAATCTAATCTAACTCATCTGATCTAATGTAGAGAAGACCAGTCCCTTAAGCTAACCTCAAGTTGTAGCTATGGTTCCGAAGTGATAGCGACTTCATTTTCTTGGCCTCGACGTATAAGGGCGGATGGCCAGTCCTCTCCATCGTCGGCTGATCTTCCTGTTCATATGTAATCCTGACAGGGTGACTGAGTGACCGTAGCTGTTTTTTGCTATTGTACAAAAGGTGGTTTCGATGGTCTGAGGGGCGCCGGCATATAACCAAGAGGGGCGCCGAGGGGACGAACCCCCCGTGATTATGGCTAAATCCGCCACTTAGGGCTCCCTCTTGAAGAACAAACTGTTATATATGAAAGCTTGCTTCATAATGGCTGTCTTTCTCCGTATTTATCTATCTATCTGCCTATGCTCTTTGAGGAGGTCTTTATCCGTTTCTCTGTCTCTGTGTCTTTGATTCTTTGCTGGTTTAGCCCATAGAAGTATTTCCGTCTGTTCGTTTGTTCATCTGGTAGGGTATGTCTCTTTGTCACTGTCTGTCTGTCTGTCTGCTTGCCTATCTGTGTTCTTTGTTGGTCTGAAGGTTTTTCTGAGTTTTCCCAAACACCACAAACGTTTTCTGAGTTTTCCCAAACACCACAAACGTTTTCTGAGTTTTCCCAAGCACCACAAACTATGTGCACAGCACGTGAAAATTAATATCAGAAAATGTAGACACATGTATGCATATAATGTGTATCTGTCTGTCTGTGTGTCTGTCTTTCTTTCTGTCTTCCTATGTCTTACTCAGACGTCATTCTGTAAGCGCTGATCCTTTTCGAGGAAATGTTTCCACGCCGTTAAGAACTGAGAAAATATCGCCCACGTCCACGTACCTCTACAGATAGACCGATCTATTTGTGCTATATTTCCCCAAAGAGGAGCTAGAGAAACTACACTTGACCTGGGGTCATGTCGCCCCTGAAGATCGATCGGACTTTCTTCGAAACTCCATTAACTGTTTACTGAAAACACGTGTAGTTATCACGTGTTATTATATATGTATTTATTGAGCGCTACTCTATGGGCATGTGCTACGAAAGAGTGGAGACTGCTTAGAGAAAGAGATCATCAAGGCACAATTCCTGGGCCTCGAGCTCGGAGAAGACCCAAGATGATATGTATCGATAACATCAAATCGTGGACTAAATTATAGTTCGACCAGTTTTTACAGGAAACGAGGGACAGAGGCAGATGACACAAAATTGTCCGTGGTGCAGCCAATCCTCGGCTCGAGGACGGATGAAGACAAGACAAGACAAGACTATCTTATGACTAAGTATCAGTCGATTGCGCTGAACAACTGTGTTCTTGAAGGACTTGCTGAAGGAGGCTACACAACAACAGTAACTGTCTCATGCAGAAAAGGTTCGAACACGCACACAACGCCTTATAAAGCGAGCGTTCAAACCTATCGGCTACCATGCCACAAATATATAGACACCGTTCAAATAAACCACCTTCATACTAAGCAAAATGTGCGTCGCTCGTGCTGTCACCAAAACCCGAAAACTTGACATCACTCCTCAAATCACTTTGAACACTGACTTAAACTCTGAACGAAAAGAGTACAAGGTCCTGTCACTTATTTTTCCTACAACACACTTCAATCCACCCAACTCTCCTATCTTCGTCAGTTATTTACAGTCCAGTTCAACCTGCTCCTCTTCTGCCCTAACACTTCTCCGGTCCTCTCGTCGCCTCATCCTTAAAATTTGAAAATCGATCCATAGCCAGAGCTACTCCACCCCTGTGGAATAAACTCCTACCAGAATTACGACAGTTATCTAACCCATCATATGATTTCATCAACATTTCACCCTTTGCAATCTCTGCCATGTCTTTAACTCAAAACTGAAGACACTTCTCTTCCACAAATTCTATCCTGATTCCTCCTTTTAATCTTATCTATCTTACCGCTCTAATTCGATGAACCATCCACCGCAGTCGTCCGACTGTCTGCCTGCCTGACCCTTGGATCTTGACCTGAAACCGAATCTGACCCTTCCTGCCTATCGATTTTGTTTTGATTGTGCGCCTGCATGGTTCCCCTAACTTAGCTTCGTTTGGGCGCTGTAGAAATCTCAAGTTTACGACTTTTTTACGACTTTACGATATATATATATATATACATACATACATGTATATGTGTGTGTGTGTTATTTATTGTACATACTGGGCTTGGTCTCGGATTTAACAATCTGAGCTTAGATAGCCTATACACAGTCAGATCAGTGCTGTCCAGAACAACCCCTCGACGGATACGACATCCATTAACTATAATGCAGGTCATATTTTATAGCCAGTAAATACAGTAGTTTTAAATTACAATCTATGTGGCTATTTACGATCGCTGTATATATATTATATATATTATATCATATTATATATATGTTTTATATATATATATGTTATATATATAATGTATATATATATATATGTTGTTACAGGCTGTCTAGGACTCTAGGGATATGGAGAATATTATCAGCTTTCGGTTAAAGTGTTTATGTTTCCTAAGCTATTTACAAGCGTAGCATGAGTCACATAGAAACAAGACGTCAACCTCAGGCGGAGACAAAACTTAAAGCAGCCTCTCAAGGAGAAAACACAACGACCACCAAAGACGGTGACAAAAACGACTCAAAAAGAACCAGAACTGCGCAAAAGAACCAAAACGGCTCAAAAGAACCAAAACGACTCAAAAAGAACCAAACTTGCTCTGACATAGGATGACTTAAGCACGAGTAGCCGAGACAGACTTGGAAGAAAAAGCCCGGTCACGCAGAATCAAAACCCAAATCCAGTCTGAGTCAAATTTAAACACAATGCCTTTATATACTGTCGGTTTTTCCTGCCAAAATATACAGATGGCGTACAACTCAACCTACTCGGTTGCATACGGATAGGACCGAGTAGATAGAGCCATCTTTACATTTTGGCAGGAAAAGCTGATAGTATATAAACGTGTGTTTACATTTGACTCAGACTGGATCTGGGTTTTGATTCTGGGTGAACGGGATTTTTCTTTCGAGTCTCTCTCGGATACTCGTGTTTAAGTCATCCTGCGTGTAGAGCGAGTTTGGTTCTTTTGAGTCGTTTTATATATATATATTATATGTGTATACATATACATATACATCCGTCTCTAGGATATATATTTGTTTAACATATTTTTATATGGAAATATAAGATTCGTGTATATGTATATTGTTTTGAATGCATGTTTTGTAGCCTACATGTATTATGTTTTTAGCTGAAATTGAGCGACGGATCAAATTTCTTAATGAATTAACGGGTAAGTTGATCATTTATGTGTATTCATTATCCATGTATAGTTAATATCTATGCATATTATCTATATATATATATATATTCATTATATATAAACTACATATTCGTTATCTATACATATTCATTAACTATATGTATTCATTATGAGAAAAAGCGCCACTTTTGCATACTCATTATCTATGTTTATTCATTATATATGGATTATGCAATGTACTTATCGTAATTCTTGTTAGTGGATATATATATATATATACATATATATATATATATTGTTTATTGATATTCATTTTTCATTGCTATTTGTTATCTTTGCACAGTTGTAAATGCACTTGTTATTGTAATCAGAAATTATTCAGAGTTATTCAAGATGAATATTCAGTTTGAATGAATTGACGTATAGAGAGAGTTATCTGTAAATAATTATTTTTATCTTCCTTTTTCAAATGCCTTTCGTCCAAAGCCAGATGCGTCAGCTGAGTGGTTGCCAACGACCTTCATGAGTCCTGATTAAAAGCAGTGGGATAACAGTTTTACGGGTGGGATCCTCAATTCTAATGCCTGGGCAAAAATCTGCGAAGGGGACGACCAGCTGAGGGTCTAATTCAGTCTGGGGTGAGCCTGCAATAGTTATTTAACAGTAGCTGAAGTTACACTATGCAGGTTAGTGACTAGTCTAGTGGTAAGAGTGTTGTTATGTCAACCAAAAGGTCCGGGGTTTAACTCCAGCCAATGTAGACATTGCATTTCTGTTCAGCAATCGCCCCCTAGTGAACGCAGTGATAAAATGAGTACAGTGACTGTACACTGTCGGTGAGAAGATCAGACGGTGACGGCGTGGACTAGGTGCCACCCGCCCTCATATGCCGAGGCTAAGGAAACGAAGTCAGCACTTCACACCCATACCAGCCTCTCCGGGTTTTTTACGAGACTGCTTTTCCTCCTTGCCCTAATTTTTCTTAGATCTACCGATGTTTGCCCTGTTGCTACTTGTAAGCTTCACGTCCGCAAATATGAGCTGAACAGAGCTTGCGATATGAAATACCAATTTATCACGTTTTTGAGTCGGGAATATTTTCTTGTTACGCTTGAGCGATCAACCGCTATTAAGAAATCAATCATCGCAGGTCAACGACGAATCTATGTCTTTGTGATCAAAGACACGTGACCATGTCATACGCTCCGTACTGAAAGCGTCGAAAGCTAAACATATTGCTCACATAATTATAATTTTCATATAATTAGCATATTCATACAATTAGCATATTAATCACGGACATTAGCTTATCGTTCACCTCACTTGGCCGCTTACAAGCCGGCTATGAACCGAAGTTTGCTTGTATGTGGCCAGGAATAAAAATATGCACACAACGTCATAATTATCACTCGCTCAAGGCTAGCTCCATAGAAACATCAGTTCAGCGCCTGCTTTTGGCAGTCTGCTTTATGTGATTATTATGCTAATTTATGTAAGCGATATGCTAAATTGTGCGTGTAGTTGCTACGCTGTCAGTTCTGCGCTAGCTGGCACGACTGACGTGCTAATTTTGACGTGCGATGAACATCCTACATGTCGGACTGGGTGGCTGTAGTCTGCTGTCGGCTGGGCCGTGTTTATGGGCGCCAGCTGTGGCATATTGCTCACGTCTCGTCTCGCCGCTGGGTGTAACGTCGTAAGGCTGCGACCTTTCACCCCCGTGTCTGGTAAACTAAGAAAGTAAGGTCAGGTCAGGGTCAGGCGAGGTAAGGTCATATAAGGTAAAGTAAGATAAAGTGGCATAACGTCGCCTAACTTAACGTGCCGGAGCCACTAGTAGGATTTGCACAATCCAGAGTCAAAAAGAGGAAAAGAGACGGAGAGGAATAATGGAGATTGTTGGAGAAAGAAATACTTCAGGATACAACATCTGGATCGCGAACACGTGGGAGTCGACGAACAACCTGGATTGAGAACATAAGGTCTTGGACAGGATTAACTATGAGTCAGTTACTGTGGACAACTGAAGATAGAAACATCTGGAGACGGACGGTTCGTGGTGCGGCCCAACTTCGGATCGAAGATGACTAAAGGCAGAAAACAAGACAAGACAAGTCGTTTCCTAAGTTTTATTATGACAAGTTCATGAAAGCGAAACCTGGAATACGATGGCAGGCATTTCAAACAAGATGCCGGTTCGTGTCCCGGTCGTGGCTATATAAGATAAGACAAAACAAGACTCTATGGAATGGAGGGTATAAACCTCAGTTTGTGCCCTGGAGCCGCGATCTTTAGTGGAGCTAGCGAGAGCAAGAAATTAAACCCGTTAAGCAAAAACAATTTTGAAAAGTGCTCAGAAGAACTGCTTATATTGCGCCAGGTAACATGACTATGAGACGGTGGCTCACTGATTGAGCACTTGCTATGTAACAGGGCGAAGGCGGGTTTCGAACCTGCTCTGAAACGAGACCTTGAAAGCATACTTACAGTACTAAGCATCATCAGTAGAAGCTTCATCACCAAATAACGGCGCTTTATAAACACAGAACTAATAATCTTTTGCCTGAAATGCGGACTAGACGACAACAACATTAACAACAGCAGCAACAACGTCACTGTATCAGTTGTGGAAATGTTTCAGCGTTGCATCAGTCTGAATATTTCTCATGAATATTTGAACTGATGCGTCATTTTGCTGTCGGTCGTATCTTATCGTGCATCTGCTTTGTATGGCGCCTACAAGGTGGCTTTTAATCTAGGGGTTAGTTTAATTTAGGGGTTTGTGATACACCATTCAACCTACTTACTAGTGTCACATCTGGGTTTCCTTAGAACCTTGAGTTTTGACTTCTATAGGGCCTTTAGTATGTATCTCGTCACTCATCATGTAATTTGCTGTCACCTTAAATCATTATGAATGTATTGTATTGTATGATATTGAATTGCATTGTATTGTGTTTGGTTGCATAATATTGTATTATGTTCTGTTGTATTATGTATTGTGTGTGATTGTGTGTTGCACTACACTGTATTGTTTTACGTCACTAAATCTAGATATACAGTTTCCATAGTTGTTGACACTGTCAAAGGCTTGTATGCTTTCATTGTGACCTTCGAGTAGACATTTAGCCTTTCTTGGCCACAACAACACAGCTTGGAAGATTTGCCCTGTCAGCATTTTGCCTATACTGATACCTAGCGTTATCTGTAATAGTAAATTAGAAACTTCTAGAACGCCGGTGTCTAATGCACAAGCCATCAACTGATGGCGCATCAAATTTAAGCCGCATTTAAGTCAGTATCCAGAAGATCAGTCCAGTCAGACAGAGAGGCAGACTATGGCGGAAAACCCAACTGAAATTACAGCCGATTAAATTAGGCTAGACTTCTTCTGGTTCTATGCGGCGTCCCATCGTGGCTTATTTCAGAGGTTTAAATCTCGGGCTAGTACGGTCCATGCACCTTAAATGGCGTGTTGCGGTGGTGAAGGATCTCGCCCGATAGGGTCGAGGCCATACAGTCGCTATATAAAACCGTGTACAATTTTTTCACCTTGTTACACCCGTAAGCCTGGCCAGAGCGCTTTAGTGTCGCGCTTAAAGCGCCCTGTACAAATGTCTAGCTACATAAATATATTAAAATCTGACTTAGGGTAATTTAAGACAGGCCAGCATATTAAAGGTACATTAATTTCTAATATTTTGAGCGAAATGTAGTCTTTTAGACCAGGGTAGCAAGTAAGTATCACAGACTACAGTAATTATGCATAGCAGGCTGTTGATTGGCATTTGTGGTTTGATAGACGTGGCTTCGTCCAGTGGCGACACCTGCCGACGGAAAGAAAAACGTGCAATGCGTCTACAGAAGAATCTATACGCAGGCGCCGAACGCATCAGCCTTCGCCTTGTGCGTTGCGACAGGTACGGCACTCTGGCGCCGCGTAGCGAATGCCTCGGATACTATGTTTCTCTTGCGGTAGCTAGCATCACCTAGCGAATGAGCGGTGAACTAAAACTACATGTTATTATAGAACGGTGAAGGTGGAAAGTTTGTGAGGGAATAGCGCCGGGGATTCAGTAGATGGGGTTGTTTTTGTAAAGGTTGAGAAAAGGTAGATAGTAATTACAGATTTATCGGCAAGTTGAATGATACAGTGCTGAATCAATATGTTCAAACGTGAAATTTAAAACGGTTGCATTTATATGCATTCCATTTCAACAAAAAGTTCTATTTTAGCCGGGAATTGAAGTTAAATATGATAATTGAATTTGGTTGCCAGTTCATTTTATTATCTAGTTTTATTTAACTCTAAAACACAGATGGCTATTATTTATCAGTTAATTATCTATACATTCCATATAGCGCCTCCGAAGTATTTCGCAGAAGGGCAGTCTACACTAGCAGAAAAAATGATGCATCCGATACTATGTTTCTCTTGCGGTAGCTAGCATCACCTAGCGAATGAACGGTGAACTAAAACTACATATCATGTCATTGTGAACAGAAAGTAAGTCTTTGGACTTTTATGATTAGTTACTTTGTGCTGTAGTGTGTCATTTAAGTCTGTTTTATTGCAGCATGCCATTCGATTTCATTGAAAGCGAGTCATTCTGTGAGGATTTGGAGGAGAATGCGAATCAGAGGATTTCAAGGACTGAAAAGAATGAGGTCACTAATGTTCTTACTTCAAAATTGTACTTTACAGGTTTACGTACTTTATTGAGGTATAATTCTGATGTAAAGAGAAATATGATATGTATGTATGGATGAATGAATGTATGCACGTATCTATGTCTGTCTGTATGTATGATGTATGTATGTATGATATATGTATGTATGTATGTATGAATGAATGTAGGTATGTATTTATGATGTATGTATGTATGTATGTATGTATGTATGTATGATGTATGTATGTATGAATGAATGTAGGTGTGTATGTATGTAGGTATGTATGTATGTATGTATGAATGAATGTAGGTATGTATGTATGTATGATGTATATGTATGTATGTATGTATGATGTATGTATGTATGAATGAATGTAGGTATGTATGTATGTATGTATGTATGTATGAATCAATGTAGGTATGTATGTATGATGTATGTATGTATGAATCAATGTAGGTATGTATGTATGTATGAATGAATGAATGAATGTAGGTATGTATGTATGATGTATGTGTGTATGTATGTATGTATGTGTATGTATGTATGTGTATGTACGTATGTGTATGTATGTATGTATGTATGAATGAATGTAGGTGTGTATGTATGATGTATGTATGTATGTATGTATGTATGTATGTTGTTGCAAGGGCACGTGTGGAAGGCAGGTGAGGTTAGGTCAGAAGGTGACACGTGCCCATGCAACATTCTGTTAGGAACAATTGCATGCACCTGTGTTGGAAGGAGTGTTTGAGGGAGTGGTTAAAGGAGTGGTTGTCTCGTTGGTTGAGAAGAAGGCATAAAAGAGAGAGCTTAAACTGTTGTGAAAAGTTCTTTGTCTGATGTTGCCACGTTGGAGAGAGTTCGTTGGTTCTCAGGTTTCTTTGAGATTTGTTGAAGTTTGTTGGGTTGACGATGTTGCTGTCTGATGTTGCCGTCGATTGTTCGAGAATACAGAGTTTTAAACCAACGAATGTAGTATGCTGGTTCGGCCTATACCCCTATGAGCCTAATCGTTTTCCAGCATGCAACAATGTATGTATGTATGTATGTATGCCTGTATGTATGTATGTATATATGTATGTATGTATACATGTATACATGTATATGTGTGCTTAGATATTTATGTAGCGCCTTTTAGTGTCCTCTTAAAGTGTGAACAGTGGCAATTTATTATTGCAGGTTTGCGGTCACAGACGTTACTTACTTTGTCCAGCTGAACTGACCATTGGTCATTTGAAAAAGTACATCAGGTTCAAGTTCGACATGGACGAGAACTTTGAGGTTTGTGCAGATGACCTCAGCTTCTTAATTAGTCTATCTAGGTATTTATGGTTCCTACTATTGTTTAAAACTGTGCACTCTTGTGTCCAAGTATGCATCTTTAGAATTCAACAGATCCCTATAAGTACAATACACCCAGAATAGTACACCAAAGTATTTTCTGGACAGAATACTTAAATTACACTCAGGTATTGTGTGGTTTCCTACATAAAAATGTTACACCTACTTAGAAGCAAAATTGATGTTATTGTGTGAGGTTATAATAAGTATTGACTACATTACGTTTGAATATACTACTGCACCTGTGAGAGGGTCATAAAAGACGGTGGGCAAGTCTCCAATATATATATACATATATACGTATGTACATACAGATATACATACATATATTCATGCATACATACATACATGCACACATACATATATACATACATACGTATGTACATACAGATATACATACATATATTCATACATACATATATTTATACATACATACATACATGCACACATACATATATACATACATAATTACCCTCTGTCTTAGTGGACTGATCTGGCGGATATTGACCTGAATGCGGCTTAAATTTGATGCGCCATCAGTTGAAGCCTTGTGCATTAGACACCAGTGCTCTAGAAGTTTCTAATTAATAACAACAATAATACATACATACATACATACATACATACATATATACATGCATACATTTCAATATGCTCATTGCCATGTTGCTTACTTCTGCTGTAGATTGAAATCTATCACTCAGAGGAGTCATTACTTGATGAATACACTCTTATAGATGTTGCATACATCTATATTGGTAAAAAGGTAAGTGCATTACAATACAGTAAATTAAATTACAATACAGTAAATGCATTACAATACAGTAAATGAAATACATCAAACAGATCAATGGAGGTCCCTCCATTTTCAATGCAGCTGTATACTGCTTGTCACAATGTAACCAAATGAAATACTGCCTTCATTTATACATGAATGTTGCTTGTAGGCGGTTCGGATGACCCTCTACTACGTGGTATTCGATACGTCGGCCAATAAGCCGGTCTGTCTCGAACTGGAATGCAACAACAACTCGGTAACAACGTCACGAAACCGGAAGCGGAAACTACAGCTCGAGAATGTGCACAATACCGGAAACGATGGCGACGAAGAAACGGAAATCAGTTCCTGTTCGAAGAAATCAAGGAGTCACAATTATGAGGAAATAGAGGGAAGTAGTCGCGAAATGAGACAAGAGCAAGGAAGAGGGCTGAGATCGAGATCTGAGGATAACCAAGAAGAGATTAACAACTCAGGTGATCAGTTGGCTTTTGCTGTCGATTCCCCAACTGAATCCCGTCTCTACGAGAACCTTGACTCAAACACTGACTCAAACGATTTAAACTGTCTAAATGCAGGCGACGCGTCGCTTGCCGTCGCCGAAAATTCCGATATTATCGCCCATATCACCCAGAATTCCGCGTTTTCGAAGACAACAGAGTTCCTGTTGCAAGAGAACAACATGTCATCTGACGTCGTCGATCTGGACAGTTCGAAAGCAGTAGGTGGCTTTCTGCATTCGCATTTTGGGGAAGAAATGAATGTCGAGAGAACCACCGGAAGTGACCTTAGTCATCATCAAGTGGAAGAGAACAGCAACCAGAATCTGGAGCAGCAGCGGGACTTACATGATTCCGTTTCGGGTCAGCTGACACCGGAGGAAATTCGAAAAGCGTCGGATTTCTACTATTCAGACGGAAACGCCGTCGAAATACGGGACTACTTTCAGGATGACGTTGATATTGTAGAGCACGACGGTGCTTCGGCCGAGCATTGGCTTCCGTCAGCCACTGAGGCTGTTTCGCGGAGTGGGGAGATGATGAACGATACTGGAACCGGGGGAGAACTGTGCTTCCCAGTGGAGGCTGACCCTTCAAAGGACTCGGATGCTGAGATCGACACCGAGATCCGCCGAATCGCCGCCAACGTTGCCATCAGTGATGAGAACTCGATGACAGACTATGGCATGAACGACGACTCCGAATCGGCATTGCCCAGTCCATATCCAGAACCCGAGGGCAATGCGGCTGGCGAGGGTGAACCCGGGGTCGTGGGAGGACACAGGAACATCATGGATTCCATCGCAATTTCGCAGCTCTTTACCCCGAGTTCTTCACCATCTGCCAGCGTTGGGATTTCTGGAATTTCCGTCGGCAATTTTCTTGTCCAAAACGCTCCGCCGTTTGAATTCCTGGTTCGAAGCGACGGGGTTTCTCAGACGACGCTTGGTCTGAACGGTCTCTCCTTGAACGGACCTGGCTTCCCAAACTGGGCCGCTTACGTGGATCCAATGCAGCAGGTCCAGGAGTCGAGTTTTAGAATCGTTCCAACTGAAACCGGAACGTTTCCTCTACAGAATTCGAACTTCGCTGCTGTCGGTCTACCGTTTACAGACTTGTCGCAAAGCGTTGCAGAATCGAGGCTGTTGAGCTCTGGCGCAGTGGCCGGCGTTGGGTGTTTTCCCGTTGATATGCCTCAGAGTAATTCCATGTTTCCTGCTATTCGTGACATTATAACAACATGTGCAAATGAAATGGATTCATTTACGAGTGGATGTACGCCGGCCAATGAACTTTGTAGCGCCAACAATGCAGGTTTTGTAAGTAATACGTCTTTAACTTCTTCTGTCAATGCTCGCTGCAACGCAGGAATGCCTGAAGTTCTCCCGGTAAGTTTGGCTAACAGCGATCGGGCCGAGAGTTCTGGAGATATTCACAGCATTGGCGCGATATTGCAAGCAGACAGTACCCACATTTCCCCGATGCATTCATCGAAATTGCCGGATGCTGACGCTACACCGGAGCAACGGCTTTCCTCTTTAGACCAGTCATGTGCTCAAACTGAGAATAAGTCCGATTGTCTCAGATCAATGGAGAGTAATGGTGCTGGTGCCAGTATTTTTGCCGACTCCAGCGATCGTGTTAGTGACAATAACATTGCACGTAAACACACCGAGGACAACACAAATCTATGTGCTTCTGATTCAGGACTTTGTTCGGCTACAACTAACTCCGGTAAACAGACACTCGGTTTTCACATCCCCTCGTCGAAGATTGTTTCTGGTTTGGAGCACAGTGAGTCAGCCGATATTCTAAGTTCATCTGCCCAGAAGCTCAGCGTTTCTGTGACGAATATATCTGCAGCAAGCAGATCGACTTCTAATTGTTCAACTAGTTCACCGGTGGCGCAGGATTCATGTAGTCTCGAGGAGATTGTAAGAAATGAGCAGCACGATAACAGTTTAGAAAGTGAAACTTCGGCTGTGGTTTCACCGGTGTCTTTGTCGTCTGAGTGCAGTGACTGCGAGACAAAAGAAGACTCCTTATCGAGATCAGAAAATGCAGAAGCCATCTTATCGAAGGAAAATTTGGCCTGTACTACGACGGGGGTTGACGTTTCACGAGCCTCCGAATTTCCAAATTCAAATGATCAGCCAGTTTCACAGTCTTCATCCGTGAGTGTCCAAGATGTAAGAAGTAGCAACATGTCGGCAGCTGAATTGCAAACTATCTCTAATACGGAGAATTCAATGGAAGACAACTCAACGCCAACAGAAAGTCATGTTGAAAATCAAGAAGTTAAAGACGGCGTGAATTTCAGCCCGCAGAGAATGTCCCAAAATGAAACTCTAAACACCAAGGAGGGCATTACGAGAACAGTTGTAAATTCTTCCACTGCTGGGACTGAAGCATCTTGTGTAAGCCATCTAGGGGGAAAAGTTTCTGTGGGTACTCAGACAAATATCGATCTACTTGGACGTTACTTCAAGCGTAGGGTAAACCCTGTCAATTCGTTCGTGGCTGGAAAAACTTCACGAGGAGGTAGCAACTCGAGCAGTCGTGACCGGTCATCCAAGCCGGCCAGAACGAGCGTTTCGGTAGCAACTTCAAAAAACACGAGTTCCACTTTACCATCAACTGTCACTCTGTCGACTGGAGGACCACTAACGTCACAAGCGGCCATCTTCCACATCTCAGGACACGGTGCGCCTATTCTTTTTCCTGCTGTCTCTCCAGTCACGATCAATGGAAAGAGCACGTTTCTCATAACGGTACCAGGTAACTTTTCCTTCTCAGGCCAGAACGGCCTTCGTCCGAATATGGCTCTGATTCCGACGCGTCTGAACTACTCTAATCCTCGTTCCGCGGCGACTGCCCTGTCAGCCCCACTCGTCCTTCACCAAGGAACGCCAACCAGCCAAGCGATGGTGATCGGTCGCGCCGTCGGGCCGCCTCTCCAACTCATAGTCCCGTCCGCTATCTCGGCGACTCCAATTCCGGAGACATCAAAGGACCCTCTGACGACAACGATGATGATGTCCGGAGCAAATCGACCGGGCCTCGTCTGCCGATTCACAGTGAACTCTAACCAGTCAGGCTGTGCGGTGCCATCAACGCCTACTGTAACACCGTGTGTTTCCCTGCAAGCAGTGACCAGTGTCGGTTCAAATGCACGCACTGTTGGTGCAGATTCCGCACCCTCCGTGACTCAGGCTGCAATGCAAGTGGTCCTGAGGCCGGGTAAACCGGGCACCTGCATTGGTGCCTCTTGTTCGTCAGTTCCTCATCTGACGCTATCAGCTGCCACCCTTCCAACGTTTGTTCTGTCAAATGCGCCGCCTTCCACTTTTCAAAACCACAATCTCGTAAACAGTGACCCTAGTCCGCGCACAGAAAACGCTCCTGTAGCAACAACTGCCGACACAAATTCTCGGACATCCAGTAAGTCCACGTCGTCCACTCTTTCGAATATGATTTGCTGTTCGTCATCATCCAGCACCAGTTCTGTTCAGTCCTCTTCTTCGCCCATATCGACTGCGTCTGTTTTCCAGAAGTTTCCAGGAGCACGACACATTGCCATTTCCAACATCCCGCACGTGGGGAACAAGTTTTCGGTGGCACGAAAAGGTTCGGACCTCAAAGTTCAAAGTTCAGGATGTTCGCTTCCGATTCCGAAGGCACCTCTTGATCTAACTGATGTCCCGGATACTGATATGTCTTCCACCGTTCCAGCTACAAGTTCAACATCAGACATTCGAGTCTCGTTCCAGTTTGATGCTAAGTCAGGAAACTACAGCCTCACCCAAGGCCAACGTATCGAGGGGGCACCGGTTAGTCTCATTCGCGCTATACTTGAGCGGAATCTGACGTCTCCCTACGACATGGACAGATCTTCTACTGGTGCCTTAAGGATTTCACAGGCAGGCGACCTCTCCAGCTCTGTGACTAAGTCAACCGGCACCATTTCGAGCACGAAGCCGAACAACGCAGTTTCAAAACCGAAAGCAAACGATGTCAGTGACACTTCCAGACAAAGTCCTCCGGCACTTAGCTCTGGCAAGGTCCCGAACAACGGCGAATCGGCTGAGTCGCGGAACCCGCCAGACTGCCCAAAGTTATCAAGTCCCGTCAGTTCACCAGATAAGAAAATGGATCGACAAGACGCCGATGAAAAGACTGACAAAGAAATGCTGGCAGCAAGATGCAAAGTCTCCAAGACCAGTAGGCCGGCCTTCTTCCAAGGAAGCGGCGAAATTGCAAGCACAACAGGCGGAACTATTTCAACTCCGTCGGGGCAGACGGAAAATGCCTGTCTGATGAAAGCCCCACGTGGACCACCGTTGTCGTCAGGGGTTGTCACTAGGAGCCAGCGCGCTTGTGGTACCGGGCGAGTGGAAGAGGTCAGTCGTGGAAGCGCTGGTCCTCCTTCTTCTCTGACTGCCTTGGCGTCGCCATCTTCCCCGAGCACTGGAACTTCGAGGCGTCGGTCAGCAGCCGAGACGAACATCAAAGCGACGTCCGCTGTGGCCAAGAAGAAAAGAAGGTGCTCTGCGGACACTGGATCGAAGCCTGACAACTGGACGGTCGTTTCTGCCGATTCCTCCGATCCGCTTAGCCCGTCGCTTGCCGCCGTCTTCACGAAACAGTGCAGCATTGGAATCACGCGCTGTGCCGTCGCCACGGAAACCAGCAGCCCTCCGTCACGGTGTCTGAACTCGGGCCAAACACCAGTTCTCGGGAAGGCTACCGCATTGTCTGGAATCTTCTCGAAGACGTCTAGCCTTCCGGAAAGCACGGCTGCTATAACAACCTGCCAGACTGCCTTGGTAACTGCAACGACCGCGGGGCTCAGTCAGTCGGGGGAGTGTCGATGCCAGACGGTAACAGCAAATGGGGGGAAGCTCCCAGCGAAGAATGACCATCATCCTTTCGGTCAAAATCAAGCGGAAAACGGTAGCGCTACTACGAATGGCGCCAGCAAACCTGGATGGGCCTCGATGGCCGTTCAGACGAGATGTGGCATGGTGGCTTTGCCGAAGAAAGTGTACACCTATCTTGGCTCGGCGATGAGCCACGAGCACATAGCGGCCCGAGAAAAGAACATCGATGGCCAGGGTTCCGGGTTGCCCTGTTCTATGTCGGTGCAGTCAAAAGAAGAGCCGACAAAGGGGCTTGCCAGTACCATCGGTCCCGACAAGGAACTCAAAAGGGCGACCTCGAATCCGTCTGTCTGTTATTTGAGTCCAAACGACGACGATTTGGCCTCGCAGAACACAGCGCCTCCGATCAACCAGCTGAGACGAATGTGCAACCACTTTCAGAACGGTACTCGCGATAAGTCTCCTCCGACGGCAGAAGCAGAGCTCCTGCCTCCACGCCTCTCTCCATTCACCTGAGCCCTGAACAGCTTATCGCTCATCATCTCTTGTCTTTCCTCGTTGCTGAGTTTTTACTGATCTCCTTAATGGTTCAATTATCACAGATCGAACTCGTGCAGTGTTTCGAAGCAGAACTTGAACCGCTTGCACAGATACCCGTCATTGTGGTTGAAAAGTAGAATCGCATATTTCGGTATGCAGGAATCAACTCCCAAGATGAAGTGTTTGTTACGTTTTCTTTCACAACTGATCTCTGCTGTGTTCCGATTTCTGGAATTGGTAATCCTACGAAAAAGCGGCCTGACAAGCGTTTCATGGGACTTTGTGCAAAGCAGTCTTTTTCGGATGATTCGCTTGTCTGGAAAGATTCGTATCGGCAAAAACTGAAAACTTACTTCTTTTGAGGAATTTGATGTTTCTCATTCCAGAAGCATGTCAGAGTGGACCCTCGCTAAAGATGTGTTCCTGTTGAATAATTATGCATAACTTAATACTCGGTATCTTGCCCAGTAGCTAATGTTTCTGCTTTTGCAACATTGTTATCTACGTTGTATCACAGTTAGCCGCTCGGGGCATTTACATTCATCTCTTGTATAGATTTTGAAGTGGAAACTCTTATTCTGGACACTATTGTAAGTAGGTGAGCCTTATTTTGTATTGAAACGGGGCGAGGTTTGGAAGAGTCCAGCAGATGCTGATATGCCACCATGAACAAACATTTTGGGCCGGCAAATTGTGAGTTATTTCGGATTTTAACTTCCAGAATCATGCTGGAACTGATTTTTTTGCGACTGGAATAGTGGTCAAGAAATGCCGGCATTACCTTTTATTTTGTTTAGTGTTACAAAGTATGCTTGAATCACAGTTGATAACGTATCCATTGTAACGTTTTTGCATAATTAATAAGAAGATGAATTTGCTGTTTATTGTATTATATAATCGACAAACTCGCTTTCGACAATCATATTGTATTTTTGTGTTGTGTAAACTATACTGATCCGTAGCGAACGTGACTGTGTCGTATTTGACGTCATAATGACGTAATTTTGATGTAAGCTTAATACTTGATTATATCAGACAGTCGTTGTTAGCCTATTATTCGTATGAGTACTGTAACAAAATGGCGTCAGTTCTTGCTTATGTCAGTGTTTGTTGGTCGGCGTATTAATTTTGGCAAGCATACCATACAACTTGCGCGCTGTGGACTTTTCTTAGCCAACGTTGAGTAGTAAATAGTCAATTACTGGTATTAGTTTGAATGCTGGCTGACTGGCAGTTAACTTTGTCCTAAGATATCGCTTTGGCATTGGTTTACTTCCGGTGACAAGGCTACTTCCGGTGGCAAGGCTGTGCCTGTATGATCTCTCGTAAAACAAAAACTGAAACCAATCTCTGTCTGCCAGTCTGTCTGTCTGTCTCTCTCTCTCACTCTCTCTCTCTCTCTCTCTCTCTCTCTCTCTCTCTCTCTCTCTCTCTCTCTCGCTCTCTCTCTCATTTCGCTACAAACGGAAAGCAACACTTTCTCAGACATTTTCCTCTAATTACTTCCTCCTCTTCTGATTGTCTGTATCGCAGCCCCAAGTACCATACACCGTATATGTATGCGCCAGTGTATTCCTGCCTGAATCTGACTAAATCTTCGGCATTTGTGTCTTGCTTGATCAGCTGCAAATTGACGGATTCGCGTAACCTATTTTTTCGAACTGGAAAAATCTGGATGTACAATCACTTTCTTGATACCAACAATTGAGATTCGCACAAATTTTTAAAGGAAATTTTATAAATCTGGTGTTGGGAGATAACTTTATAAACTTCATCATATTTAACGACAGGCGACTCTGCAAACAAGTCAGCCGGCCAACTCTGAACATAAAGAGGTAGTAATGGAAATGGCGAGTTTACCCAAAAAGTTAAGCAAAGTCTGCAGGATCGGCCATTGGGTTTTGGATCGAGTTAACGAAACTAACCGAAGGACAAACCTAAATAATATATGCATATATATACAAACTTAAATAATATACATATAACATATTTATGATATATAGATATGGCGGGCTATTGCTGAATAGAAAACGGTTTTTGTCAGAGGGGTTTAACTTCAGATCAGTTTGTGTATTTAATCTAGTTCTACATCATTATGTAACCCAGTATTTTGCAAGCATGACATTTTGATCTGCTGTGTAGGCATAGCCTATTGGCTGCTGTTACAAGCAAACAGGTTCACCCTGCTTGTAAACTAATCATCGGAACATGTTAGAGGTCATGGTGAGAAGACAGTTTAAGGTTCAGTATAAATGTAGGAAGGTTCTTCCTAGTATAAAGGTTCTCTTTCTAAAATTTCGACAATAATAAGAATTGCCTATATGTCTTCAGTGAAATTATTAAGGATTCCAGAACTGATTTTAATGGAAGCCTTACAATATTGACCCCCTTGTCGTACGATACCTGCGGTACTTACAATAATAATAGTTTGACGTTAATACTACTATCGTTCTGGTGTTAACTTCTGAAGTGATGTAATTTGCTTGTGTGTCGTTGTTGATTTGAGACTATATAAGTATATGGCCTTTTCGACGATGGGCATTTTGAAAACACATTTCTTAAGGTTCGTCTACGATTGCTTATACAGAGGTTTTGTGCTGCTTCCATAGTTTTGTTGATGTTCATGCGAAGAGAAGTTGGCCAGATAACGCCAGGAAACTCGGTTATTATCAGTTGGAAATACGGAAGTTTGTTGATTCCCGAGTGGACGAATTTAGCGAAAGGTGTAAGCCCAAAATTCTAAATCTTCATGCTTTGCGCTATCGTTGCTAAAGTAGTGTTTGTTGGAATTTTGCACGTAATAAAATTGGACAGTTTCAAATAGCCAAATACGGTATGCTAAAAGTTTTACTTATTGTGTATGTGGTCACGCTTTAACGACTGTCACGAATAGCTATGTTGTTCTATAATATTCTAATGGTCGTGGTCACGTGTGCGTGCAACAGCGTTTTCGGGTAACCTTGAACTTAACTGCGTTTTCGAATCGTAGATAGCGGTCTCCAGTTTGTTCACGATAAAGAAAGCATTTTTAGTCGAGGTAGAAAAAAATGACATTTATGTTATAAATAATAATTTTGCTAAGGAACTTGACTCATTGGATTGGATGAATTTCTTTATTTTTTGTAACTTTGTTTACGATGACAGTACATTATTTTTCCTATCACATCTTGATTAGGGTAAATGTATCGCATAATACTAGGTTTCCGTGTATATCTCTCAGTCCGTCCCAATTATAATTCATTGCTGAATACGGTGCTTACATGAATGCATCTTCAATAGAAAGCGATCTATCAACGTAATTGTAATCGCAGATTTATATAGCGCATCTTCAAGAGAGACTCGTTAAAGGCACCCCGGTCTAACAACAGAAAACCAGGATCGAACCGTTGGAACAAGGGCAAAAAAGTCCAAGGGCCTCGTGTCGTTGGGTGCCAGGCAACCAAGGAGCTCATTGGAGTTTTAGTGATAGCGGTGGCCAAAGTGCTTGGATTATTTGAATCCTCGTTAGGTTAGCTTTTCAAATGTTAATAAGAAGCAAGATACAGTAATCAAGACGGCTGCAGACCAGGACATTTGCCAAACAAACTAGGGCTGAAAATGAAATGTGCACCTAATTCCGAAATGTGCACCTAACTCTAATGGAGTTATTTTCAGCCATGCAAGACTGCACTCGGATAAGGACCTAGTAGAGTAATATAGCTGGGAGAAGAAAAATTGTCAAAGGAGACAATTTGTGGCGCATGGTAGCCGACTGGATAGACCGCTCGGCTTGAAACGCGGAGAGTATGGGTTCGAGCCAACCTAAAGACGGTTACTGTGTCGGGACCTTGAGCAAGTCCTGCACTCACAATTGCTCAGCGCCATCATTAGAAAGTGGCGCATAATAAATGCAGAAACAACAACAACAATAGTAATAATAATAATATGACTGAAGACTGAAATTAAACTAAGGTACGGACTCCGTTTGTGCAAATGAAACAGATGTCTGGTTTTGCAATATTTTCGACAAAGAAATGCCGTCTTTCCCAGATAAATCTAACTCTAAAATGTGACTAAAATTTAGCGATGCAAACCGTAAGTTACAAAATACAAAGTTCTGCAGTTCTAGAGAAGCGACTCAGATCTTTCATAAGTAAAAATTTCGAGTAGACTGAAGCAGACTAAACGACGCCTGATCAAACAGGTTGTCATCGTTCGCAGTATTTTGAGGTTTTTCCAGGTCCAAAGACCTTCGTTAGGCGGACCTCATCAGTCAATGTGGTCTACAAAAGTTTCTGGCTGCAAGCATCACAAATAATGTTGAGGAATTTATCTGTGAGTGTTCCTGCCATCTTTCAACTAACTTACAATTGTTTGAAAACCGAGCTCGTTTTCTTTTGATGACTTTAAAGACCAATGTTTCCGGGGTGCTTTCTTTGAAGATGAGGTTCCAAAAAACTACAGGCGCCCATGATACGGAACGATTTGGCGAAGTAGTAAATCCGCGAAATTTTGAACATTGTTTTCCAAAATACTGGGCGCCCAGTTTAATGTGCGATTTTGTGAAGTGACTCATCCATAATCTCTTTGAACATTGGTTCCTAAAATGCCTTGGTGATCATAGTGTCCTTGAACAGTATAGCTGTTCTGCATTCGGTATGTTCATAGCTCGGAAGATTATCTGTCAGAGATTGGATTAAGACAGATGTTAGAAGATAATCCGCCAGTTCAGACGGCCGACGAATCGTTAGACATCTGTGCCTCAGAAGAAGAAGACGAACCATTCCCCTATTTACAACAGGAACAATTTTAGTGTTTAGTATTCAACTGAGATGTTCGAGCACCTTGAAGAAGTTTCTACCTACCGGATTTGAATCGAAGTTCTCCATTTTACTACGATCGTGGACGATGGTTTCACTTACAACGCCTATCGACTTGATGCCTTGTGTAGTATCTTTTCACTGGCTTCCTGTTCGGCTAAGGATTTGTTTCAAATTGGGACTTACAGTTTATAAACATTTACAATTACAATTACAACTCCAGCCAACAAGAATACTTAAAATTAGTCCTTATTCACCAGACTTACCGTTATAATGCAAGGTCATCTGACTGTCTTTCTCAGGTCTTACCTTGGACTAGACCTGTTCTCGGTGAACAGGCTTTTTCGGTTGTTGGACTTTTTAAACGCTTCCTCTGTGTCTGTTCGTTCTGCTCAGTCGATCCTGTCATTTCAGTCTCGACTTAAAACTTACCTAGAGCTTTCAAACTGCTTATCCACCATAGGCTGCCTCACATGTCTTGTGGACTGACCTTATGGATATTGAACTGATTGTGGCTTGGCTTTGGTGCGCCATCGGTTGATGCCTTGGGCACTAGAGACCAGCACATTAGACGTTACTAATTACATGTATTATTATTATCACAACGGCGCTACAGAATTCATTTGATTAAATTATATTAGCCTCACAGTCACATTTGTTTTGCTAAGTCGTCTCACAACTCATAGCGCAGCTTAACAACAACAATTAACAATAACATAACATGGTTATAACTCTTGTTAGCTCTCAAGGCACAATCGTAATCGTAAACTAGAGATTTCTGCAGCACCCAACGTTAGCTAAGTCGCAGGAACCAGCTTATTCACAGGGGGCTCAGTCAAAACAAAATCGTTAAGCAGGAGGGTCGGAAACGGTCATTCTATACACATGCTGGGAATTTCTTAAAGGAATCGCATGGAAATGCAAATTCGTCCGTTGTCGACCATTCAGATTTGAACCCAACTAGAAAGATCAGTCTATCAGCACCTTGACTTAGCAACGGTCAAAGGTAATTTATTGCTGGTTGAAAGCGCCGCCCTGGTTACCATGGTAGTGCTGAGGCATTGTATGAAAGAATGACTGAATGGTATCTTACTTCGACAACTGCAGAAGTGTTGCCATTGGTAACGCTTAGGCTAAGCACAGTAGCCTCAAATGCGATACTGGCTTCTCTTAACGCCTGAAAATTATTAAATGCAGTTAAATAACACGAATCAACTATCTGACGGTGATGATATGATGAAATCGACGACGACGATGGTTTTAGTGGCAGTGGCAATGATGTTTATGATGATGATGATGATGATGACGACGACGGTGGTGGAGATGATGGTGGTGGTGGCGGCGCTGTTGCTACTGATGATGATGATGATAACGACGATGATGATGATAGTCATATTGATGACGATAAATGCGATTATGCTGGCGGTAGTCGTGATACTAATGATGATGATGATGACGATGATGGTGGTGGTCGTGGTGATAATGGTGATGGTGACGATGATGAAGAGGAAGAAGAGGAGGAGGAGGAGGAGGACGACGACAAAGATGGTCATGCTGTGATGATGATGAGGAAATTACCTGGAGGTGGTCGTCAACGTCGGCCAGTGACTGATCGACCCAGTCGAGCATGGCAGACAGACGACTCGTTGACTTCGTCAGAAGAACCAAGTGACTGACCGACAGCACGAGCGCCGAACACCTAAACAAACAACAAACAGCACGAGATTTCTACAGCGCCCAACGAAAGCCAGGTCGCGGGAACCAGCTCATTCACAGGCGCTCAGTCAAGACAAAATCGATAGGCAAAGGGTTCGGTTCCAGGTCAAGATCCAAGAGTCAGGCAGTCGGGCGGCTACGGTGGATAGTGCTTGAAACTGAAGCGAGAAGAGAGAGATAAGGGAAGAGGAAGAATGAGGATAGGATTTTTGGAAAAGAAATGTTTTAAGTTTTGAGTGAAAGACCAGCGGCTGATGCAAAATTGCTGAAACCACATCCTGACAATTCAGACCCTTACTACCGGATCTCAGAGAGAAACAGACGGTTTTGTGTAGCTGATCGCAGAGATCTGGATGTCTGGAAGCGCTGTAAGGAAGGTAGCAGGTGAGCTGGTTGATTGATCAAGAGAGCCTTATGCGTCAGAGGTTGAGGCTAAGCGGTCGGTATACAAAACGTATAGATGAGTACCTGTTCCACAGATGCAATCTACTGTAAAACAGTGATTTATTGGCTAACGAGCATGCTTAAAGGTCTGCATATGTGACCTATATAAAGCTTCCCACAGGCAGCGAAGAGCACAGCACTTACTGTGCCTCCAGAAGTCCTCAGCAGGGAATTCGTAAATAGAGGTATGCCGCCAGACGGGAACGGAACAAAGGAGAGGGGAGAGGAGAGGGGAGATAAGGGAATGGCGGGGAGAGGAGAGGACAGTGGGAAGAAAAGGGGAAGAGAGGGGAAAGGACAAGAGAGGAGAGAGGAGAAACGGGAAAGAAAGGAAAAACAAAGGAGAGAAGAGCAGAGCAGAGCAGAGCAGAGCAGAGGAGAGAGGGGAGAGGAGAGCAGAGCATAGCATAGCAGAGCAGAGGATAGCAGAGAGGAGAGCAGAGCAGAGCAGAGCGGAGGGGAGGGGAGGGGAGGGGAGGGGAGGGGAGGGGAGGGGAGGGGAGGGGAGGGGAGGGGAGGAGAGGGGAGGGGAGGGGAGGGGAGGGGAGGGGAGGGGAGGGGAGGGGAGGGGAGGGGAGAGGAGGGGAGGGGAGGGGAGGAGAGGAGAGGAGAGGAGAGGAGAGGAGAGGAGAGGAGAGGAGAGGAGAGGAGAGGAGAGGAGAGGAGAGGAGAGGAGAGGGACTGACCTGGCCTCGAGTAGTCTTGGATCGAGTGGTGGGTACATAGCATTGACGACATCATCGACCCTGGGTCCAATGCGACGAGCGACAGACACGAGTTCCGTTATGGTTTCCGGTGACTGGAGCTGTTGTTCGCTGTTCAGTGTCATGCTGACCAGCTTATCGGTTAGCAGGTGCGCGATCTTAAGAATGGCCAGACAGTGAGGCACCAAACCTCTGGAAAGATAACAACGGCAACGTTTTCCAACCTTAAAACACTGTTTGTATGTGTGAACATACGTGCGTGAGTACATGCATGTATGTGTGTTTATGTATGTACATACGTGCGTGAGTACATGCATGTATGTGTGTTTATGTGTGTACATACGTGCGTGAGTACATGCATGTATGTGTTTATGTGTGTACATACCTGCGTGAGTACATGCATGTATGTGTGTTTATGTATGTACATACGTGCGTAAGTACATGCATGTATGTATGTGTGTTTATGTATGTATGTATGTATCAGTGGCGGATTTAGCTATTGGCGTGGGGGACGGATCACCCCCGCCCTTCTTGGTCATTTGCCCACTGCCCTTAGACATGACCCGTACATGGGGTGGACCGCTAGAATGTGGCGCCCCTCTAGAAATGCTCTTGCCCCCACACATGCAATCCTGGAGCCGCCACTAGTACGTACATACGAGTTCCGTTATGGTTTCCGGTGACTGGAGCTGTTGTTCGCTGTTCAGTGTCATGCTGACCAGCTTATCGGTTAGCAGGTGCGCGATCTTAAGAATGGCCAGACAGTGAGGCACCAAACCTCTGGAAAGATAACAACGGCAACGTTTTCCAACCTTAAAACACTGTTTGTATGTGTGAACATACGTGCGTGAGTACATGCATGTATGTGTGTTTATGTGTGTACATACGTGCGTGAGTGCATGCATGTATGTGTTTATGTGTGTACATACCTG
The DNA here is from genome assembly GCA_964023275.1 of Norana najaformis. Lineage (NCBI taxonomy): Eukaryota > Metazoa > Annelida > Clitellata > Crassiclitellata > Hormogastridae > Norana > Norana najaformis. Next base: position 8,287,440 of record OZ029920.1, read on the forward strand.
CGTGAGTACATGCATGTATGTGTGTTTATGTATGTACATACGTGCGTAAGTACATGCATGTATGTATGTGTGTTTATGTATGTATGTATGTATCAGTGGCGGATTTAGCTATTGGCGTAGGGGACGGATCACCCCCGCCCTTCTTGGTCATTTGCCCACTGCCCTTAGACATGACCCGTACATGGGGTGGACCGCTAGAATGTGGCGCCCCTCTAGAAATGCTCTTGCCCCCACACATGCAATCCTGGAGCCGCCACTAGTACGTACATATTGTATGTTTGGCTGATTTAATTTCGGCCTGACCTACTTACGTGACGTCACTGACCCAAGCGTCATCTTGAAGAATTAGGTCAATACGATCACGTGCCGTGACGTCATCCAATTCGACGGCATTTTCTCCGGCGTCATCGTTGGCTTCATCTTGGACCAAATTATTGTCTGGTCTGAAGAGAAAACCGAAACGAACAAATATAAAAACAAGCAATTATAAGCTCTTGGTCCTATAAATACTGAGGGTGCGGAATTTGTCTCCAAGTTGGTGCGTCGTATTTCAACCATCTCCGCTTGACTCATTGCCCTGGATAGCTACATCGGTTAATGCGTACGTTAAGGCGCCTTTGAGCGTGACGATGCCGGTTCGTCATGACTGATTTCAGAGATTTAAAATTCGGGCTGTCACGTTCAGGGTGACCGTAAATGGCGTGGCGTCCATTCAAACGGGCAGCGGTGGTGAAGGATCTCATTCGATTAATTCACTGAAAATTGAACAAGGTTGAGGCCATACGGTTGCTCTAGGAAAACGTGCATGTATAATTTTATTGTAAGGGTTAAATAGTTGGCGAAATAGACATCGGCAGACAGAGGGATGTACCGTTTGCAACCAGACAGTCAAGCAGAGATACGTACACTGAAACACAAACACAGATAGATACACGAGACGAAGTGATCGGCAAACACAAAGACATACAGACAGGCGGAAGTACATAAAAACTGAACGACAGACGCACAAATAATGGTTATAAACAAAGACGCAAAAAATTAGCACTATATCGCCTGTCAGCAAGGCACGAGTGTAAACGTAAATTTGTGTTTTTCTATAGAGACCGTATAGCCTCGACCCTGCTCAGTTTTCAGTGAATTTATCGGGTGAGATCCTTCACCACTGCTGCCTGTTTGAATGGGCGCCACGCCACTTAAGGTCCTCGTGAACGGACCGTGGTAGCTGGTTATTTATAGCTTCGTTAAAACTCGATTTTAAAGGTGTCTAAGCAAAAGCTGATATTTGTACAATGTAACTGTAAATATACATGTTTTTCTATAGCGACCTTATGACCTCGACCCTGCTCATTTTTCAGTGAATTTATCGGGTGAGATCCTTCACCACCTGAACACGGAATGTACCCTCTGCCACTACCAGCACATCATCTGCCACCTGAAAGCGGCAAACTTATTTATTTTTAATAAAATACTTTGTGCATCATGTTCAGAAGCAGCATCTTTTGTTAAATGATTTCCATCCTGCAACCGACTGGGCTTTGAACCCGGGCTACTCTGAGGTTCCTGAGCACACTTACTCGTTTTCGAGATATTGTCGTGTTATGTAGTCCGGATTCCTGCAGTAACGTTTCTTGCAGACGATTACCAAGGCGACCAAAGCGCCGATGAATATTGTTGCTAAGATTCCAATAACGACCGGTATTACGGTTTCCATGGCTGCACCGGACATCTTGATTACGAAAGAGATCTGCAGAAAGAGATTACAATTATTATAAGCGACCACCACCGCCGTCATCCTCATCATCATCAACAACAACAACAACATCATTAAACTACTACCACCACCACTACCGTCTTCATCGTTGTCGTCGTGCTGGTTAATCGTCTTCCTCCTCCTCTTCTTCCTCCTCCTCCTCCTCGTTATCGTAAGCATCGTTATCGCTTTGGTGATAATCGTTAGAGTAATTACCATCGTCGTTGTTGTCGTTATCATCATCATCATCATCATTCTGGTTATGATTCTACATCGTGCAATTAATTCTAATAAATTATAATTATAATTATCAAAAACGACTGCAGTGAAATTCCTCACCCGTTACCGAATCCTCCGTCGGCCGTGTGTTGCAATGCGCATGCGCAGTAGAAGTTTCAAGATAAGCCAAGAACTGAGCTATGGACAAGTCTCGGTTGTTCTCAGATATTCCGCTCCCAGCGATATATTATCCTCTGAGACAATGTACGCTTCTGATGCAACACTGCCTTCACATACTTCAGTGGTTGGATTGTGGGTAAAACGCCACTACTCTCAACCCAGTTCCAAGCCAAGCTTCATACATCATCAACAAAACCCGTCCTAATTTACCACAAGTACGCGCACTCACTTCTAGTCAGACCCTGAAGTCCGTCTGAACTCCTACTCCCGAAGACGACGCTCTCTCGATACAAGAAACGCGCTTCACCGAATCATATGCTAATCACTGCCGACATCCACCCGTTCCACGTTCCCCGGGTACGATGTGGCTGCCTTCTCCCACTCCCACTCCTCTCGAAGGCCCTTCAGCGTCCGTTTCTAAGAGCGGGATTTCGATCGTGAGCGGAACAGCTTAGCGTAATGCCGAGTGCGCTCGTCAAGCGATTCGCAATAATTAAGATAGGTCGCGTTGCTTCGCGTTCGGCGTCTAGTGTTTACTCGGTCGAGCGCTGGGCTCCACGCCTTTCTTAACTTCACGATGCGCAATCGATTCGCATTCGTTCCGTCTGCCTGCGGGAAATTGAGTGTATACGTATAACTATAGCGACCGTAAGCCTCGACTCTGCTCATTTTAAATGAAGTTTTCGGTTGGAACTCTTCACCAGCGCTGCCCGTTTTATGGTAGCCACACCACTTAAGGGCTCTGTGTACGGGCCATACCAGCCGTAGACAATAATCTCTGGAGCATCGTTACGATCAATATGCGAACCGGCTTCCTCAAGCATAAGACGCTACGTGATGTAACGCTCTACCGAAGCATATAACAGGGCCAGCCATTCTCAGATTAATAACATTGTTATCATAAACGTAGTATGGCTGGTGGTGAGGCTTAACGAAATGTGTGACTTCTGTAGTGAACCAACGATTGTGGGTTCGAGACGGCTGAGCGGATCCGTGTGACGACTCTGGGCAAGATGTTCGTGCTCGCTTGTATCTATCACCAAGCAGTAGAATTGTAAGTCCTGCGACGCGTAGGTGCTGTGTTCAGAACATTTGTTTCGTCCACTGCTGACCCTATGGCCTAAGAGTAACCGATCTATAAACATATGATGGGACCCATTTTGGCCCTGTGAAGAAATGTGAGTCCCCGATGAGCCCCATATGGCCCTGCTGGAAGGGAGAAGACAGACGCCTCCTGTAGGTTCCACTTTGACGTATGGGCCTTAATGTATAGCAAAATGGTTCAAAGCATTGGTCTCTCATCATTGGTCGGATTTCGAGACGAACCCAGTGAGTTTAGGCGTGTCTATCCTGTCAAAGGTACCCTACCCTATACCATCCTATCTACCATATCCCACCTTACCCTACCCTACCCTACTGTACCCTATTCCATCTGACAGACAGATCAAACAGGTGCTGCTTAAGAATGTGGTGAGGTCTACAGATTCACTCAGTCTTAAAACTGTTTACATTTATTGGACAACAACAAAATTAGAACAAATAAACGAAGTAAGCAAACTGAACTCTGTTTATCGTGGTCTTAGGAGGGTCTCTCGTTCTCACCTCTTCTCTGTCTGTCTGTCTGTCTGTCCGTCTGTCTGTCTGTCTGTCTGTCCGTCTGTCTGTCTGTCTCTAAGTCCGTGGGCTTACTGCCCGTTGTTGTCGATCACACATCTCTATCATCATCATCACCACCACCACGACTATCATTATCATCACTATCACCATCATCATCATCACCATCGTCATCATCGCCTTCCATCCACGACACACTTAATTCTTTCACGACTGTCATATGTTCTATGAATTTCTATGCATTATATCGTACGATCGATTTTAGTTTTTTTTTGTTTTGCGGTTGGTAATATCTGCGCCCAACCCAACGCCCAACCCTCCGACTTTATATGGGCCAGGATCTGGCGCTGGTGAACCTGATTAGAGAAATTTACGCGAAATGCGAGGAGTTCATGAAGGCTAATCGGTTGCCCAACGTGATCGGCGGCTCTCCTTAGAAGCATATCAGTCAGTCAGTCTGTCCGACTGTCTGTGTGTCTGTCAATTTGTGTCAGTCTGTCTGTCTGTCTTTCTGTATCTCTCTATATGCATGTCTGTGTATCCGTCTGTCTCTCTGTTACAGTCGGTCTGTCTGCGTGCCTCTCTGTCTCTCTCTGTCTCTGTCTGCCTCTGTCTCTGTCAGTCTCACTCTTTCTTCTTTCGTCAGTCGGTCGGACCGCCTGAAGACAGAACGACCGGTGCGGTTCGTCGCTGCTGGAGGCGGACTGCGAGGGGCAGCGCGGGTGGCAATCGGCGCAATCGGCGCAATCGGCGATTGGCACGGCAAACACCGCCGTCAAGACGGGGCCGACATCGGCAGCTCCGACCCGGGTCTGCGAAGTGTCGAACCGGTCGGCTACCGACAGACGATAGCCCCGGATAATTACACCCGACCTAGGCTGTACCATCGCCGGCTACTACACGGGCGGGCGCTTGGCGGCGCTTGAAAGCATTGAAACGTCGTGCCTCTCGCGGGTAATTATATCTCTGTGGTGCGAGCGAATGCACGAGAAATGGCATTTTTCTTTCGATCGGTTGCTGCGTGTCTCTCGCGCGTTCTGCCTTTCTGTCTGCATGTCTGCGTGTGTGTGCATGTGTGTATGTGTGTATGTATGTATGTATGTGTATGTACGTATGTGTATGTATGTGTGTATGTATATGTATGTATGTGTGTATGTATGTGTATGTGTGTGTATGTGTGTGTATGTATATGTGTATGTGTGTGTGTGTATGTGTGTATGTGTGTGTATGTGTGTGTATGTATGTATGTGTATATGTATGTATGGATGTATGTATGTATGTTTGTATGTATATACTGTATGTATGTATGTATATACTGTATGTATGTATGTATGTGTATGTATGTATGTGTATGTATTGTATGAATCCATGTATGCGTGTATATGTATGTGTGTATGTGTGTATGTATGTATGTATGTGTATGTACGTATGTGTATGTATGTGTGTATGTATATGTATGTATGTGTGTATGTATGTGTATGTGTGTGTATGTGTGTGTATGTATATGTGTATGTGTGTGTATGTATGTGTGTATGTGTGTGTATGTGTGTGTATGTATGTATGTGTATATGTATGTATGGATGTATGTATGTATGTTTGTATGTATATACTGTATGTATGTATGTATATACTGTATGTATGTATGTATGTATGTATGTATGTATGTGTATGTATGTATGTGTATGTATTGTATGAATCCATGTATGCGTGTATGTGTATGTGTGTATGTATGTATGTATGTGTATGTACGGTGACCCGACAAAATAGCCCCGACAAAATAGCCCCGACAAAATAGCCCCGACAAAATAGCCCCGGCACAAAATAGCCCAAGACAAAATAGCCCCGACAAAATAGCCCCGCTGTTACTCGTGTGGCGCGGCGCTAATACGCGAAACACGCGGGCAACATCAAGGGTAGAATAAAGTGATATGAGTCCTTTTCATCGGTTCATCGGTTCGCACCCTGTATAGTAGACCAGTGAAGAAACAACTAAAACACACATATATAAAGGGACGATTCTGAGTGATTGCAAAAACTGAAAGTCGACCGAGCATGGAGAAGATAGGCTCACAGAAAGGAAAGGAGTTGCTGTTAAAAGACGGGTTCCGTTATCGTAAGGCGAGAATTAATGCCGACGAGAGTAAATCGTGGAGGTGCGTAGAGAAAAACTGTTTTGTTTACGGGGCTATTTTGACGGGGCTGTTTTGTCTATGGGGCTATTATGTCGGGGCTATTATGTCGGGGCTATTATGTCGGGGCTATTTTGTCGGGGCGATTTTGTCGGTGCGCCGTGTATGTACGTATGTGTATGTATGTGTGTATGTATGTATGTATGTATGTGTGTATGTATGTATGTATGTATGTGTATGTATGTATGTATGTGTATGTACGTATGTGTATGTATGTATGGATGTATGTATGGATGCAGGTATGTGTGTATGTATGTATGTATGTATGTATGCATGTACTTATTTATTTATCTATTTTTGCTATTGAAGCAAGGAAGCCGACTGGATAGAGGGTTCGGTGTGTAACGCCGAGAGTACGGGTTCGAGCCTTCCCTTATATGGTAACTGTGTAGAGACTTTGAGCAAGTCCATCACTCACAATTGTTCAGCGCCAGGGACTGATGTTTAGTAGTTATAAAAGGGCGCCTAATAAATGCAGAAATAGTAGTAGTGGTAGTAGTGGTAGTAGTAGTAGTAGTGGGAGTGGTAGTAGTAGTAGTAGCAGTAGTAGTAGTAGTAGTAATAGAAGTAGTAATAATAATAATAAAAATAATAACAGAAGACTAAATATGTACGTACGTATGTATGCATGTTTACTTTTTTCCATTATATACGTCTTTATGAATGTGTGTATGTATTTAATATCTCTCTGTTCGTCTGTCTGAGGGCTGCTGTGTCTGGCTGCCTCTATCATTGTTTTTATGTGTCTATCTTGTGGTTGTCGTGTTGAAATTTATATATTGCTGGACACCTGAGTCTTTGTTGATAATCACCGTTGTTGCCTCGTCTGATGTGTTTATTATCTTCACTCAGTCTTTTTCTTAGAAACTAGTGTGTCTGTGACTCTGTGAATACTTGTGTGTCTGCCTCTACCTATCTTTCTTTGTTCCTTTCAGTATGTCTAGGTGTTTTTTGTTACGCCTTTATTCTGTCAGTCTTCGCCTTGCTTTTGTCTGCTCGATCTGATATCCAGCTTTCAACTTAACAGCAGAATCCCAGCTGTGGTGGGTAGCAAGGGACTGACCTAGGGGTAACTAGTGAAATGAGTGGGGAATGCATCAGTGGGGTAACTAGTGAAATGAGTGGGAAATGCATCAGAGGGGTAACTAGTGAAATGAGTGGGGAGTGCATCAGTGGGGTAACTAGTGAAATGAGTGGGAAATGCATCAGAGGGGTAACTAGTGAAATGAGTGGGGAGTGCATCAGAGGGGTAACTAGTGAAATGAGTGGGAAATGCATCAGAGGGGTAACTAGTGAAATGAGTGGGGAATGCATCAGTGGGGTAACTAGTGAAATGAGTGGGAAATGCATCAGAGGGGTAACTAGTGAAATGAGTGGGGAGTGCATCAGTGGGGTAACTAGTGAAATGAGTGGGAAATGCATCAGAGGGGTAACTAGTGAAATGAGTGGGGAGTGCATCAGAGGGGTAACTAGTGAAATGAGTGGGGAGTGCATCAGATTGTACTAGTTGAGTGAGGGGGAAGTTCCTCTTCCCTGGCTACGAATCTCACCTACTCTTTGTCTGTCTCTTTCTGTCTTCTTTCTTATCTATTTTTCACTCTTCCTTCTTTTTCTTCGTCATTTTCTTCTGCTTTATTTCTGTCTTTTTCTGTCTTTTCTCTCTTTCTTATTCTTCTTCATATTCTTCCTCTTCTTCATCCTGTAGTTCTTCTTCTCTCTTCCTGTGGTTGTTGTTGTTCTTCTTGTTCTTCGTCTTCCTTACTTGTTCTTCTTCTTGTTCTTTTTCTTCTCCTTGCTGTGTTTATTCTTTTCCTCCTCCATTCTCTTTCTTCTGATCAGATTCTTGGTCTGTCTCTTACTCTGGCCTTTCGAACAAGGCCTTCCTATTTCTAGTGTATAGCAAAGTGATCCGTATGTCTCTCCGTCTCCGTCTCTGCATCTCTCTGTTCGTCTCTCTGTGTCTGTCCAATCCTCATTTTTACAAACATGTCAGCGGTTCATATTTTCATAGGGAGCGTATTCTTCTTGACCTTCATGACCCCATGCCGATTGGCAACTGGCATCTCTTTCACTTAACGATGCTTTTGGAAAATGTTTTCCCGCTGCGGTGTATTGGGTGCCCGATGATCGCATCTGAGATCGCTCATCATCCAACTCAGCAGTTACGACAGTTGTAAATGCGTATGCAAAATTATGAATGGGTGGAATTTCTACGAAAATTCAGACACACGCCTGGCTGACTGAAGGCGTGACAAAAATAAACATTTGACCTGACCTGACCTGACCTGACCTGACTTTCCTTATCTCACACCACCTGACTTAATTTACTTTACTTAACCTTACATTGCTCTGTCTAGCCCTGTATTAGGTAAGGCTAGACAGAGGAACCATTCTCTGCTTGATCAGAGGTAGACCGAAAAGAGAATGGCTGGAAGACGTGGTGGGAAGATCAAATGTAGTTGCTATGGCTGAGTTCGCTAGGGGGCGCCAGTAGAGCTCAAATCTCGAAACAAATTTCTGCCCTGGTGAAACTTTTACCCTACCCCGACCTTACAATTTACAACCCAAGAAAGTTGAATCGATTGCCCTAGTTTCACAGGTCATTTTTATCGTAGTCTACACGAACAGGCCATTGATTTCACTCCAAATAAATAAATCACTTTATAGATTTTCATAACACAGGCTGAAGCCTCGTCGTTGAATTCTGCCCGAAATGGTTAATCGTAATCGTAATCGTAATCCAGAGATATCTACAGCGCCCAACGAAAGCCACGTCACGGGGACCAGCTTATTCACAGGCGCTCAGTCAAAACAAAATCGATAGACAAAAGTGTTCGGTTCCAAGAATCAAGATCCAAGATCCAAGAATCAAGATCCAATCAAGAATCAAGAATCAAGATCCAAGAATCAAGATCCAGAAGTAAATGCTATACCTTATGACCGCAGCATCTTTCGTATGGATGGTTACCTTAGTTTTTCTACTGAACAGTAAAAACCCCGGTTTTCTCTTCAAAAGTAACGAAACCGTGACTTGCGGTATTTCATCGGGAAAACATCATACCCAGGGATATCTGCATGTGATTTATAAAACTACAACTCACTTCCTTACAAGCAGTGCCGTACTACTCGAGTGCTGGTTAAACCATTAGGGTACTGTAGTAGCCTATGTGTCAAGGGCTAAAGCGTATTCGCAATTTTAGTCGCTAAACACGATTATTAGGCCTACTGATTGCATAATTATGCATCAGATGCATAGTTAAAGGGTCAAAGGTTATGTGTTCAGTCTAATCAAAGAAGCCATGAGGATGGAACAAATTGCTTTTTCGTATGCACCGAAGCAGCCAGTCATATTCAACGCTATTACTTAACCTATGCAGGACGTGAGACCCGGATTTCACTAATACGCATATTCGAATGTTAATGAGCATCCGGGTATTCTGCAAATTAATGCGTGCCATATTTCACACAAGTCTGGCCAATAACCCACTGGGCAATAACCCTCTTGCCAATAACCCCCTAAGATAAAGCCTCCTGAAGTCAAGAAAATTCTACTACCGAGAATTAATAAAATCGGGCTTAGCTTTTCTTCCGCCGAGGTTGGTTTGGGAGCGCTTCTGAGTAGTTTTCTTGAAAGGGCGCTATATAAGTGTTCTGTATAAAAAATAATAAATAAATAAATTGTTATAGAACCCTCCAATATTTACACAAAAATTAATGTACTCCACTTTACGACGCTGTTTCGTTGGAATTTTTTTTATTACAATGAATATTTATGACATTAGGTCTACTCTATACGACAGCTCAATTTTTGACGATCAGTTTTGCAGTCGAGTCTTTGGTGACTTGCAATGAGAGAAGCAACGAAGCTGGAATTAAAAATTAAAATGATTTTAAAACATTTAGGACGCAAGTCCAAATGGCGATATAGTATTAAGTCACACCAGGATCTATTCAAGTAGTCGATTGAATCTATAGATAAACAAGCGGCCAACGACCTTATTTCCTGATGTCAACAGACGTTATTTGATATCTGCATTTGAGTTACACACATAGTGTAGCTATTCCGTTGTAATTTGATAGGTAGAATGTTACAATACGGATTTTATTGAATTTGCGAAGCAAACGTTCCACCTAACTAGAATGGATGCCTTCATTTGGTTACCTCTAGTTTTGCTGAGCTACCATTTCAATACATGACTGACTTTGATGTCGTGTATGTCTGGACACAATCAATAGCTGGTTTGTCCACGGACAAAATTCCTATAAATTTTATGGGAAAGGCTTACACCATAGAAACGATTGACCGTCTAGGCTTCGCAAGATTACAGCAAAGCGGTACATGTTCTAGATTTTTACATAAATGCATTTAACGAATAACTACTTATTAAGCAAATCAATCAATGGACCGGCAAATACGACTCCAAAATTCACAACCCAATAAGTAGAAACAGTTCTTGGAAATAGAAAGGGTAGTGAATATGGACTGCCATCTAGTAGCCTAGATGCATTCGTGTGATTCCCTGGACGCGGCAGTGTTTCAATTTTCGTTTTAGCGTTCAGAAATAACTTCCATTCAGATGTGGTCTCCAGTGCAGAAGTACATTAATCATATCCTTCGTCAGACAGAAAGCAAAATAGCGAAGCAACGTGAAGGAAATGGCCGTAATATTCCTCTGTGTACTTATGACTTCAAGACTTTGATGTTGTGGGTTTGTAAACACAGATCACTGGACGTTTGGGATGCAGCTAGAATAGTCAACTCTGTTGATGAATTGTTCTGGCAAATGATTAAGTGGTTATTAGAAAGACAAAGCCAGAATTATTTGTTTCCTCGACTCAATTGATGCCACTGTTTGACCAACACATTCAAACTGTGTTTAGATTTTTCCTTCTACAACGAAAAGTATTTGCTATTCCGAAAGCAGTGTTCAAAACAAAGTGAAAGTCACAACTGCGAAAAAAATGCTTCCTTTCATAATTAGCATCTCTCCAATTGCTATTCCGAAAGCAGTCAACTCTGTTGATGAATTGTTCTGGCAAATGATTAAGTGGTTATTAGAAAGACAAAGCCAGAATTATTTGTTTCCTCGACTCAACTGATGCCACTGTTTGACCAACACATTCAAACTGTGTTTAGATTTTTCCTTCTACAACGAAAAGTATTTGCTATTCCGAAAGCAGTGTTCAAAACAAAGTGAAAGTCACAACTGCGAAAAAAATGCTTCCTTTCATAATTAGCATCTCTCCAATTGCATTCATTCAGTATGTGAAGCTTAAGTGTATAAAACAAACTGACGCCAATGTTTCGGAATGCGGAGTATTGGCCCTTGCATTGAAACCATCAGCTGATGCGAATTGTTTAACCGCCTCTCGCTGAACTGCGGGAAATCCCAATTCATCTAGCTTGATACCCGTGGGTAAATTTCTAAAATTGAAAATGAACAGAGTGGGAAGTCCAACAAAAGGTGTTGAAATCGTCCGCAAGCAGACCTGTTGCATGAAAGAAACAAGAACGAAGGAAGATCCTTTTCGTCTAACACGGCAATTGGAAAACTATCAAGAAAGAGGAAGTACCACATCAAACTATATTTAAACGGTTTATCCCCGCCTGAACATCCCGGTCACACTGCCATGTTCTAGGCCTAATTCACTTAAGTGGAACACAGTCTTGAAAACGTTGACCCAGATTACGTAATAAAGCTTTTTCAATAGCAATTAAAATCTATTTATTGTGTAACTCATAATACATGCGCTGACAATTTACATTGTATGGCACCACGGAAGTACATGTAGCTCGCTACAACCGGCGCTACGTAAATTGTCGTCATTACATTACAGAAGCACTAATGGCCCATAACACATTTTACACAAATCTACTTTGAGTATTATCCTAAGCCAGGAGAGAAGTAGAGGTTGATCGAGAAGAGATCGTTATTTTCCAAGTTACTAAAAGACGGGGATTGGGCTTCAAAGGATTTTTTCCTTAGATGTTATTATTGAATCTTGTGTTCGTAATTACAATGACTATTCTTCCTCGCAATCGGTAGAGTTTGATTCAATTAAGCAATAGTGCACCAGTGTGTTGATTGAATAATTATAATTGTGTATGCTTATGTCATAATTCATTGTGGCTGTTGTTATATGCAATGTAATGCGTATGCGTTTGTTAGACGCAAATAAAGGCTACCTACTTACTTACTTACTTACGCACTCAGTTGCTTAGAATTTAAATGGTCGACGAGCGTTCCTCATTTGCTAGAATTTAGAAAGAAGCAAAGCGGATTTTCCTGCAGTTTCGCAGGTGATCATCTGCATAGCCTACACAAACAGGCTACAAAGTTCACTCGAAATAGAAGCCTCACTTGTTAAGTATACAACATAAGCTGAGACTTTGTCGTTGAATAAGCTTATGCCCGAGGTGATTATACATGAAGATCGAAGTCTTACATTCTGAAAAATTTCCAACGAAATGTGGACAGCCCTTGTTGTCTACGGTTTCCATTCAAAATTACAAAACCGTGACGTGTGGTATTTCATCG